>OY744543.1:42713306-42763306 GCA_963556195.1 Sepiola atlantica
ACAAAGGCCAAAAGCCACTTGAGTATAATGGTTAATGAGATTGTCTGTTGGATTATGAACACTACTATGAGAGGATTGGAACGATTTGTGGAATGAGCAAAATTTGATTATTTAAGAGGACGACTCGACAAGTATTTGTTGACACTGAACTTGAAGACGACGATGTTGAAGTCTGCAGAGAAGCAGTCCAATGGCAATGTGTTCCACAGATTGAAACTATTTATCACATCATGGACTATTCCATTTCATCGAATGATGAAAACCCGAACTTTGTGAAATTAGTGGAAGTCAATTATAAATACCTTACAGGACTGGCGGGACAGTTATAAAAGTGTGTGGGAGGGGGTCTCTCCTAAAAAGTGTGTGTGGGGGGGGGGCCTGGTTAAACACATGCATATATAACTTCGTTATTGATAACCGTAAAGTGGGGGTCCAAGTCAAAAAGTGGGGGGGTTTGAGCCCCCCCCCCCCCCCTGATCCCCGGTGCCGCTGTCCATGCCTTATAGTCCATGGGTATTAACAAATGTTAACAAACCGACAAATACCAGGAGTTAGTTGAACAATGATGTCGAAATAAATGGCGCATATGGTACGACCCTATAGAAGTTGGTTGCAGGAGCTTTGTGGGACAATCATTGTACAAACCCTTGAAAGATTAGGGTGCTACACTTTACCCAAGGGTGACCTGGAACTATGCGTTCAGCTCCTTGAGATATTTTACATACCCGCATTCCTAAACATACCCACATATATGATAAGCTTTTTTTCAATTTTTAGTATATTTAAATTATTCCAAACGTTAAAGATTCGTCTAATGTAAATAACTCATGGGGCGTAACTTCACTTACCTGAACACCCAATGCGTACAGATTGTTATTTTTAGGTCATTTTTGTCCAATTAAAGTTGTATATACTTATTGCTTATTATACTTGGTGTGAGTGGTGCGAAGTCAACAATCAGTCGATAATGAACACTTGGTTTTACAATCATCCAAGACGTCTGTAGACATGGAAAAGTCCTTGTGGCAATTACAGAAATCAGATCGACTATTTCACGATCAATAGACGTTTTTGTAGCTCTGTATCAAATTGCTGGTCATACCCTGGAGTAGATTGTTGCAGTGATCACAATCCTGTTGTAGCGACTATTCATACTAAACTTCCCAATAAATCTACTGCCAAAACATCACTCAATCTCGACTACAACAAATTGATCTCAGACCCTAAACTACAAAGAGAGTATGACATCTATGCTGAAAACCGGTTTACAGCGCTAAAAGCTGAGACGGCAAATTCATAAAAAGATGATGGTTTGTCGTGCCCTATCTGGCCGAATTTCTGACATGCTCTACCTGAGGCCGCGGGTGAGGTGATCCCTCGTAAACAGAAAGTCAGGAATCAAGAATAGATGACAGACGAAATTCTGAGTCTAATGAACCAGAGGTGTGAAGCGAAGAATGATTCCAACAAATACAAAGAGTTTAATAAAATTATCAAAGTTAAATTGTAAGGAGCAAAATAAATGATGGTGGAACGACAAGTTTGACGACATTGAGTGAAATTCATCTACAGCTCATGTACAGACGAAGAATCTGAAGAAAACTACGTGTTCTAGAACTGGGTGCATCCGAGCGAAAGACGGTTTGATTCTGATGGAAAACGAGAAAATCTCAGAACGATGGGTCGAATATATTTGAGATGGCGTATATACGGAAATGTTGAAGGTTCTCGACGACTTCGGAGTAAATAAGGTAACGAAAATCCCCAATGATATATACAATAGTGGAAACATCCGGACGATCTCGGTAAATCTGTGTTCGTTACCCTGCCAAAGAGACCAGGTGCAATCAGCTTAATGAGTCACATCATCAATATCATTTTGACAGTACTTTTACATAGACTATGTAGAGCGATAAGACCGGAAATCTCAGAGGTTCAATGTGGCTTTGTAAAAGACAAAAGCACGTGGAACGCAGTCTTCCTCATTCGTATGCTCCCTGAAAGATCGATCGAGCACCAACAAGATCTATATGTATGCTTCCTGGATTACAGCAAAGCGTTCGACAAAGTCCGACATGAACCGTTATTACAAATGCGAGAAGACCTCGATATTGATGGCGAGGAAATTCAGTTAATACGCAACTTGTACTGGCACCAGTAAACACCTGTTCGTATTGATGATGAAATGAGTTCATGGACAGGAATACAACGAGGAGTAAGACAGGGCTGTGTATTTTTTCCAGATCTTTTTGCTTTATATAGTGAAAATATCCTGAGGCATCTGGATGGTATAAAGGGTTTTTCGATTGGAGGACGTCAACTGAACAACATCCGATACGCTGATGATACCATACTAATGGCAACATCTATTGAAGACTTGCAAAAACTTCTTGACGTCGTGGTTAAAGAATGCAAAAAATACGGATTACAAGTGAATGCTAAAAAGACCTTTTGCATGATGATTTCTGGAAAACCTCGAATGCCCGCCTGTGAAGTCAAAGAGTACATTTATGAAGCTGTCTTCTGTTCTTCAGTCTCATACCATCTCGCTGGAGACCAGGTTGAGGATACTTCGAACGTACGTTTGGTCCATTCTACTTCATGGATGCAAGACTTGGACTATATGTCCTAAATTAGAAACTAAACTTTTTTTCCATGGAGACATGGTTTATTCGTCGGGAGCTGAATATCAACTGGAAGCAGCATGTAACCAATGAAAAGACACATGACTTTTATCGGCCATATATATAGACACTGTTATATCGTAGTAATAACAATAAATAAATAAGAACACGAGACAGGAATAGCAGGAATAAGAAATGTATTAAGAATACTTAATTACATACAATAAGTCAGTCGCAAATACAGGCTCGAGGCAGACGTGATATAAGCAGTGCACTAAGCGGTTCCCCTTTAGTTAGGTAAAGGTGTCGACTTTATAGTGACCTGATGAATCCATCCTGTCACTATGGGTAAATCCGGATCAGTCCACAACACCTTCCCCTTAAAATTTATTTCTTCCTGGAAATATATCTTTTCCTCTTTGGGTCAATCTCTAGACGTTCTGTTGAATTACTCTTTCTTGTCGTTGAACATCTTACTTTAGTAGCAGGAGTAGTAGTCAGGTTTTCAGGAATCGGTACACCAAATACATTGTAAAGTACCTCCATGAGTTCCTCATGTGAGGTTTGTTTTTCCACGTATCTGCATCTCAACTGATTTACACGACACTTGTTTTCCCACTTCGGACCCCGAACCATGTATTTCGGGCGGCTGATTCTCCTGGTGACAATACCGTCTTGCCAGAACATTTTACCCTTTCTGTAATTTAAAAAAAAACACTTTTTCGCCAACATTAAAATGTCTGGTCTTACCATCCGTGTTTTTAAAATGTTTTTTCTTCACTGGCAACAATTTGTCAAAAATGGTTTTAATTTTTCTTGCGAATATTATATTCGCTGGTGCCATGTTCGCCGCAATGTTTCTGTTCGGTGTGACCCTGTAAACCCTTAAGAATTGTTGGATCTTCTACTCCTCGTTTACTCCACCTCCAGATTTTCTTAAAGCCCTTTTGAAGGTATCTACAAACCTTTTTGCCTGCCCGTTACTTCTCGGGTGGTACGCAGGTGTAGTAATATGTTTTGCCCCAAAGTTTTTGCAAAACATATTAAACTCTTCTGGGGTGAATTGGGTCCCATTATCTGTGACAATTTCATCAGGTAATCCAAACCTGGCAAACAGTTCATGCAAAAAAATTATTGTTATGGCAGATGTTTGCATTTTGCATTTCAGAATCTCTGGCCATTTTGTTAAACTGTCTATCACAATCAAATAATATGCACCATTTAGCGGTCCAACAAAATCTAGATGTAGTCTAGACCATGGCGTGTCCGCTTTCAGTCATGATGCTGTCATTATTGGTGGTGGTTTAGCTGCTAGAGCACAACCTCTACAGCTCTTAACCGTCCTCTCAATGTCCTGGTCCATACCTGGCCAAAAAACGTATGAACGCATAAGCGATTTCATTTTTCACATTCCTGAGTGACCACAATGAAATTCCTTTAACAGTCTCTTTTGTAATGCCACTGGGATCACGACGCGCTCGACGTACATTAAATTTCGCTGCAAATTGAATAGTTATCGCTTACCAGCGAATTTATATTTCCTCTTTGTTTGCACTTCACTTTATCCATCATCTTCTTAATAAAATTATCACTTTTAGATTGTATTTGTATTTCTTGTGCAGTCACTGGGAGTTCACGTACGGTGCTAACCAGTACTTCTTTTATTTCACTTTCAGCTTTGAGTGATGCGATTTCCGTATCTTCCATTGGTTCAGAATATTTCGGAATTAAGCAGGACAAGTCGTCCACATGGCCTAACTTCTTTGAAGGAATATATTCCATTTTGAAATGATAATTTAGCAGAATAAGTACCTTATCGTTGTAACCTATTTACTGTATGAACTGGGATTCCTTTCTTAGATCCAAAAATCGAAAGTAATGGACGATGATCCGTCTGGAAAATAAAGTTACGGCAATGGATGAATTTATGAAATTTTTTAATCCCGAAAATGATGAATAAACTTTCCTTCTCGATCTGGCTATAGTTTTTCTCAGTCGAGATTAAACCTCTGCTCGCATGAGCTATGGCTATTGTGTCCCCTAAATTGTCTTTATGAAGTAGTATGCCGTAGTTACTTGCATCAGTAGCCAAAATTATTTCTAATTTCTGATCATAATGTTTTAAAAAGATTTCTGATGTAAGCACATCCTTAATCTTTTGAAAAGCCTTCTGAAAATTTTCTGTCCATTGCCATTTTTTTTTAACAATTCTTTCAACAGGGAACGTAAATCATGCATATTATTTATATATATCTGATAATAATTAGCAAGATCTAGAAATGCTTGCAATTCAGCAACATTTGTCTGGACGGGGATACTTTTAATTGCACTAGACTTTTCTGGGTCGGGTCTTCTGCCTTTTGCATCTATAATTTGTCCTAAATATTTTATTTTGGACATTAAAAAAATCGCATTTATCCTTGCTGAGCTTAAACCCATATTCAGAAATTTTTTAAAAACTTTATTCACATGTTCAATGTGTTGTTCAACGGTCTCGCTTTTGATCAATATATCGTCCAAGTACGCCATAGCGTAATCCAAACCCGCTAACATATTATCCATTATTTTTTTTGGAACAAACTTGATGCTACTTTCACTCCGAAAGGTAGACGATTAAACGAATACAACCCTCTATGCGCATTGATAGTGAGCAATTTCGTACGATCTTCCTCAACTTCTACTTGCAGATACGCATCTGAGAGATCTAATTTTGAGAAAATTTTTCCGCTATTTAAACGGGCAAAAATGTCTTCTGTTCTAGGCAATGGATATTCATGCATTTTCAGGTACATATTCAATCCTGTTGAGAAATCCGCGCACACACGAATTTTTTCTTTTTAATGTAAACCGTGGGTGACACCCACTCTGAATATTGTACTTTTCTAAGTACCCCCATTTGTTCTAGGCGATCGAGCTCCTGGTCTATCGGTTCTACAGCTGCATAGGGTACACTACGCTTTGGTTTGAAAACTGGGGTAACATTTTCCATTACCTTCAATTTTACTTTTGTTTTTGTGCATCTGCCCAAACCTCGTGAAAATATCTCTGAAAAATCTTTTTTCAGAATTTTCTTAAGTTTTCACTTTTACTATTTGTATTTAAGGAGGGGGCCTTCACTGAGTTGCAGAATGAGCTTATCGGTATATCCCACAAGTCAAGTAAAGCCATCCAGTCGGTACCGAATAAATTGGAAGTATTTTTCAGCACATAGACTTTAGCTTTACACGTCTTACTCCCAAAAGAAATGTTGCACATAAATTCCCCCATGAAATTCGGTTTTCTGCCAGTTACTCCTTTTGTGACCTTTTCACTGCGAACCAATATTGGTTATCCAATTTTATTCCAGGAGTCTTCACTGATTATAGACAAGTCGCTACCAGTGTCTATCTGAAAACGAATATTTTTGTTGTTCATTTTTTCTTCCATGATGGCCGCCGCCATTTTTCCTGGAAATTACAGCATTTACAAAACTCTTAGTGCTCGATCTTTTTTCTCTACACAGATGCATTACGTGCCCTAACCTTCCACAAAAATAATAAATTTTGTTTTTAAAGGGACACCTGCCTTTTATATGAAATTCTAAACACGAAGGACATGTGTCTGGTTTCCGCTTCTGTGCGTTTTCCCATGTTTTTGGTTTCCACATTTGTGTGCTTTCTGCATAGCGATGAATAGGTTTCAAATGTCTATTTTTTTAACCGTCTTTTCTGGCATATCGGACCTGAGCCACGTCTTTTTCTTCAATCTTTGCCAAATCGTGTCGCATGCTTACGATTCTATTACATTCGTCAACAATCGCTTACAACGTTAAATTAGGATCCTACTCCAACTTTGTCAAGATTCTCACCCTTATCTCAGAATCTTTGCTTGCGGTTAAGCCCTGCGCAAAAATTAGACATCGGAATCTGTCTGCAGTCAGTTCTTCGGTATAGCTAAACAAATCCTCGTCGTCTCTTTTTGTTAGGTTTAAACATTTCCAACGTAGGTTGAAAGTGACGACTTTTCGCCAAAAACATTTGTCAGAATTTGCACAGTTTCATCAAATGAAATTTTGCCCGGTACCCTTGGTAGAATATAGTTGCAGTACCTATCATGGCACGCTGGGTTCAATTTTTGAAGAAGTAGACGAACCTTTTTTGCTTGCGACCATTCTGAACATTCTCCTTGAAAATGTTGGCAAACCTCCGAAAGTAGGCAGAAAAAATAGAACCATTTTCTGGGTCATACGTTAATTCTCAAATCGAATTCGCAACCGTATCTGGTGAAAAAAAATCCTGCTTGCTTTGGTTCTTGTTTCGCTGGACAATAAATTCCAATCTGTTTTTAAACCTTTCGTCATTTCTTTGTTGTTGTTCCACTTGTATTTTTAAAAATTGGACCATAGTTTGCTGCAATTCCTCCATTTTTAAAAATATTTTGTTTTGTTTTTCCTCAGACAACAGTTGTTTAAAATACGCTGTAGCCTTTTATAAAAGGAAAAAATAATACGTACAGTCCAAATACAATGAAAACAAAATATCTTTTCTTCTCAAATCCTTTCAAAAAGTCAGTCAAATTGTAAAAACAATTTGGTTGGAAATTTCTTTTGGAAAAACAAAAATGTGTTCTTACTTGTGAAGCGATTCTTTTTGTCTTTGTCATGTTACCGTTGAGGGTTCAAATCGACTGTTCGGGAATTTTTTTTTTTTCACGAATATCACTAATTTGTTATAGTAAAACAAATAATTTTTCCCGTGAGTCCTGTCACTATGGGTAAATCCAAATCAGTCCACAACAGACACAAATGATTCGAACATTTAGTTTTTACTGGCAGAGTGATTGGCTATAAGCCAGTGGACAGACCAAGATATAAGTTTATGGACAATATGTGTAGGCGGATAAACCAGAATGCAATGTAACTATTTCGTTTAATGGATAATAGGACAATGTAGAGGACCATAATCGCTGACACCTTATGAAGGCAGGGCCGTCCATGGTGATGATGATGATGAGTATACTTATTGCACAACAAACGTTTCTCTGACTTTGAACTATTTTAATTATTCTAAAATGTCAAATTAAAATCCCTGAAATGGAGAATTTTTAAAAAAACATACCCACTTATATGAAAAAAATCTTTTTTAATAAGTACTATTATATGCTTCGACCAAACTTGATATCGCATACTGACAGTGCATAATTTGGCAGCTCTCTATGTCTTGGGAAAAAACACGTCACATTGGCGAATGAGAAGAAAAAAGATAAATACTATGAGTTAGTTGAACAATGGATCGGAATGCATAGAGCATACGGTACAACCCTGTAGAAGTGGATTGCAAGGGCTTTGCAGGACAATTATTGTGAAAATTTATTTCAAATTAGGGATTGTGGGATGAGCAGCAATAGCAAAAGAGCTGAGGAAGATTACCAATGAAGCTTTAGTTGCGTCCGAGTGGATCTGGCGAACAAAAAAAATCAGTCATAGAGACAGAAGTAAAAATAAATGCTGAAAATCATACTAAATCCTGGTGCACTTGTCAACTAATGTTACTATTTGGTGCCCAAAATAATCATGTTAACTACCATACATCCACGCCCTTCTGCCAAGTGACACCTCTTTTCTGTATGATAGCCTCCCTTTGATATTCCAGAGGGTTAACAGGTGCTACACTTTGCCCAAGGGTGACCTGGAACTATGCGTTCAGCTCCCTGAGGTATTTTACATACCTGCATACCTAAACATACTTACATACCTTCTTGTATGATAAAAAAAGTATTTCAATAAGTACTATTATATGCTTAGACCACAGTTGATAGCACATTCTGAGAGTACCAAGCCGTGCATCTATGTCTTGGGAAAAACATATCACATTAGCGAATGAGAGGAAAAAATACAAATGCCATGAATTAGTTGAACAATGTCATTGGAATGCATAGAGCATACAGTACAACCCTATAGAAGTGAGTTGCAAAGGCTTTGCAGGACAACCATCGTGCAAATTCCTTTCAAATTAGGGATTGCGGGAGGAGCAGCAAGAGCAAAAGAGCTGAGTAACATTTCTGTTATGGTACCTACCTTACAAACTACATGAATTCTTCTGCTTCATTATAAATACCGGGAGCACATGCTTCTAGGTGTTGAATCCACCCCAGTCCGACAGAAACTGGGCCATTTCAGTGGCTTTTTATCCGTCGGGCTATGGTATTGGTGCTGGGTAGCTCTAGGAGGTCCACCCTCCCAGGCCTTGTCGCCTCTCTTTGGGATGGAGTAAGTTTATTACTTACTGCCTGAGAACCCCAACTGGGTAATGCCGACAGGGTTGTCTCTCCTCTTTGGGGTGGAGTAAGTTTATTGCTTACTGCCTGAGGTGTCCCGACTGGGGAATGCCGACGGGGCTACCCAGGCAATTTTTTAAATACCAGAGTGCTCCTTCTTTAGGGGTGCTGGCTTGACTCGCCTCATCTTCCGTACTTGTACCACATCTTCCTGCAATTGGAACTACCCCAGTCTAATACTGGCAGTCAGATAGAGGTTCAACCACTCTCTTTATATGCTGTATTTATACTTTGTTTCACTTAATCCCCAGTTTGTGTCTTCTTTCCAGACCCCTTACAGATTCACAGCAATTACGAACAAAGCTTTAGTTGCGTCCAACTGGATCTGACGGAAAAGAGCAGAGCCATGGAGACAAAAGTTTTAAAAATTTTAAATGCCGAAAATCATGTTCCTAATGGAGAACAGCACGCAGAGTGTAGCTAGGTGTATCTACCTGTCTGTCTGTCTCTCTCTTTCACATACACATGCTTATACAAGTAACCTGTAGCTCTGATGTTTTATGTGACTGCCTCTCATTTTAAGTAAACCATTCTAAATCAATAGTGGCGTCCATTTTGTTTTGTCAGCAGGCCATTCACAACGATGACGACGACGACACAGGTGTATAATGGTTTATACACTCATCAGTAAATGAAAGTGCAATATAATAATTCATGTAAATATAAATGATTCTTTTTTTTTTTCAAATGCTCCTATTCAGGGGTTTGAATTTAACATTTGAGAATAATTAAAATAGTTCAAAGTCAGAGAAACGTTTGTTGTGCATTAAGTATATACGACCTTAATTAGACAAAAACGTGTTCAAAAATAACATTGTGTACGCATTGGGTGTTCAGGTAGGTGAAGTTACGTCCTTTAGACGAATCTTTAATGTTAGGAATAATTTAAATATACTCAAAATTGAACTAAAGCTTAGTGATCTCCGTAGTGAAACAGGTTAAAAATCGGCACAGATAGTGTATAGGTTCAAGTTGTTTTCGATATTTTAAGTCTACTTTCTATCATTTCTTTTGTGTGTGTGTGTGAGTTCAATTTGTAAGAAATTGTCATGGTTCGACAACTTTTAATGCATTTTTTTTAAATAGTTAATTTGTTTTCGTCTTGCCATTTATTCGTATTTCCTGCTTTTTATATATATGCACTCTCATGCAGTTGTTCAGCCGAGAATATGGTGTTTGTGTTTACGACTGTAAAGAGCCAGCCACAACAACATGAATTTGGATACACAGCGAAAATATATACCCATAGTTGTCAAATATTTTTCCCATGGTGATACCACCCAGTATTTCAATATTTTTTCATTCTCATTATGATGAGCTCAGAGGAAGATTAAATCTAGACAGTATAGGGAGATGTGTGCAGAACAGGAGACTTCGTTGGTTTGGTCACATTAGAACGGGTGAGACTTATTGGCTTAGTAGATATATAACAGTTGGAGTAGCAGATTTAGTTCCCAGGAGAAGGCCAAGGAAAACATGGGGGATAGTGATAAGAATGAACTTGAGAGAAAGATGGATAAATAAAGACCTGGCCAGAGATAGTCAATTTCTAAAATCCATCCAATGCATGGCAGCATGTAAAACGGATGTTAAAATGATGATGATGATGATGATGATCTTTATATATGCTTTGACTTACAGCTATGTCGTGTTGAGGCGCACCCAAGCCCGTTCAGTCTCTCAGCAACTTCGGTTGATTGAGGACGTCGGGATGGGGTAGTACCAGTCGAGGATTCGTTCTCGACAATCAGTCCGACAGGAACTGGGCCATTTTGGTGGCCTTTTATCTGCCGGGCTGAGGTATACTGTCCTGGGTTGTCCTAGGAGGTGCACCCTCCCAGGCCTTGCCTCCCCTCTTTGGGGTGGAGTAAGTTCATTGCTTACTGTCTGAGGCACCCTGACCGGGGAATGCCGACGGGGCTGCCCAGGCTATTTTTGCTAGACCAGAATGCTCCTTCTTTAAGGGAGCTGGCTTGACTCTTCCCCCACCTTCCGACCTTGTGTCACATATTGCTGCGGTGGGAAGCAATTAAATACCTGAGGCACCACTTCTCATTTGATCACCAAAAATAAGCAAAGTCTGGTTGGTACTTAGATGGAAATAACTTCAGTTGTTATTGTTGTTAAAGAGGAAGGGGAAGGAGGAGTAGAAGGAGGAGTGCGTCGAACTACTTCATCGAACTCACAAAGATCGTGCCTCAGGATTGTATGGTCTGCATGAAGTTCTTCTTGTTTGTTGCAGCTATTGGTTAACCTGCAAGTTCGCAGGTTTTTACCCCTAACACTGATAGCAACAAGATTCAGCAGCTGCATGCGAAGTCGGGGAAGGTTTAGCCACCCTTCTTGTTCTTGGCCTTTTTGCTAAGATCAAAGTGTAGTATCTGTTCCGATGGATACTGCACCCCATAGACTGGTATTGTCTTGGCCTTCCGAGCTTGATTTAAGCCGGTCTATGGGCCTGTCCTGTGCAGTTCTAGGAGGTCCACTCTCCTAGGCTTCGCCTCCCCTCTTTGGAGAGGAGTAAGTTTATTGCTTACTGCCTGAGGCGCCCCTACCGGGGAATGCCGACGGGGCTGCCCAGGCAATTTTTAAACCCCACTTTCCCGACCCGACCTTGGGTCACATCTTACTTGTGGGAGTAAGATAAAACTGGCCTTGTGCCACTTATTTGCGGTACTGCGCCTGACAGATCTTTGATTGCTACACGCAAAGGCAGAAACGACCAGAGGACGATGGATCCTGATGTTTGCAGCCCTATAACGCTTGGTGCCAAACCTGTCCACCATAGTATTATTATCTAACTATTATTGTTATTGCTTGTGGCATTCCCTATTATTTATAATGGACTATTCCAATCTTCTATTTTAAAGTTAGTTTTATAACCTTTGATTGTTAATAAATGGTATGTGTGTGTGAGAGAGAGACGGAAGCGAGAGAGAGAGAGACGGAAGCGAGAGTGGTAGACACTGTATAAAATAAGAGTGGGGGGAGTTTCAAACAACATTAAGTGAGAGAGGGTGAAAGTAATTGTCTTAAACTTAGTAAGAGATAGGTGACTTGGTGATTAAATTGCAAATTATGACTAATTAGAACAATTAAAATGGATTTTTTTCAAACATAACTCAATCCCAATACCAAGGAATATTTTATCATTTATTTTGTGTGATTAAAATATATAGGAAAAAAGTCTTAAGAAAACAAACGTCGATTAACTCAGCTTTAGTATAATAATACATAAATAGATAAATATTGTTACGAATACAAAGTCACATGAGGTGGCATGTCTCCATCAAATACAAAAATTGTGAATCACTGGATTCAGAAAAGTAGATAGAAAAGGAAAATGATGGGATTCTTTCTCAAGACTCTTTTCGGAGTGAGAGAACGACCGATAAGTGCAATAAAGGAATCACCAATGGCCAACACAAG
This sequence comes from Sepiola atlantica, assembly GCA_963556195.1. Taxonomy (NCBI): domain Eukaryota; kingdom Metazoa; phylum Mollusca; class Cephalopoda; order Sepiida; family Sepiolidae; genus Sepiola; species Sepiola atlantica. The sequence goes on from OY744543.1 coordinate 42,725,675, forward strand.
TTGAATTTAAAAAAATACAATATTGATTTACAGGGGAAAATATATAGATATAAAATAAAGAACAAAGAATCTAAATGGAAAAAGATAATAACTTGCAAAATACTGGGAAAACTCATATGCACAATGACAATCAGCAGGTGTGGAAACGATACTTATCTGCTTGCAAGCAACAGGTGTGCAACTCAAAGTTCTCACGCATGAATGTCCAGAGATAAATAATAGTTTGTGTGCAGTTCTTTTATAAATATAAGAGATTTGTAGAAACGTAAAAATGGTTGATTAAACAAACCGTAGACATATTGGTTCTTTCAGAGATGGTTGAAGCCATAAAGTCTTCGAAGAGAATCAGAGAATCTTGCCTATGCGTATTCTTTGTTCACCTAGGATTCGTGAAGCTGATCATATAGTTATAGCAGAATTCACCTTTCAGGCTTTTATGACGGTCACAAGTCTGAAAGATAGAAACGTATTTTTCTTTTTCGTCTTTTTCTTCTTGCAGCAGAGATAAAGAAATTGTGACTTGCTCCATCTAGCAGTCGATGGGAACTTAATTGGACGTTCTGACGCCGGAAGTTAGCCAATGTGTTCACAGCTGACAAATGATTTTGATTGGCTGGCAGGTTAATTTCGTATGACCTCTGACCCAGATTATTTTAGGTCACTCTATTTTATCAGATGTTCATGCCGAAAAATAAGGGACACGATATTCTTCTGATTTGGCTTTGATGTGCGACAAAACATACGTAAGAGTTTTATAAGCAGACGAGATGTGAGAAATGGAAAGAGTTTTCTCGAAAGAATTAACATTATGGACAATACATCTTTTCAATCTTCGATCAACAACTATCTGGTTTTAATTTTTTCATTCCTGTTAATAAAATTCTAATGATAATTATGATAGTCATGTCACACTATATATATATATATATATATATATATAAATATTTGTTATTGTTAATTTATCTATGGACGTATACGTTTCGTCTCTTTTCAATCAAGACTCATCAGCATAGAAGTATGACTATTCACTACCGGTCACACGATTCGAAACCCTGGATTACAAGTATTTTTCAACCCCAATCCAAGGTCGCTAACCGATAGGCCAATTCTGAACAGCTTATAAACAATGATAATTTTAACACATTTAAAAGCGGCGAGACATACAGGCATTCAACTTCTATAAGTGAAGGAATGATGCATATAAAGCAAGTGACGTCACGCTGTGTTAGTACTACCATTTATAGTGCTCTACTTTTGAACGAGGAGCTTCAAATATATATATATATATATATATATATATATATATATATATATATATATATATATATATATATGTAATAACTCCGACCGTTACTATGCCCCCACATACACACACTTTCTACAGTTAACTCAATTACTCCCACTGTTACCATCAATTTGTAGCTCATAATTTATCTTTTCATAAGCAGCCTTTTGAGCTTTTCTCCTTCTACTGTTATTGTTTAAAATATTTGTACTTGTGTGTTACTTCTCCAGACCAATCATCCTGAGGAAGTCTTGAAATAAAGACGAAACGTTGATGAATACATAAATTATACTTTTGGTTTTCATTTTGTTTCTTTTTCGATTACGTTAGAATATTAGTTCCATTTTTATCATATATATATATATATATATATATATATATATATATATATATATATATATATATATATATATATATATATATATATAGTAAGCTATGAAAATATATTTATGTATTTATGGCAATTAAGCTACACAGAGACTCCCGCGTTTCATCCTCGGGGAGAATTTTCAGGTTAAAATGCATGGAGTTATTTTTGCCGGGTGTTTTTTTAATATACGGCTAGCTAGTTAACCAATCAGATTCTTTGTTGTTCTCTCAGCCAATCGTTGGGCTTCCCACGAACAAAGAGCTTGTTAGTGTTACTTCCTATATCCTGTTCTATTGTTCTGTTTTCTATAGATTAGCCTATATCCTGTTTCTTTGTTGTGTAAATATAATGGGTGAATTTATTTTAACACGTGGTTCCTTGTATTTCTATTTTAGGTTTTAATTTTTAAATTGTAAGGTTTTCTTTTAGTGTAGTTTTTTTTATTTATTTGTTCATTTATTTATGTATCGTTAGCCTAAAGTAAATTTATTTCTGTGTAGGCAGCTGTTTGCTATCTCACTTGACATAAATATATTTTCATAGCTTACTACCTTGCTCTACTTACGTATCGAGCACTGTTGAAGTAAATACTGAAAATTGATACATAAAAAATTATATCTCCTTATAAAATTTTATGTGGATACATGAAATAGTAATATATATATATATATATATATATATATATATATATATATATATATATATATATATAGTCTCGGAAGTTTCCTAACCATTAAAACTATATAAAGAAGAAAAAAACAGGAAAAAAAAAACATTTTAGTCCCAAGTCATTCGGTGGAAAATCACTTTTATAAGTCAATTTACTTTTAGCAGTTACTATATTAGTTTGCTTCCAAGAATTTACGCTAGTATTAAAATTATTTAAGGGATCATCAGTTGTTTACCATGAAAAACTGTTTCGGGAATTTAAAAACAAAACAGTATTTTATTTCATGGCTTCCCAGCAGAGTTGATCAGACCCCACTTCCCTAAAAAGGCAAGAACATAAACGTTCCGTATATTAGATCTAAGTTTTGTTCCAGATAGACGTTTTGCTAACTTATATTAGTTATTAAAAATAAAATAAAAATAAAACTGCGCTGCTCGTCTGTGTCAATAAATTGTATCCGTTAATTACAAAAAAAATTTTGTATTTTAAAGTGTTCGGACGAATCCATTACACTACTTTTTAGGTGATTTATAGTTTTATGTTAAAAATATTTTAAAATTAAAAAAATATATATATATATACATATATATATATATACATGTATTTTTTTATATATTTATATATATATATATATATATATATATATATATATATATATATATATATATATATATAATCTAAATGAATAAATGTGAAAGTTTTTTTCATTTATCACTCCTATATTATAATCAAAACGGGTTACTGTTATTTAAATCAAGAATGCAACATAAAATCTTGATAGTGGAGATAAAAGAGTCAGAGAGAATCTTTTGGCTGCCTAATTAGCATAACTATTTTAAAACCATTCCTAATTAATTAATGTTTAGTATTATTATTTTGGAATTGTATTCGCTTTGTGTGGCTATCTATATGCAATAGTTTTGTCTATATTAACAGTAACTCCTTAAAGTTATTTAATAAATCGAAAAAATAACTAAAAAACTTTAAGTTTTAACTCCATGCATTCACCGACGACCTTATCGAAGGTTGTGCAAGCCAGAAAAGAAAGGAGAAGTGGGAGAGAGAGTGTGGTTGTTTTGGCTTGCTACAAGCGAGACAGAAGCGAGAAGAGAAAAGAGGAGTCGGGGGAGTGTCATTTTATGTGAAATATATATACAACTGATCACTCATTCTAAATTCTAATGTATTTGTTTTTCTTTCTTTCCGTTTTCCATGGTGAAAACACCTAATCCCCTAAAAAAGCAGAATGGGTGGTGAGGTATTAATGGAGGGTGTTAATCTACAAATTCACCCATATTTAATTTTTTTAAATCTTATACTTTTTATTACTAGGCCCCTTTTTATTTTAATTTTAAGCAATTGATTTTAGTTGTGTTTACCTTTCCGGTGAAAATTAAATAAATAACTTTAAAATGATCTAACTAATTAAATATCTTTTTGTATGGAAAAATATTGAAAGTTTGGATATAATTGAAGATTAACACCCCCTACCCACCCCACCCTCGATAAAATGAGATTCTACTTTTTCAGGTGATTACGTGTGAATATCCTGAAAAACCTGGCCGAAAGAGAAACAACAAAAAATATTTTATAATTTAGAAATTAGTATATAAATTTAATGTAAAATAATCCTCTACTTTCATGCCATTCTAGGGGTTTATGGCAGTTTACCATTTTTTTTACCATTGAAGATGAATTCTGTGCGTTATTTTTCTCTAGGGAGGGAGGGAGGGAGGGAGGGAGAGACGTTTTAGTGGCGATTTTGTGTGGTTTTACGACTTTGCCAGTCAAGCTTAAACCTAAACACATTAACTGCCCTAACAATCTAGAATGACCCTAAATAGAATCTCATTTTTAAAGGGGGGGGGGGTAATTTAGCTGAAGATGTTACTCTACAAATTTATTAAAATTATGGAATTCTCTGAGTAAAAAAACATTTTCTTTTTTAAATTAACGCTCCGCTCCTCCAAATTAATTGCTTATATATATATATATATATATATATATATATATATATATATATATATATATATTTATTTACTCCTCTGCAGGAGTTAGGCACAAGGCCAGTTTTATCTTACTCCCACAAGTAAGATGTGACCACAGCTTGGGTCGAGTAAGTGGGGCCAAAAGCCAGCGCTCGAGAAGTGAGCACTCTGGCCATTTAAAAATTGCCTGGGCAGCCCCGTCGGCATTCCCCGGTAGGGGCGCCTCAAGCAGTAAGCAATAAACTTAATATGTAGCATAATTTTGCTGGTATCTATGACGAACCTCCAAAGGAGGAAGAGGAGAAGGAGATAATGCCTGGAAGGGTGTTATCATGCCGAACAAGCATCTACTAGATTACCTATTCCCCCAAAAAGGAGGTAATGCCTGGGAAGATGGTCTCATAACAACAAAACAGATGATATAACAAGAGAAGAGATACAACACTATCCCCGTCCCCGAAAAAGGAAAAGGCAATTCTTCTGAGGATGGTATCATGACCAGAGAACATATACTACACTAGCCCCCGCCCCCCTCAATCCTCAAAAAAAAGAAGGACTTAATGTTTGGGAGGATGGTATCATGACAATAGAACATATATTACACTACCCTCCCCTTGAATTAAGCATTGACAGCTAGTACATTAGTCTGAAATAGTATCGTAAACTGAATTGAGCATCAAAAAATGGCACAATAGTACATTAATATAGGTAATAGTATAGTTTCTACATCAGACAGACAGATACCAAATCTACATTAGTAATAGATTCTCGCATCAATTTAAAAGCTTCCTTCTTTTTTTTTTAACAATATTAGACGCTTTGTCTTATTTTTGGTAAGGAACCAAATACGAAAGTCAACACAAACTCTTTTAATCTCCAAAGAAATTCCAAGATATACACCAACCATTTGATACCTTGGAGACTTCCTGCAAATATCCAGAAACAACAATTCTACGCAAATTCTTATTTCAGTCCAAATGCAACAGCCAAACTTTCCCTAAGATAAGAAATATATTGATTTAAAGAAAAGCAAACATTATTTCTTCCTTGAAGTGTTTCATGAACAGGTGTCAATATTTATATGCAATCAAGCTCTCTCTCTCTTCAGCGACACCTTGATTTTTTTTTATTGTAAAAATAATGTGCGTCTATATAAAAACAAGTACTCACTTTAAAGCTGAGTCAGTAATAAACTAGCATCCTGCTTGGTGACATCTGCAAATGCAATTATCTCAACCACCCTCCGTCTGCGCTTAAAGGCCATCAAGTAGTTTGCCATCAGCTCAACTCATTTGGGTATAACTTCTATCAGTAAATCTCATCAGCGCATGATTCATCAGCTCATCATTCATTTGAGGTTTCTGCTTCTTTTCACATTCACATCTGCCAGTTTTCGACGGCTCAAAATTCCTTTCCTTCTAATAATCAATCCACATATTTTGCCAGAATTAGAGCTCTTTTCAAGATCAGTGGCTCCAACAAGAAATGCTGTTTATCTCTGGCTCAGAAGCACGTTGGGTTTAGTGGAAAAAAATTCAACTGCCTGAGAACGGGAAGGGGGCGATCAAAAGTTGCTATGGCTAATTGGGCCTACAAAACCGATCCAACCATCTGCAAATGTGGAGAGGAGGACCATACGATGTAACACTGCACTGTCTGCCCTCTATTGCCCAACTGGTTCAGCTTGAATGATCGTGCAGAGTACAACAATAATACAAAAGACCGCGTAATAATACAAAAGACTGCTGTCGTATAACCATGTGTTTCAAAGACATGCAAAGAAGAAGAGGCACGACTTTGACCTATAAACTTTAATTCTAGCCAGAAATTACTTTCTATCCGAATTTCCCACGAACATGAAAAAATACATGCTAATATATACCTTAGTTCTGGGATTGAGTTATGTTTGAAAACAAAATCTGTTTTAATTGTTCTAATTAGCTGTAATTTATAATTAACTGAAAATGTCACCCGTCTCTCTCTTAGCTATCTATGTACTTCTCTCGTCCTCTCGCATTCAATTTTGACTCAGCCATTCTCTTTTTTCTTCTTTTATATTCACATCTGCCAGTTTGTGCGGCTCAAAATTTCTTTCCTTCTAATAACTAATCCACATATTTTGCCAGAATTAGAGCTCTTTTCTAAGGGCACAGATGAACCCTAACACTCTGATGACTCTGGATTCAGACATTGTTTAGGGGCTGAAGCATCATTATTACTAGCCCAGAGTGCCCCAACAGTATCTCACGATACTACAAGACTTTATTGGAGTGTAGTCAGCTGTGAGATTGCTATATCCACGTTGATGCAGTTAGAGCATTATTTCGGATCTGTTTTTTTTATGTATTCTCTCTTGACTGATGGAGAAAGTCTAAGATTAGTCAAGAATACGGAGAGTGAGTTGCCTATAAACTTTAATTCTAACCAGAAATTACTTTCTATTCGTCGATATAAAGATTTCAAAATCAGCTTTGAAATTCACAAACCAGCAGCAGCGCCCTTTCTTATATACATGGTTCATAAGGTGTTATTTATCTACCTCCCACAGCGGTAAGATGTGACACAAGGTCGGGAAAGTGGGATTTGAAAAACCAGCGCCCGAGAATTTGAGCACTCTGGCCTACAAAAAATGCCTGGGCAGCCCCGTCGGCATTCCCCGGTAGGGGCGCCTCAGGCGATTAGCAATAAACTAACCCCTTCTCAAAGGGTGAGAAGGCAAAGCCTGGGAGGGTGGACCTCCTAGAACTGCACAGGACAGACCAATAGACCGGCGTAAATCAAGACCCGAAGGCCAAGACAATACCGGTCTATGGGGTGTAGTATCCATCGGAACAGATACCAACCCCTGGTTGAATTCATAAGGTATTTGAGGACAAACTTTATCTACTAAATGTGAGTTCATCAAAGTTTTTTTAACACAGACATTTTTCCTACATACTTTAATAACACAAAATACATGCTAAAGTATTCCTTAGTTTTGGGATTTAATTATGTTTGAAACAAAATCTGTTTTAATTAGCCGTAATTTATGATTAATTGAACAAATCACCCATCTCTCTCTCTTAACTATCTGTGTATTACTTTCACCTCCCTCTATTCAATCACTCTCTAATATTTGTTAATGTATATGCGAACAGGTACAGAAAGAGTGACTCCCTTTTCACAGTGTGGCCATTTAATTTGCATACATGTGTCTATAAACATTTCAAACATGTATGTAATTTAGATGGCAAAATTATAAATCTCTGTACTTCTACATAAGAATAATTAAGAATTTCCCACAATCACAAAAAAAATCACTGGCAGCGCCATTTTTATTAATAAAAGACAAATTTGATAATTTTTTTATATTCTTTAATTTCAGAACCATTTGAAGTATTTAATAGCAGTAAAGTACAATGGATAGCTGTTTCTGTGTATTATTAGTGGATTTGAGAGCTGGAGACCATGGATGACTGGAAAGCACCAGAATATTGAAAGACAATGATCTGCATCATGATGATTCATGCCGAATTAAAAAATTCGCAAATCTTGAATACTTTGAAGGCCGTGAGATGTGAGCTGGAGTATTGCAACATAAATGTGGAACTTGTGGCTAGCAGGAATGATCATAGCAGGCGTTCTGACTCTGTCTACACAGCAAAATTCGTCGAGAAGCTGCAAAAAAAGCTGCGACAAGATCCAAGCAAGGTAGTAAAGTTTCTATTCTGTTGACATGAGACCATTCTCCCCGGCATTACCTCCTCCTATTCGTCATGCTACCATCCTCTCAGACATTACTTCCTCTTTTGGACGGCAGTATAGTATATGTTCATTCGTTATGATACCATCCTCCCAGGCATTACTTACTCCTTTGGGGGCAGTGTAGTATATGTTCATTCGTCATGATACCATCCTACAAGGCTAGCAAAAGTTTGGAACCGAAAGGAGCATATATTTGCTGGTTGGAGTAAAAATATTTAAGAATTTCTAAATTGTTCTTCTGTTTGAAAGCATTGCGATATTTGAATTAAAAAAACGGTTAGAAGCCAAGACAATGCAATTTTCTTTATTAACTAAATATTTTTATTTATTTAAAAGTCAAATTTTCGATGTAAAACGTCTTAACTAGAAGTAATAGACAATTTTTTTTCTATTTTTTTTTTAATATGTCTAAACTAAAATTGAAAAAAAAGAGAAAAAAAAATGTCTATTAATCATGATGAATACGTTATACGTCGAAAATTTGACTTTTAAATGATTTTTTTTAAATTGCATTGTCTTAGTTCTAACCCTTTTTTATTCAAGAAATATTTGTTAAAATAAAATTCTTTTACTGATAATAATGAAGAAATACCTTTGAAGAATGTTTTCCATATTTGCAATAAGAATACCACAGACAAAAGAGTTCAATCAATCGTATACAACGAATCATCTCTAATACATACTACATACTAGCACATATAAGAAAATGTCTAACCCGTTGGGTCACCTATTGAGATCGGGTTAGATTGTTTGAATCAGGAAAAAGTAATTTTGCAAGTCCATTAAATTAAAAAATATATAAAAAGACAAAATCCCAAAATAGCTTTCTATTCGCTATGATCCCCTCTCTCTTCCCCTCTCTCTCTCACTCTCTCGCTTTCTCTTTCCCTCTCGGCTATGGGTTAAATAGTTTTATTACTTGTAGCGTTATTCCCTTTTGTCTATAATTTTTATTCTTTCCGTTCTTTATTACCTTCGATTGTTAATAAACAGAGAGAAAGAGAGAGACGGAAAGAAAGAAAGAGATATAGGAAAAGAGAGAGAAGGAGAAAGAGAAAGAGAGATAGAGATAAATAGATAGAACGAGCGAGAGAAAGAAAGAGAAAAAGAGAGAGAAAAAAAGAGAAAGAAGGAGAGAGGGGACGATAGAGAGAAAGATATAAAGAGACTGTATAAAATAAGAGCGGTAGGGGGAGTAAAACAACATACAGTGAGAGAGAAAGAATGTGATGGAACGAAACTTAGTAAGTGATTGGTTACTTGGTAAGTTAATTGCAAATTACGGCTAATTACAACAAATAAAATGGAATTTCTTTTTCAGATATACCTCAATCCCAAAACTATGAAATATTCTAACATGTATTTTGTCTGATTAAAATATGTAGGGGAAAAAAGCCTTAGGGAAACAAACGTTGATTAACTCAGTTTTAGTATGATAATACATTGTGCTTTAGCACTAAATAATCTAAATAGAAAAAGGATTGATAGGCCGTAAAATAGACAAAACCAAAATTCCTCACGTCAAGCTTGCAACAAGGCTGTCAATAATATAGTAATATTTTCGTAATTTCGCGGTTGTTAGCAAAATCCGAATTACTTGGTAACAAAATGGTGATAACACAGCATAAAAAAAAAAGCATGACAAGGGGAAAATAAAAAATAAGAGGTTCGATAGAGTTAAAAATAGAAGTTTATTAACATAAAAATGGGGCTGGCTGCTTTTAATTCCCAAAGCTGGATTAATAACATTAACCCTAGTAACCAAGATAAAATTTTTAAAAAACTTAAGACATGAAAATTCACAAAGGAGTTAGTTCGTTGGCACAACGAAACTGGAAACAAATTAATTATTTTCCTTTTTTTTGTTCATATAATAAAGACTGAAGAAGTTTTCTACCCGTTTTACTTTTTTTTCATATAAAAAACACAAAATAAAGACCTAAGAAGTCTTCTTATAAATTTAACAAAGAGGTCTCAAAGGGCACAAAACAATAAAAAATAATACTCAAATATACAGGACCGTAACCGTTGTTTGCAGAATCTTCTCAGGCACAGTTTTTTTTCTTTTTCTATCGAAATGTCCGTTTTAAAAGTCCCTCTTTGTCCTTTTTTCAACATTTTTCATTCCAAGGGGCTCAATCCTCGAAATTACTTCATAAATGAAATTCTCCAAAAATGTTCTTCGTCAATCCTTCACATTTTCATTCCAAAGGGGTCGAAATTACTTCATAAATGAAATTCTCCAAAAACATCAAACACCACTTCGTCATAAGGTGTTTCTTCCAAGGGGCTCTAAGTCTTGAAATTATATTCTTTAAAATCAGGGTCGCTCTGATACCCTGAATTTCATAATAAATCGTTCTTGCTCCAAGAACGAGGAGAAATCATCCAAACATTTTACGTCCATTCTCAAAAATAGATGGCGACAGCTGAAAACAGAACCTCTCTCTCGGGCTTTCAAGCTGGAACTGATTCAAAAAACGCGCCAAAGGCACCGGTTAGACACCGGTATGACGTCACCTCTAGACTTCATTACATCGATGATGATGCTGAAAGGAAAGAAAGGCGGGAAGACGTCACGCCACCAAACAAATAACCTTGACCTTCATTCACACAGTGGCAATATGTTGACCTCCCCACCCCTCATGCCCAAAATAGAAATAAATTTCCGAAAATATGAAATAATGTCATAAGTCCCCTTCCTTGTTGAAGATTACTTCCCTTGAATAAGACCTCTTCATTCTATAGATAACTATAAATAGTTATGTATGTTTGTATAAAACTATTGTAAACTGAATAAATCTGAATAAGTTATACCGTGTTTTCCTCCTGTTTTTATTAGACTGAGGTTCAAGGCACTACAATGGCCCCATATCGACATCCCATAATTTTAGATCGAGAATAACAATTATGTACTTCCTCTATAATTGAATCTCTCTTTGGGATTTGCTTTTAGATAGAAAAAAAAAACTCTGATTAATGTGAAATTATTTGGTACGTGTCATGACGCCTTCATTTTTACGCTCTTGCTTCTCTTTAGAATCTGGCTCTTACACGCCCCCCCCCCCTCCCCCGGTCTGCTTGACCTATTTTGTGTCAGATTATTCACCTTGCCTTTTTGCTGACATATATGATTGATTTTTCCTTTCCAGTAACAGATTGAAGAAGCAAAGTTTTTTGTTAGTTTTTTTCTTTCATTTCTTGTAAGCAAAAAAGTTATAAATTATCGAATAATACAATCAGTGCTGACACTAGGGGTTCGTGCCCACCCTCCAAATCTACGATATGAGGGCCCTCCTCACTAAAATTCCAGAAAAGATACAGAGTCTAAATCTAAATTCTTCACATTAAACTCACACCATTGTGCTGAGAAACCTGAGTTTAAAAAAAGACAACAAATCTACAATATGTTCGTTTCTTTTTTACTCAACAAAAGGCGGGAATTATCCAATTGTAATCAAATGTTCAGTATTTGTTTAATTAATAATATTTTATAACGAACAAGCTGTAACTACCCAGTGTTGCCTGGGATTAAAAGAAAAAGTCATGGGAAATAACTCATTATATGATTACTTCCCTTTAATCTGTAAGGATATTCGGTGAGTAAGCGAAAAGGTTTCCACTCTAAAAGTTTTTTTTACTTGCCCAGGATCCATCATCATCATCATCATCATCATCATCATCATCATCATCATCATTGGTTTAACATCTATTTACATGTGTTGGACGACTTTCAGAAATTGACTTACAAGCTAAATTATCTTTAGCTAGATCCTTATTTATCCCCATTTTCTCTGAAAGCCATTCTTCTCAATTCCTCCAATATTTTCCTTGGACTTCCCTTGTGAACTGAACCTGCCACCTTAACTGTTCTACGTCTACTAACCCCAAAACTCTCATCCATTCTTTTAATGTGGCCACACCATCGAAGTCTGCTGTTCTGGACACATCTCCCTATATTATCCAAATTTAATCTTTCTCTAAGGGCACCATATCAAAGCCTGTCTTTAAGACTCAAATTAAACACCCATTGTATCATTCTCATATAATTTCTATCCATGCAACACATGTCCTCAACCCTCACATCATCACACTGCATACACATGTCTGATAGACTCTTCCCTTGGTTGATGGTGGTAACGCTCTGCTGGTTATTAATGGTAGATGTTCCAAGAAAAAAAACGATAGATATTTATTTTTCTAGAAGTCAAGGGAAATAACTTCTTACATGATTACTTCCCTTTAATGTGTAAGAATATTTTGTGAGTAAGCAAAATGTTTCCACTATAAATTTTTTCCCACATATTTTCAGAAAACGCTGACACAAATATAATATATTCATGCCAATAATATAGTTGGAGGAAAAAGCGAAATGATAGGCTAGTTCGAATCAAGTATCGATATGTAAGACAGATTGCTTTTTGGGTCTGTCGTTGAAAATCCGACAGGATAGCTTTCTTTGTTACTGACTTAAGTACCCGTCTATGCCAGGTTTCTCAATTTTTATTGAATTTTATAGACAAGAGTAGAAGTTAAGAACATCTATTAAATATTTTTCATCCATTTTTTATGAAAAAAAATATTCAGGTTTATCGGCCAGGAAATAATTAGAAGCTATAGCAAAAAAAAAGAAAGAAAAAAGATAATTGTCTAGTGTGAGGTTCGAACCCATAATTACATAAAATATTCGAACTGAAGGCAAACGCTTTATCCATAAGGTTGCCGATCTAATGATAATATTCAATCATTTTAACCTACTTAAATGAGTTTGGCATAGGGATTTTTTATACCTCTCTGCATAGATCAAAAAAGTTTGATTGTCTGAAATAAATAAAGGAACACAAAAAAAAACATAATATAAAATTAAAAATTCTTATTAAAGTAAAAATATATTAGTTAACATTAATCAAAAGTTTTTATCCATTTTTAATGATACAAAAAAAAAGATAAATGTTTTCTCTTCAAAGTAAAAAATACATCAAATGCGTACAATGATTTGACGTGGTTGTTTGGTCGGCTGAAAAAAGCTAAAAATGTCAGAACATTTATATCTAATGTTATTTTTATGTACTTTTAATTTTGAATAATGAATTTTAAAAAAGGTTCAAGAATTTCTGACATCGATAAGGACATTGGATCGAAGGTTCTGATTCGAAATCTGGGGTTAGTGTGCGTTTAACTGTGATACCGCTACATACATACATACATACATACATACATACATACATACATACATACATACATACATACATAATGACTGCAACGTTTTGTCAGACGAGTGCCACTCCTTCATTCAGAAAAGTGTCATTGTCTGAGGGGGTATCTGCACTTGAGATTGTTAATATAGAGATCTAGCTTTGTACGACAGCTAGATCCCTCTGTCGGTTCAAAATATTAAGGATCAGCAACAAGCTAAAACAAGATAGCTAGTAACAAGTTGAAACTGCAGAGTAACATGATGTTAGGAGTGGTGTTCCACCTTTTGTTTTGTTTTTTCTTTCTTCTTTTGATTTTATTTTGCAATAGAAAACAGAGTTCTGCACACATAGAAAAGTCGAACGTAAATAAACATTCCCTAATATTGCAAAGAGTAATACCGTTGAAACCACGTTTAAATCAAAACCTAAATAAAAACAAAAATAAAACAGCCAAAACATGAAATTAATTTGTATTGGGAATGTGTGGTTTCAATGTTATTTATTTACGTTCGACTTTTCGATCTGTGCGGAACTCTGTTTTTTTTTTATTTCAAGAACAAAACAAAAAAACAAATAAAACAGCCAAAACACGAAATTTGCTAGTATTGGAAACGCGGGGTTTCAACGGTATTACTCTGTGCAATATTAGAGAATGTTTATTTATGTTTGACTTTTCGATCTGTACATACATACATACATACAGACAGACAGACAGACAGACAGACAGACAGACAGACAGACAGACAGACAGACAGACAGACAGACAGACAGACAGACAACTTTGCTTCATATATATATATAGATACTTATTCAATTTTGTATGTATGTTCCACACCCATTAAAAAATAAGATCGTCTAATCGCCAAAGGTGAAATGAAATGCAAGAAAAGTAATTAAAAATTAACCGATCTCGATAATGTAAACAATTCCAACTTTAACTGCTTAAAATGAATTGTTCCAAAATCGAATTCTGTCATCCCATCGAGTTAACCAGCTTAAAAATCTTACTCTTAGCATTCTTTTCATTTTTAATGCAACGTACGATAACTTGACATGAAAAGTTGTTCGGTCGGCTTGAAAAAAGAACGCTAAAAATGTCGGAACATTTATGTCTAATGTTATTTTTACGTACTTTTAATTTTGAATAATGACTTTTAAAAAAACTTCAATAAGCCCAACCGGATCGAAATTGCTGATTTCAAGTCTGCAGTTAGTTTAACTCTTAGATTAACCATTTAACTGTGATGCCGTGGTACACATACATACAACTTTGTTTTATATATATTAATATATTTAAAAAAATACGGTTTATATAGAGCGTGTGCTTAAAGTTCGTGTGCATTTAAAAAAATTTATAACTTTATTTGTATTCGCGATAGAAATAATCTGTAAAAAGCATTAGAAAAAAATTGTATATTTTTAAGGTTTTATTGAAATTTTATTTAAGTTTTCACATGTCATTAGCAATACGCAGGGTAATACGATTTTGCAGTTCGCAGAAAATATTTAGTAACTGATTTACAGCAATGCCTGGAATCACATTAGTTATTTTAGCTTTCAAATGTTCTAATGAACTAGGTTTGGTTACATACACAATTGTTTTCACATTTCCCCATAAAAAAAACAGTTCAGCCAACCAAATGACACAGTTTACTTTTTCCTCTGTTGAAGCCATGGATCAAATTGATTCTAAAAAAAAAAAATATCTTTTTACTTATCTAAAAATTGTTGCAATTTTTGTGGTGAAGAATTATTCAATAACTATACTTAAAACTAGGTACATGAAAGTTTATAACATTTTTTACAGATTATTTCTATTGCAAATACAAATAAAGTTTTTTTATGTGAACACAAACTTTATAGACACCCTGTAAATATGTAGATCAGATAAAAAGAAGCTATAAGCGTTCAAATTTAAGATCATTGCGATTTTTCAAAAAGTGGAGAATCTAACAGAATTATTGTTTGGGTTAAATTAACACACATGCTCACTAATGTTTTTTTTTTCTTTAATATGTTGTTACTGTTAAAAGCGGCAATATGATTTGTATTCTGTCAAAATTTAAAGTAAAGGAACACAAAAAATGAAATTAATGAGGCCCCCATAACACTACTGAAACATCCATCTCCTCGTTGGGTAATTCTGAGGTAATTGCAGATGTGAATATATTTATCCATTTTAATGAAATCTTCAACATTTATTATATATTTTATAAGGAACTAGCTGTACCTACCCAGCGTTGCCCAGGATTTGAAGAAAAATATGACTGTTTTAGATATTTATCTTTGCAGAAATTAAGGGGAATAACTCACTACATGATTACTTCCCATTAATGTGCAAAAATATTTAGTGAGAAAGGGAAACTGTTCCCACTAAAAAAGTTTTCTAATTAAAAATGAATATTTTCAGAAAAAAAACTGGCGTGAAACAAAATATATTCCTGCCAATAGCATAGTGAAATGGAAAAACAAAAAAATAGGCTACTCCAAATAAAGTATCGATATTGTTATTTGGACCTCACTTTGAAATAAAAATCCGAAAAGATAATTTTATATGTTTTAAGATAAAAAGAAGATAAAGTTTTTCAAATTTAACAGATTTCTCAAAAGAATGGAAAATCTGCTCAAATTTAAGTTTGGGTTAGATTAACAAACATGCTCACTAATGATATGTTTTTATTTATGGCTTTTTAATATATTTTTAATGTTAAAAGCGGCTATATAATTTTTTTCTGACAAAATTTTAATTAAAGATACACAAAAAATGAAATTAATGCGGCCTCCAGAGCACTACTAAAATATCCCTTCCGGGGACTACCAGCAGGTTTGAGCGATTCTGAGGTAAATGTTGGTTTTATCTATTTTACAGGATATCAACCCTTTTTAGCTTATTTAATACTGAAGCACAATCTATTATTATACTGAAGCTGAATTAATCAACGTTTGTTTCTATAAGGTTTTTTTTCTCCTATTTATATAATAATACGCTAAGCCAAATTCATGTTCGTGTGTACGTTATCACCTTCCCCACCTTTTTAAAAGATGTAATGTAAAAAAAGTAATTTTAAAAATGTCATCTGATATGCTTTTTTGTCGAACGTGAAATTCGAACAAAAATATTTTCTTGACCTTTGGGATAGGATCAAAGTGTAGCAACAGTTTTGTCCAAAAATGGTAAAATAATAATGTAGGATCTACGTTTGCGCTGAACGACCATAGAATGGAAATATGTCACAAACTCCTACCAGGGTTTTGGAGATAGACCCCCATAACCAGATATATTCTGAAACAACATTAAACAGAGTATAAGTATGATTCAGTTCAAACAAAGGTGGTACAATAATATCGTGGGGTCTGCGTTCACGCTGGACATCCATAGAATGCACGGCAACAATATACAACATGTGAAGGATATAACTGTGGAATTTGCACGAGTATATTTTAATCACACAAAATACATGTTAAAATATTCCTTAGTTTTGGGATTGCGTTATGTTTAAGAAAGTTATTATGAGAAGACTAAAAATAACAAATGGAATGAAAGAAATTTTGATGACTTATTGACTTTGACTACCGGCAGATTTGAACTCCTTCTCCCAAGTGTGTTGCTTCTAAGGTAAATAATGCCAGCTTTGAATGTATTTATCCAATTTAAGGATATCTTCAGTATTTACCCACATCTTATTACCACAACTGCAAAAACTTTCCTTTCTTCCTTCATGCACCTAACATCAAAACGAGGTAATAATTACTATTACCGACATAAATTATTTTAATGGAAATACCATTGGGAATTAGTCAAAAACTATTTATTTTGGTTTACTTACTCATTTGTGATCTATTTGCGTTAAAATATTTTACTATTAATATGTAAAAGAAGTTTAAAGCAATTTACTTTACCGTAAATAGTGACTGAGTAAAACAATCCAATAATCAACATGGCCGAATGCGAATTATTTTACCGACAGTCACTATTTACGGTAAAGTATATGGCTTTAAATTTTTTTTAATATTAAATATTAAATTATTTAACGCAAATAGGTCACAAATGAGTAAGTGAAGCAAAATAAATTGTTTTTGACTAATTTCTTAACGGTATTTCCTTTAAAATAATGTCGACAATAGTAATGATTGCCCAAACAGAATTTACATGAACAGAGTTTCTTTCTCAGAATTTCCCAACTCTGAAACATGTTGTCACAAGATTGCTTCCCTGAGGGCTACAACATGGTCATCCCTGGTGCTACCATATTAGGCTGTCAGAAGATACCGGTTTCCTGACCAAAAATCCACCAAACATTAATGTTATTGATTTTTCCGTTTTCCTTTGCAAAACTCTGCAAAGCGAAAAACAAAAACAACATTTTTCCTCTACAAAACAACCAAACCAAACACCATGAATAAATACTTGAACATATAAAGCATTTAAACCATACAGCTTTTACCAAAATGACTGGATTTGGCATTAAATAACCCAAAAAGGCTCGATATGCCGAAAAACAATGAAACCAAACCAAACACCATGAATAAATAAAAAAAAAACTTTAAGCATAAAAACTTGTACCAAAATGACCGGAGTTGGCATTAAATAACCCGAAAAGGGTTGATATGCCATAAAACAAAACAACCAAACCAACAACATGGTCATCATCAAAATTCAAAGTCAATAAAAATTTATCATAAACCGTCCTCATAAATTATCAAATGCTTTCTTCCATTCATAATTTTAAATCCTCTCATAATATTCATCACCATCATTCAACTGACAATCTATCGATAGCCTTGATAAGTGGTTACTTATTAGTATCTAAAAACAAGTAATTTTGAAGAAATACAAGTTTTCAAATTTAATATTATAGCAATTTTCAAAAAGAGAAACAGGATCAATGGCGTGCAAAGAGTAGCGGAGCGATGGGGGGATGGCTCTGGGCATCCAACTTGGGGGTCATCCAATCATGTTCGAACTATCTTCCTTTTTGTCTTAATATTTCTCAGTACTAGGACTTATACTTTGGAGCATACAATCAAGGAGCTGGCCTCAGGAATCAGCACACCACTGGACATGATTTAAAGTTTGGGCAAATATGTATACAGGGTGGGCCAAAATAAGGGTCCTATCTTTAAATTTGAATAACTTGAATTTGAATAACTTCCACAAAATAAAAGTTAAACTCACCAAACTTTATGTGTGTGTGTAGACTGACCCTTCCGAGATTTTTTGAAATAAACAAAACAAATTTTAGCCGAAAAACACTTCTTAAAACTTACAAAAACTAAAGTATTGTTTTTTACACTGTTTTGAGTTTTTTAAGCAAAAATAATGTTTTCTAAATGAGGGTACGTTCCTTAGGGCTAATACGGCTCATGCTTGCTTCGGAAGGGGTCCTTTACTTATTCTAAAAAAAAAAAAAATAAATCAATAAATAAAAAAGTTATGAATTTTTAAAAATAGGACCCTTATTTTTGCCCACCCTATATATAAATATTTTTTATTTCAATATGTTCTTAATGTTAAAAGTGACTCTCTCTCTCTCTCTCTCTCTCTCTCTCTCTCTCTCTCTCTCTCTCTCTCTCTCTCTATTTGTTTTTCCGACAACATCTTAATTAAAAACTAAGGAAGCCTGTAGAGCACTGCCAAAACTATCGCTGCTTCCCAGGGGCTCCCAGCAGGTTTGGAAGTCCTCCTCCCACCCTCTTCAGGTGATAGTCAGATATGTAGGAGCCGCTTTCAATGCTAAGGTGTTTTTAATGGTAAAAATCTGAAACACTTAAGGTTCTGACAAATTCTTTGGTTCTTTGGAATGAATCAGTTTCAGCTGTTGTACTTGTTAAAATCATTATTCAAACTGTTCCCTCTTCTGAAGTGATGCTTATCAAAACGGGAGAGAGAGAGAGAGAGAGAGAGAGAGAGAGAGAGAGAGAGAGAGAGAGAGAGAGAGAGAACAAAAATCTATGGCTTTTTAATATACTCACTGAACTGGTATACATGGGCTTCATAAGTTCAGTCACATTACTGACATTCACATAGCATGCAATGATGGATAAGATATTAAAATCTAGGATACTAATAAGAAATATGTTATCATAGAATAACTATAATGTATAAACAACAGAGAAGTTAATGTACAATATTTTCCTGTGTATAATACAAGAACTATTCTACTGCTAATTTTGATGAAGTTTAAATTACATGCAAATGACATTAACTTGTATATTTTAAGACAGCGGTCGACAACCTTTCGAACTACATGAACCACTAAATTTATACTTCAAAATTTGGCAGACGACTAATATGAATTTAGAAAAATAAAATAATTAATAGAGGAATACCCATCCCGGGACGGTAAAAATTAATTTCTCGACAAGAACAGTTTTTCACCACTTTTATGTTCCCTTATAAAAAATTAAAATCAAAATATAATGCTACTAAACCTTATGTCTAAAATTATTATTCCAATTTTGATCAAAATCCATTATATGATTTTGATTCTAGAAAATGACTAAAATTTAAGGCTTAAGCTGAAGAGGTCTTAAGAAGAAATTGAAATTCAGGGAATCTTGATTAATTGGTGGCTCATGACGATGACTTGAATTCAATACAAATCTGAAATATTTGAATTTTAAAATAGAAGGTTATGCCACTATTATGCCCCTTTAAAAACCTTTAAAATACTCCAAACAACTAAATTTGGGGAATATTTATTAATTGATGTCTAATACCTATTGTTAAAATTTCACAAAAATCGGAGGTATCTGAATATTAAAAAACAAAATTTCACTAACGAGTCACGCTTATCAAAGCCCAAAGGCCACTCGAGGACAAGGGTTAGTGACTTGTGTCAGATGGATGGTGAGACAAAAACCTTGAGGATTGCAGACTAAGGTTGGATCTGGGCTGAATTTGATTACTTAATGGGACAGCTCAACAAGAATTAAAAATGACTATGCTGTAGCCATATTGGAAGCAGTCTCATGTTATTGCGTTCCACAGACAGACAGTTCTTGGAAAGAAACTCTGCTCATGGAAATTCCGTTTAGTTTTAGGTACACAGAGGAAGAAAGGGAAATTATTTACAGTGGTTGTAGCTAGACGAGTTTTTGCTGTAAATGTTTTGTGGGGGTTGATAACCAGAGATTGGCACTCAATCGAGGACCTACCATGAAAATAATGATAGAATAGAGAAAGACTAGCAACGTCTCTTCTGTGAAGGACTTCTACACCCTCTTTGCCCACTTTGCATAAATCTAAATTAGACTAAATATAACCCACATTACCAACTCTTACATCTAGCAGCTGTGTTCGAAAATTGATAATAACCGGTTAATTAGTTTAGGAGTGAATCATGTGCATACAAATATATACACATACCAAACTTTATATAGATAGAGATGTTTGGAACATCGATAGCATAACTTCAGGATTATGTTCTATATATGTTAAGGAACCTCTTTGTGTGAGGGGGATTGTTTTTCTAATAGCACTCGATTACTAGTCTAATTTCCTTTATGGTCTATTTCTTCATATGTGTGGTCTTTGGTTTGGGCTGATCCTATTTATTTGCCTGTATTTGGTTGGTTCTATTCTTGTACCTGAAATAAGAAGAGCCAACATTCACAGGATGCCGACCGGGTCCCCGATGTTTACTATCAAAGGATGCTGATCATGACGATCTGATCATTCTTCTGAGCCATCCGGCTTTTATATTTGTTATGCATCAATTTTTAATGTTTTTTTATGTGTGTGGCAACACCAGGCCCAGGCTTATTTTACCCGTGACCCTGTAACAGGGATAGGGTTTAGCAATCACATATGTAGAAATAACAGTGCACCATCACACACATTGTACATGTTAGATGTTTACAATAAAGAGTGCTGATTAGTATTTGTTTCAATGGCCTAGAACTCGGAAACCAAGCATTTCCGGGCTTGTGTTTATGAGAATTTTTTTTTCATTATTTGCACATATGAGACATAATCCCGAAGTTATGCCATCACGTTTCCATTGTATAGCAAATATATGTGTAAACTTATGGCATGTTGGTAATCAGCAGGTTACTAGGGATGTTTTAGTCTGGGTTTTCATAGATTTTAAAGGTTTGGGGAGTCATAAAAGTGGTATTCAAATATTTCTGATTAGCATGAGATTAGAAACATGGATATTAGCGATCAAGTAAGAAATATTACCAAAATTTCAGTTTCTTTGAAGTATAATTTAAGAGTAATTGTTTTTTGTTTTATGTAATGAGTCACCACTTATCAAGGCTAACAAAACACTCAAGGATAAAGGGTTAATGAGATTGATAGATTAATAGTTGAATGATGATAAATAATATGAGAGGGTTGAAAATTTCTACATACCAACCACTCAAACCAACAGTCAATCCATAAAACATCAATTCTTCCGCTTTTGTCGGAAACGTCATTCATGGAATGTGAGGACTAAAGGACAAAATAGGAAGTAAACCCAAGGTCCACTTTCTACTTCGCAATATTTTGCGCAATTCGGCAGTTCTATGTGTTTTTATCCAAGTTTTGAAAGTGCCAAACCGCACTAGACTGTAAAATGCTGAGCTTGCCTAAAACTCTCTGAGTGCTACTTGCTGGATTTGCTTGAAGCAAAGACTCGGAATCCATAGTTTTAAGCCTACCTAACGATGCTTACAACCGGAGCAAAATTTCTTGAACACTCTGGTTATTGTGATAAACTGTACCTTCACTTTTTACACAAATGTTTTTTTTTTGTTATGTCCAGTGGTAAACGGGAATGTCCGTTCATAAAAACATAAGTTCCTGAATTAGACTACGTTGCACGTTCATTTGTGCAACAATTTATATCACACATGGTGTGAAGCGATGCTCAACGTATCAGTGTACTAACTATGATACTACCAACTAGTGATGGGACGATTCCAATATTTTTCCCGATTCTGTTAAAAATTCCTGATTCCGATACAATTACCGATTCCGATTTTGATTCTTTTAAAATCTTTAAATATTTAGCTATAAGTAATATGTGTATATATTTTCGCAAACATAAAAATACACTTGTTGGACGGGAGGGGGGGGGGGTGTGATCTATAGATTTTAGTTTTGCTGGTAGTTTTAAATCAATAAATATTTATCATTTTATCATTAGGACCAGCAATGGTAAATTAAGTTTTAGATAAAAACTAACAAAAAAAAAAAACAATTAAAAGAATCGTTTTTGGCATCGAAAAATAGGCACAAATTTTTCCGATTCCGATACCCTAAAAAGTTTTGATTTTTCCGATTCCTTATTTCAATTCCGATAATCGTTCCAACGCCACTACCAATGATCACGAATGTTCCTTCCACTGCCTGAACTGCTTCAGTCTCAAATTGACGCATGTACTAATAGTATAGCCATATTTAAATGCGGCTCTGTGAAAAAAACGTTAAAAATGGTATTGTCCATAAAAATAGGTTAAGTAAGAAAGTGGAAAATTCCTTACTAGAGCAGCAATATTTAGATGCGGGTATCATCATCATCATCATCATCATAATCATCACCAGCATCAGCATCACCATCATCATCATCATCATCATCATCATCACCATCACCAGCACCACCGCCATCATCATCATCATCATCATCAGCAGCAGCAGCAGCAGCAGCAGCATCATCATCAAAATCATCATCATCATCATCATCATCAGCACCACCACCACCATCATCATCATCATCATCATCATCATCATCATCATCATCATCATCATCATCATCATCATCATCATCATCAGTTTAACATCTGTTGTACATCTGTTGTACATGCTGGCATGTGTTGGATGTCTTTTAGAAATTGACTTCCACATTAACCTATCTATTGCCAGGTCTTTATTCATCCCTCTTTATCTCAAATCCATCCTTATCACTTCCTCCCATGTTTTCTTCGGCCATCTCCTGCCAATTGCTACCTTTACTAACCCAAGAACTCTTATCCACCAAACAAACGAAGTCTCCTGCACGCATCTCACTATGCTGTCCAGATTTACTCTTTCTCTGAGGTCACTAGATCTAAGCCTGTTATTAAAACTCACATAACACACCTATCGTATCATTGTCATGTGAAAATAATGTTTAGAACGGTATTTTCTATAAGGATAGATTAAGTAAGAAAGTGGAAAATTCCATTAGAAGTTTAGACAGAAAGTCACTAGTGGTATGTGGCGAATAAGCGGATCACATCTTTCTCCTTTTTCTGGACTGTAGGAGAAAGCGGTGGTAATTTGTGATAACTTCCTCACTATGGGGATGAGTTGGGAGTGTTATGGATATATACATGTATACTGTAAAAAAACCTTTTTAAAAAAACAATACAAATTTCTGTTACATGTCATCTACACCAGTGATTATCAACCTTTTGAACTTCATGGGCCACTAAAGATATAATTTTAAATTTGGCAGACCACTAACATGAATTTAGAAAAAAAGCTAAATCCATTTAATAATAATTGGAAAACGTTATTAATATTAAATGCAGCCATCAAACGTAACAAAGTTATTGTGTAATCTATATATATAAAACTCAATGTCTGTATGTATGTGTGTGTTCCCTATATAAAGAAAGGTTAGAGAATCTACATAAAATCTAAAAGTGTATTCTTATGTAAAATTCACTGGGAAGACAATGGAAGTGTTCCTGAATCTCTAAGTGCACCCCTAAGTGGGCTATGAGTGCATAACCCAGATAAAACCCTAAGTGACCTATGAGAACAGAACCATCTTAAAAGTTCAAATACGTATATCCGATTTTAATGAAACTTAAAATATATGTATGAGACATTAATTCAGAGAGTTTTCCAACATTTCAGCTTCTTCCGACTATATTACCGAAGCGAAATGGGAGGAGGGGGGCTAATAAAAATAAAGAAAGTAATATGGTGTTATGAGCATAGTAATGATCCTCATTCAATCCCGAGCAACGTCGGGTCTTCGTGCTAGTTATTTAAATAAAACAAATTAAAAACGTGAAGTTTATGCAAGTATTATAGATTTTCAGTGTGATATTTGTTTGAAAACTGCATGGACAATGCGATAAAAGAAGAAGAAAAATATGTAACACAAAATACAGAGAAGTCGATTACCTCTGTCATAAGCACCGCTAAATGAACACGTCAAGAAACAAAAAGGCGAGAAAAGCAAAATGGGAAGAGACGCAGCTATGTGAACGATTTATAAGACTGACTAAAGAAATGACTCATAAAAACATAAGGACATGGCTACGAAAAGGACACTTGAATAGTGACATGGAATCACTATTGACAGCTGCACAAAATAAGGCAACCAGAACAGACTACATAAAAACGAAGACAGACAAACCCCAGTAAAACAGGAAATGTAGACTCTATGGACAAAGAGACGAAACGGTAAGTGACATCATAAGTAAATGCAGCAAATTAGCCCAAAAGGAATATAAAAACAAGCATGACTGGGTTGGGAAGGTAGTCCACTGGGAACTATGCAAACAGGTGCACTTTGAAAATACAGACACATGGTACAAGCATACACCGGAGCCAATAGTGGAAAATGAAAGATATAAATTCTTATGGAATATCGAAATACAAACGGACAAATCCATTCAAGCCAGAAGACCAGATGTAATAATAGTCGAAAAGAAGAAGGAAAAAACATGTCGAATAGTATATTTCGCCGTCCCAGCAGATCATTAAATGAAAATGAAGGAGGTAGAAAACGAATTGAATACATGGAGTTTGCCAGAGGAACGAAGGGAATATGAAACATGAAAAAGATAATGCTAATAAAAGTAAGAGCACTAGGAACAGTTATGAAAACCCTAGAAAAAAGTACTCTGAGAAATTGGAATGAAAGGGAGCATAGACACCATACACAGCACAAGTGCTGATGAAAACAACTGAAATATTTTTAAAAATCCACAAGTGCAGAAACCGACTTGCATAACCGGATAACACCAACCAATCACAGATAAACTGAAATAGAATAACACTGCATAGACACAGCTAGAAACATAGAAAAAAAAACACTACACAAAACCAAAGGAACTGAAACTGCCATAGTAGATAAGAAATGTTCTATAATCTCTTCCCCTTCTCTCCCCCCAAAAAAGTGGTGGTAAAAACATTGGTTGATGCATGAAGGCTCAGGGATGATGAACGACTTAGGAGGGAGAGCAATATCCAGACCTCCAAGAAGGGCGCTGAGAATACTGAAATCCTGAGGCGGCTTATTATTGCCACTCAGGTTCCAGAAAATGACTGCTATCTGTGACTTCTGCGAGAACACAATTTGCAATTGTTACCAAAAGAAGCAGAGATTGCTGGAAATCTAGAGAGGTTTGTTGTCACTCAGACTCCAGGGAACA
The DNA here is from genome assembly GCA_963556195.1 of Sepiola atlantica. Lineage (NCBI taxonomy): Eukaryota > Metazoa > Mollusca > Cephalopoda > Sepiida > Sepiolidae > Sepiola > Sepiola atlantica. The sequence continues at coordinate 42,751,293 of OY744543.1, forward strand.
TCACTTGTTGTTCCCAGCGAATGATGACTTGTGCGAGAATTCAGAGTAAGTAAAAAAAATAATAAATAAATGAATAAATAAATAAATAAATAAATAATAATAATAATAATAATAATAATAATAATAATAATAATAATAATAATAATAATAATAATTGGGACCTTGGGGAGGCTTATTGCCTCCCAAATCTCAGATGACCAATGGTCGTTGCCAGCAAGAAGTCAATGGTAAGCAGCTGTTGCAATAACGCAAAATCATTTGAAATGGTTATCAAAATAAGCGGAGACTACTGGAAATCTACAGAAACTTATTGTTACTCAGACTCCAGGGAACACCACCAGTTACTGTCAGTGAGCAACTACTGATGACGACCTGCTATGTGAGAATTCCTAGTAATAATATTGATTAATTTTAGGTTGATATTATTTCCTATTCCATAAACTTTAAAAAAATTAATTATTTCCTCATGAGGGCAAAGTTAGACACAAGGTCGGTTTTTAATGTGGAGAAAACCCAGCTCCTCAAAAATGGACACTCTGAATTGAGACAAAAATTTAAATTGCCTTAGTCTAGAAAGATTTCTTCTTCACTGACCCAAAACAGAACTGATACTACACTTTGCTTCTACCCAGAAGGCCAGAGAGGTCTATGTATTTACCCGCTTCTCACTGCCACAAGATTAGACATGAAAGCAGTTTAATGTGGGGGAAAACCCAGTTCCATCGAAGGGGTACCCTGGAAGGGTACAAAAATAGCAGAGAATGGATTCGTCGGTATTCCCTGGTAGGGACGCTTCAGGCAACCGGCAATAAGGCAATTCCCCCTTCCAAAGAAGAGGGTAATGCCTGGGAGAGTGGCTTCCTAGGACTGAACCAAACCATACCTCGTTTCTAAATTTTTGAGATGAGGATTAAAAATTTGTATTATTTGGATTATTCGGACTACTGTACTAATCTACGATATCATTCTCACAACATTTTGGCTGATGTAACCGAGTTCGACAAGATGCACCTGAAGAAGGTAGGAGGTTACATCGGACGAAACGTTGTGAGAATAACATCGAAGGTGAGAAGAGTAGTTCAAATAATACAAATAATAGAAAACATATCTCATTCAGCCGAGAAGATGTAACATAAAGTTGGAAGGTGGGGATTAAAAAGCCAACATACAAGAGACGTGTGCATTCTGGCTCACCTAAAATGCCTGAGCAACCCCATTGGCATTTCCTGATTTCCAAGTGATCATCAATATACTAACCCCTTTCTCAAAGAGAGAAGGTAATGCCTGGGAGAGTGGACCTCTTAGAACTGCACAGAATCATACTTCATTCAAACACAAGGCTCCAGCACTTGAGCAAGCCTTCACCGAGTGTAAGAATGAGTTTTACCCCTGTGTCAGGTAAATTGGCCTTTGTGGCCCAGGACACAGGTCTATACATGCAGATAGCCTGAAATATCCTGGTATAAAATAATAAAAGAAAATTTTTCATAAGAAGTGGGGGAGACAAGGCTTCATGGAGGTTATCACTACAAAAAAAAAACATCCTAATATGTGCCGATCCCTTCTTCATGACAAACATATAAAATTGAATACGCCACTAATATTTGTCATTCTCTCTTTAAAACTATTGTTTAATTTGTATAAATAAATAATAAATTTCTTTAAGTCAGTAAAAAATTATTTTCATCATGAAGACATTTTTTTTTTCATCAAAACACCGAAAACAATGTCGATAAGAATTATTTCGAAGTTATGTGATCGGCTAAAATCCAAATTTTCTTACTGATTAGATTTAAATCAAGGCGATACCTATAAGATGCCTGGCAACCATTCAATTAGAGTTCACAACTGAGCCATGCATGTAGACGCCTAAATCTCTATTTATATATAGTTAAGTATGTGTATATGTTTATATATTTGTATGTACAGGAGTCACTCCTAAACTAATTAACCAATCATTATGAATTTCGGAAAACAGCTGCTATGTGTAAGGATGGGTAATGTGGGGAATATTTAGTTAATTTACTTTTATGCAAAGAAGAGGTGGAAGCCCTTCATGAAAATTCAGATACCTCCGAATTTTGTGAAGTTTTAACAATAGATATTAGACATCAATTAATGAATATTCCCCAAATTTCAGTTTCTTTAGTTTTTAGGGGGTATAATAAAGGTACAACCTCCCATTTGAAAATTCAAATGTCTTAAATTTGATCCATAACCATTAGACACCAATTAATCAAGATTCCTTGAATTTCAATTTCTTCTTAAGACCGTTTAAGCTTAAGCCTTAAATTTGATACATTTTCTAGAATAAAAATCATGCATGGATTTTGATCAAAATTGGAATAAGGATTCTAGACATAAGTTTTAGTATCATTACATCTTGATTTTAATCTTGTGAGGTGACATAAAAATGGTGCAATCTGTTCTGTCAGACTATGAAATTTCCTAAATCTAATTTTTAATTTTTTTTTTAAACTTTTGTTTATCTCAAACAAGTCATATTGACACTGAGACGTAAGGGGCTACTGTTATTAGGAGTCAAATTTATAGGGAGCATCCGAAGTGAGGAGTTGTGCAGCAAGATATTTGCTTACATTACATTTAAATTTCTGCATGTTGCTATAGTCGAGGAAACAGGGAGCAGGGAGGTAATTCCAAAGCTAAACGGTTCGAGGAAAGAACTATTAGAGTAGAAAGCTTTCCGGCATCTGGGGACCTCTACAGTGAAGGGGTGGGGTTTTGTTGTTAATCTGGTTGATCAAGAATATTTACGTTGGTGGAGTACAAGTGCAGTAAGTTCATCAGAACACATTCCGTGGAAGTACTTGTAAAAAAAAGCACAGGGCTGCCATATTGTGGCGATAGGACAGGGGCTAGAGCTTAGTAGGCAGTGCAGAACCTATTAGGTTAGAGACTCTTTTTGCACCCTGTCCAAGAGGGAGAGACTAGTGGTTGGTGCACCAGCTCAGATGTGGCAGCAATACTCCATGCTTTATAGAGATATATAGGATAGTGGCAGGTGTGAAACGTTTTCTAGCTTGGTAGAGGGAGCCCACTTTCCTTGCAGCAGCCTTGGCAGTATCTTCTATGAATTTATTCCAATTCATGTTGCCTGTGAATGTTAGGCCGAGGAGTTTAAATGCCGAGCCCTTGGGAAGGGTGCTATCAGCCTTTGCATCAGTGTTTGGAAAGGTTTCTTATAATTGTTAAAGGAAAAGACCCTTGTCTTGGTACCATTGAATGTGACCATGCATTTTTGGCCCCATTCAACGACTGACTGAAGGTCATTGTCTAAGGATTCAGCTATTGCCTTGGATATGCATGTGTTCAATTTGCCACATGTCAAGAATGGAGCATGGTGTCATCAGCAAATATACCCATCTCAGACACGATTGCATCAGGGAGGTCGTTTATGAAGATCAGGAATAATAAGGATCCAAGTATTAACCCTCGGAGCACACTCGCATAAATGTGATGATGTATGGCCATCAAGAACAACCTGAATCTTTCTTTTAGCTAAGAAAGATCCGATTATATTAAATATCTGTCCAGTAATTGGATCTATAGTAGTCATTTACAAATTAATACTGCTGGGAAAGGTATGAACCCATATCCCCTCTCCCAATTATTGATAAAATAACACCTTGTACTCAATTAATTGTATTTGTTTTACTAATGGATCACCAAAAACCACTCAAGGGTAATGGTTAATGAAATGGAATATATTGTCAGTTGAAAAATGAAACACATTATGAAAGAAATGAAAATGATTGATAGAAATATTCTCGACATAAGTTTTAGTATCATTATTTCTTGATTTTAATCTTCATAAGGGGACATAAAAGTGGTGCAAAACTGTTCTCTTCAGGGAATTAATTTTACCCGTCATGGGACGGCTATTTTTCTAGTTAATACTAAATATCAATTACTGAGAACATTTTTAAGTAGAGACTTGTTAGTAAAATCCGTTAATTACTTAATCACCAACTGTAAGTGTTATTATATACGGCATAATCACGTTGACATACCGGTTACCGACAGATCACCGTAGTTAAGCAACGTTGAACCTGGCCAGTACTAGATGGGTGACCATTTGGAAATACTAGGTGCTAACCAGGATATACATGCTGACTGGGAACCGCATGTGAATTTCTATTCCCCATAAACTTCCATTTTCAGTATATTGATTTATTTTTATTAATGCAAAAGTACAAAGAAAGGACAAAAATAACCTCCACCATCATGACAACTGGCTGTGCAGAAATCACTTTATTATTCACCAAAAATTAGAAACATTTTTTGATGATACCATAAAAAAGGGGGACTCGTTGAGTCAGCCATTGAGCTTGAGTCAAATAGTTTGAATCAACAAAAAGTTAATTTGCAAAGCTAGTTAAAGTTTTAAAAATAAAAAAATGTTTTTAATCGAACTTTAGCCGCTTTCTTTCTATCTCTATTCTTTAGTCTCTATCTTTCTTTCTCTCTTTCTCTCTCTCCAGCTATGAGTTAAATAGTATTACTACTTGTGGTGTGATTTTCCTTTTGTTTACAATGGACTATTCCAATCCTATACTTAGTTTTATTGCCTTCGACTGTTACTAAATAGAGAGGGAGAAACGGAAGTGAGAGTGATAGACAGCGTATAGATTAAAAGCAAAGGGGTAAAAAAAATACAGTAAGAGAAAGTGATAATGGTAGAAATGAAAGTTAGTAAGAGATGGGTCACTTAGTGAGTTGTTTGCAAATTATGACGGATTAGAACAATTTAAATGGAAGCTTTTTTTCAAAGATAACTCAATCCTAAAACTAAAGAAATATTTTAGCATGTATTTTGTGTGGTTAAAACATATAGGAAAACAACCTGAGGTAAACAAACGTTGATTAACTCAGCTTTAGTATAATATACAGATAGATAGATAGATAGATAGATAGATAGATAGATAGATAGATTTTTACTGAGGTATTTGACAATGGATCTTTTCTTGTGATTTTCTGTTTTGTTTCTGGTAAAATTTGTAACTCTTGATTTTATTTTTTGTAGGGTACATACGAAAACTTTGTTCTGATGGTAGTTTTGGTTAAAAAAAACTGTTTTGTATGATTAAAATTTATAGGAAAAAAATTTAACATTGGTTAACTTAGCTTTAGTATTATAACAGATAGATTGCAGAAAAAATTAATCTGTTTTTACTAATTGAAATTGAAATTGAAAGACATCACTATCCACTGAGCAATAACTTATGACGTGTCACTGAACCAACAGGACTCCAGCTACCTATGTGATGAACCGCTGTCCGGGCAATCTCCTCGGATCAAAGAATTAGTCCACTGTAGTGCTACATTATGTTCATGGAAAATGTTTCTGCATTTTATCTTCAATGATTACTTTTGTTTTCTTTTAATCGCCTTTATTAAAGAAAGAAAAGAAGCAAGAGTTATTGGTTACCTCCAAAGAGATCTCATCAGCAGCTTGAGCATTGTAGCGTCTGATCGCATGAGCAGCAGCAATGGCAGGAGTGTTAATGCTGGAATCATCCACAGCCAGCAGACGATTTCCACGATTGTCCATCTAAAAAATAAATTTTTTTAAATCGTAAAATTTGACATGGGCAAAATAAATTGTTTATTCTGATTGGCCAGTAAAATAATGAACAAAGTTCAAATAGTTAACAATATATAAATTAAATTTTTTTATTTCAATTTTATTAATAAAAAAGATATTTTAACAATATTAAAAACTTTTTTTTTGTTTTTTTACTTAGTCAACTTTAAAACAAATTTCAAGTTTGTTAACCTTCCTTCATTCGATCTCTTTACATCAATAGAAAGGCATATATAGAGTGAGTAATGTGATTAAGTGACAAAAACAGAGAGGAGGAAAATTTCCCAATAGTAATTTTTTTCGTGTGGCAGAGGAGGAATGAAGGCACGGATATTAATTAACTTCATTCACTCTCTCTTTGTTATTATTAAAGAAAGAAAAGAAGCAAAGGTTTTGGTTACCTCCAAAGAGATCTCATCAGCAGCTTGACTCCTCCCCCACCAAATCTTCAACCCTTCTTCACTGTGATAGTGTCAGAGCTATACCGTGTGGAACTTCGGTTCCTGGCAGGGCCACTCATATAGGACATATTTGAGATCAAGCGGTATTAGGGCTGCAATTCAGCTAACAGGGGCCTGGTCGTCTTTATGCGTGGGAAGCAAAGACGTATCAGGCGTGGAACAGCAAATCAATGGAGTGAAAGTGGCCACGTTGCTGCTTCACTATTCCTTTGTATGTTCTGGGCTAAACCTTCCCCGACTTTGCATGCAACAGCTGAGCCGTTCTGCTCTCGGTGTCAGAGGTTAAAACTAGGTTAATGAATAGCTGCGACCAATGAGGAGGACTTCATGCAGACCAGACAATCCTGAGGCACGATCTTCGTGAGCTCTATGCAGAAGTCTGACTTGCTTAAAACCACCACAGTAACAACAACAACAACAACCAGCAGTTTGAGCATTGTAGTATCTGACCGCATGAAAATATTTTAAGAAAAAATTTTTTTTTTATACACTGTGTCATAATGTGTTGCATTTTCAACTGACATTAGTAAAACAAATACAATTAATTGAGTACAAGGTGTTATTCTACGATGTCACATATACGAATGCTTGACTTCATTTCACAGATGATGAAGAAAATACTTGTTTAACCTTGATATTATGATACCCATGCCCGCCTCCAGTCGTGGGCGTAAATTTCATGGTTGCCGGGCCTTTTATAGGTATCGCCTTGATTTAAAGGTATTTTGTCATCAACAGGATTATTGAGCAAGCAACTTTAGTCAAATGAATTTACTCTTTGTAACAATGTGATGAATATAGAAAGATCCATGAAAGATTAACTGAATATGGTGACTGAAGACTTGAATTAAGAAACTGCTACAATTAATTAGGAGCGGATATAAACGAAAGAGGAAATATAATATTTGTATGGAGCAAGCGGCCTTGAAGTGAACAGCCAGTTTATGGCGACAGACTGATATAAAAAAAAAAGGAAAGAAAATGAAAACATCGTCCAACTTTTTTTTCCCTAAATGAGAAAAAAAAATCTAGTTTGGTTTCAAAATATTCTAATTATATAGAACTAACAGGGTTATCTGGTGTTGTCTGGGTTGGGGAGGTGATATTTAGCATGCAACAGTGGGAACTAAGGAGTAACTTTTATGGGTACATTTATTTTACGGGAGATGAAGTCTTGATCCTTTTCCTCACTTCAAAAATAAATCAAACATAGCTCATTATACTCCCTCTTATGTCTATTATCTACATTCCAAATTTCATAAAAATATGCCCAGTAGTTTTGAATCTATGGGTACATTTGTTTACAGTAGGTGTTGGGAGTGTTCTGTCCACTTTGCTCCCTTCAAAAATAACTCAAACATAGCTCGTTATTGTCCCTTTTATGTCCACTATCTATGTTCCAATCTTCATAAATAGATAATGGCCCTATGGGAATGGACGTATCTGTTGGAAATCGGGTTTGACTTGCGCGAATTAACGCGGATGCCGTCGAGTGCAGATTGGGGCTTGTTCTCACAGTCAGAGCTGACAGACGTGACAAGGTTACCGTGTGACGAGACCCCAGATCAGGGGTCAGTCTACACCTGCGAGAGGCTCTGTGACTTTGCGGGATTTGCGTGGGAAACAAAGGGATTTGTGACATCACTCATTCTCGTGAGAAGCGAGTTTTTAGTCAGTCTGATTCGGAAGGCGAACTGAGAGGACGTGCGATTCAAGATGAAAAAATAAGGAATATTTCCCCTAAGAGGATATAAAAGCGCGAGAAAATCCTCCCCCCCTCTCTATGAATGGTTAAGAAAACATTGTTAACTAACTACAATAAAGTAGGAGTTGCTCTCTCCCTCTCTCTCGAAGTAGTGAATGACTCCCAGTTGAAATAACAACGCTTGCAATAAAGAGAATTAAATTTAAAAGAAGAGTTTGTCTTCGGGGGGGCGTCATGGCTTTTGTTGCAGACAGCAGACGACGGCAGAGAAGAAAGAATTCATCCACTAGACGACGCGACCAACCCTCTACACGACGAGTATACGAAACGCGTACTACCCCGGTCCAAGCAGGAGTGGCTATGTAACATGACCAGTAGATTTTGAATGTATGAGTTCATTTATTTTATAGGGGTGAGGGGTTCTGCCCCTTTTTCTGCCCATAAAAATAAATCAAGCATAGCTTATTATACTCCCTTTTATGTCTTTTTTTACTAACGAGCCACCGCTAATCAAGGCCCAAAGGCAACTCGAGGGCAAGGGTTAATAGTCTGTGTCAGGTAAATGGTGATACTAACATCATGGAGATTGCAGACGATGGATTGGATCTGGGTAGAATTTAATTACTTAAGAGGATGGCTCAATAAAAACTTGCTAACATTAGACTTGAAAACGGCCATACTGTAGTTGTCTAGGAAGCAGCCCGAGCTATAGCATTCTACAGACAGACAGTTCTTGGAAAGAAACTTTGCTCATGGAGGTTTCGCTTAGCTAGCTCCAGGTACACAGAGGAATAAAGGAAATTGTATTACAGTGGTTGTAGCTAGACGAGTATTTTACAAGGGGAAACAGAGACTAGAGCTAAGTCGAGTACCTATCATCATAATAACGATAGAGTAGAGAAAGACTAGCAACATCTCTTATGTGAGAGAGAGGCTGTAGGGATGAGAAGAGGACATCCTCCATTAGATTTCATACTTAGAAAACTTAGATTTTGTACTCTGTCAAGGCATAAGAGAGTGTTTTGGGTGACACCTCCCCAGATGTGGCAACAGTACTCAATCTTAGAACGTATCTGACTCGTATACAGGTTGAAGATTGTGTCAGGAGTAAGATACTTCCTGGAGCGATAGAAAAATCCAATCATTTTTCCAGCAACCTTTGCAGCAGATCTGATGTAAGTTTTTCATATCAGGGCACGGGGGAAAGTCAGTCCTAGAAGCTTATCAAAACAGGGGGCCTCCTCAAAGGAGCACCATCCATTTCAACTGAGGCAAAGTGAGGATCCGAGCATTGGTGATGAAAGGAGAGAAGTTTGATTTTAGATGTATTAAAAGTAACCATACACTTTTCTCCCATTGCACAACGTGCTCTAGGTCGAAACAGAGAGAATCAGAAAGATCTTGATCATTAATGCTCTTGGAAGTGCTGCCATAGACGGTTGTGTCATCAGAATAGATGTCAACGAATAATCTTAGAATGTGATTTGGGAGATCATTTATAAATATCAGGAAAAGGGTTGGGCCCAGATCCTTAAGGCACTCTAGTGTTGATACAATGTGCTTCAGACTGCTACCCATCCATAACTATTTTTAGAAACCTATCAGTGAGAAAAGATTTGATGGCTGAGAGGACATTTCCAGATATTCCATAACTAACAAGCTTGAGAAGCAGGCATGTCTACCATCTGCATTCTAAATTTCATCTGATCAGTCGATTTTGAATTCATGAGGACATTTGTTTTTTCAGTGTGTGTTGGGAACGTTCCATCCACTTTGCTCCCCTGGTGATACCAGATCAGGCTGCCCTGTGGCTCCCTGAGACGAAATTCACCTACATTGACGTTTTTTTTTTTTTTTTTTTTTTTTTGTAAAACTTAATTATGTTCTACAAAACCAGAAACAAAAACAACAGCCCCTCTCCCTTTCTCCCTCCCCTTTTTTATTTTTATTTTTCCTACCCTACTCCCGGTCCTGGATATGACCTTAAACTACATCCGATGGTGAGATCCGGCTTACGGACTTTGGGGAATGTGGAGCCTCCTCTTAATTACCATTGCTCCCAGGTCCACCCTGACCCGGAGTGGTAGTACCTGTTAGGGTCCCAACTATGGGTTAAATAGAAACAGATATTAAAAGGGGAAAGAAACAAAAAAGAGAAGAAAACAAGACCAGATTCAGCATTAAATAACCCAAAAAGGGTTGATATGCCGTAAAACAAAACTACCAAACCAAAAACCCTGATTAAACATTTGAAGATATAAAGAACTTGAAGCATAAAAACTTTCACTATAATGACCAGATTCGGCATTAAATAACCCAAAAAGGGTTGATATGCCGTAAAACAAAACTACCAAACCAAAAACCATGATTAAACATTTGAAGATATAAAGAACTTGAAGCATAAAAACTTTCACTATAATGACCAGATTCGGCATTAAATAACCCAAAAAGGGTTGATATGCCGTAAAACAAAACTACCAAACCAAAAACCATGATTAAACATTTGAAGATATAAAGAACTTGAAGCATAAAAACTTTCACTATAATGACCAGATTCGGCATTAAATAACCCAAAAAGGGTTGATATGCCGTAAAACAAAACTACCAAACCAAAAACCATGATTAAACATTTGAAGATATAAAGAACTTGAAGCATAAAAACTTTTACTATAATGACCAGATTCGGCATTAAATAACCCAAAAAGGGTTGATATGCCGTAAAACAAAACTACCAAACTACCAAACTTTGCTCCCTTCAAAAACAAATCAAAAAGAGATCATTACACTCCCTTTTATGTCTACTAGCTATGTTCCAAATTTCCTAAAAGTTTGATCAATAGATCTTGAATCCATGGGTACACTTATTTTAGGGAAGCGGATCTGCCCCTTTTTTATATTGTATGAAACGAAATTAAACAAAATATAGCCTACATTACCCACCATTACGCCTAGAAGCTATCTTAAAAAATTCGTAATGATCAGTTAATTAGTTTTAGAGTTTACCCCACACAGACATATGCAGGGTACATTACATATTTAAAGAGAGATGTATGCATACACAAAGATGACTCTTAAAAAAAGCTAAAAATGTCTCTTTACTGAAAACCCTTTTTTGAGAATATATATATAGTGTTTCGTAATTTTATTCATTACTTAAAGTCTTCCTCAGCTTCGATGATTGCTTTGGTATGAATCGCCAACATGCTAAGATCAGGTGGTCCTTGTGTTGCATACCATCTCGTTCTGGAATGAGCCGTGGTGGTTCTCGTTTTGTATACTCGTCCCGGAACAGGCCGTGGCAGTTCTCGTTTAAACAACTCATCATTTTTAACACCAAAAATCATATTTATTGCATACCTTTAAATTCTCGTACCTTCGCTTCTTCTTCGCCGCGTGGAGGGGTGTGTCGTCTCGATGTCGTCTAGTAGTCTAATTCTTTCTTCTTTCTTTCTGCCATGAACATCGCCGCTACAACAAAAAGCTTCATGACCGACTCAGGAGACAAACAATCTTTTAAACTTTTAAATTCTGTTTTATTTCAGGCGTTAGTTATCCGTCGGCTTGGAGATATTCACTAACGTCGAGGGAAAGACCAAATTACTGCTTTATCGTAGTTACTTCCTAATTAAGTCCTTAGCCATTCGAGGAGGGGGGAAAAGAGATCTCACATCTGTATTTTCTTAGGGAATTTAATTCCTTTAATCATGTTGAAGACTACATAGAGAAGTCGACTGTTCGGCTCGCTTCTAAAACCCAGACTTGCAAAAACTTTGTTTCCCACGCAAAAGCCCATGAAGTCACAGAACCCCTAAGATGCGTCCGTCCTCACAGGGCCATTATCCAACACTTGTTCATATTGGGCATTACTCTATCTATTGAGACTTTTAGGGGTTATTTGGTGTTATGAGGGCGCTCATTACACTTTTTATCAATGACGCTTCATACATAGTAGTCCAAACGATTGAGACTAAATGCTAATGTTTATGTGATCATAAACATTTCTGCCATCAATTTCTGTGTTGGTGGTTCCTTTACCTTTTCTGATATAGACTGACCGTTACTCATCACATCAGACTTGTATATATATATATATGGCTGACTATGTTTTCCGCCTGATTTGACATAAATAGGGTTTATTTCTCTACTTGTCGTGTAACGGTTGAAATTGGCCTCATTGGTTAGAGCGCTCAGAATTGAGTTAAAGGTGATTTGTGTTTCAGTGTTCGAATCGTGCAACCGATTT
>OY744543.1:42768306-42850806 GCA_963556195.1 Sepiola atlantica
TTGGGCATGTCCATCCCGCCTTAAATCCATAGATCGACTTCTTCTCAAACTCTAGCTTTCTCTTACTGTCATAAACGTGACGTCATATACACCAGCTGGCTTTGCCAGCTCGCTATCACTTTGCAAAGTTAGCTATTTAAAATAGTTGAAACATTAATTTAAAATAATAAACATTTCATTCATAACTTTGTGGTAAGCACGAAATAAAATACTTCTTATTTATTCATATAGATGGATAAACATTAACATGTTGGTAATTTCGATACAAATTTATTTATCTCTTAAAGGTGACCGTAAAAAAGGAAAAGAAAGAAGAAATCAATTTTCCTTTTCACTTGCAATTTATAAATAGATCGCAACTTGTTGAAAATTAAGTCGGTCCCTCTGAATTTGTTTATCTCCCTCCCACGGCGGGAAGATGTGACATAAGATCAGAAAGTGGAATTTGAAGCCAGCGCCCTAGAGGAAGAGCACTCTAGCCGAACAAAAATTGCCTGGGTAGCCCCGTCGGCATTCCCCGGTAGGGACACCTTAGGCGATTACCAATAAACTAACCCCTTCTCAAAGGGTGAGAAGGCAAAGCCTGAGAAGGTGGACCCTCTAGAGCTGACCAAAACCATACCTCAGACCGACAGAAAGCAAGCCATGTTCAAAAATGGCAGAGATTCTGGCGGTCTGATTTTTGTATGAATTCTATTTTGAACACAAATGCTAAATATATGCCCAGGAAATAAAACAATATTGTGAAACAGAACTATTTGTTGTGTTAAAATCAAAACAATCATTGAATTAAAAAAAAAAAAAAACAATAACAAATAATAGTCAATTAATAAAATGTCCTTTTTCAAAACTAATATGGAAATTAGTTAACCTTGCGACTGCTGATATCGCATATACATAAGCAGTATATAAAAAAGATGGTGAGCCTATTGGGTAAAGTGGAGGTAACTTGAAATAGGGCGTTTTGAAATGGGCCCAACTTTCGCATTTATTCATTTATATATATGGTAATCATGCCGTTTCACGACACATGTAATTTTAGCCGACATAACGACATAGATCTAACATGACCGGTAGTCAATGGGAACATAGAATAAGTAAAACGAAAAGAAGTAAATGTTTGATATGCTGCGAAAAAAATATTTTTATAAATATTTTGTTTTATATAAATTATTATCACATAACTCATTAAAATACTTTATTCCTTTTCGTTTGAGCTCTTTGTTCCCATTTCTATATCAACTAGCGGCAATGTTGGATTTATGCCAGTATGTCGGCTAATGTCGGCTAATTTACTAATTTTAAAAGTCTTTCTATTTTTCGTATTTCATAAGTAATACTAAATTGATTTTGACGGCAATACGTTCAGCATGTCATAATCTTTTTTAAAAATTCAATGTTTGAAGCATATCGTCTTTCTGATAAAATTACATGGGAAACGACGTGATTACGATATATATATATACAGGGTGTCTCAAAAAAATGTACTCACTCGTAGAATGACGAGAAAACTTTGCTTCATTTTTGTGTGCAAACTCGACATCTTCTGCACATTTTGCCATTCTAAGAGTGAGTACATTTTTTTGAGACACCCTGTATATATATATATATATATATATATATATATATATATATATATATATATATATACACACATGAATCCATTTTTGTTTCTTTTTCTTTGCTCTCGATATTATTGCAAGATATCTTAAATTGGTATTGTCTGAACTTTTATGAAATTTAAGAATCTCACGATCCAACTTTTCGATGCTCATTAATGGTGGGAAATTTCGTGAGCGGGAATTAAGCAAATGAGCGGGAATTAACGAAACTAATGATTAATATTCTGCGTGTTATTTACAATGATAACAAAAAATGGCGAGAAGGAAAAAAAAAATATGAGGTAACGTCCTTGGTTGCTTGTGTAATATAAAACCAGATATCAAAGCAGATTTCTGGCCGGCCATCACAAAAGTAGAAGAAGACTGACTGGTTGAAGGGCGTGGAAGAAAAAAAAAAAAAGAGGATAAATAACTAGGTGGGGGGGGGCTGTAAAGGGGACTCATCTCCTGGTGAGATAGGATATTTGTTAGTTGGACCCAAAGAAAATAAGACGAAGAATCAAAAGAAAATAATCTGGGCAAAAGAAAATAATTTCTCCCATCTTTTGAAATATTCACATTCTTTGCAGGAAAGAGGGGGGGGGGGTCTCGGGGGGGGGGGGATCTCGGGGTTGCTTCTACTTCAATTAATTATATGAAAACATTAAAAACTGAGACTAGATAAAAAAAAAAAAAAAATTATGTCAATTACAGAAATAATTATGTTTTGTTAATTTTTTTTCTTTATTTTCACTTATTTTTTTTAATTAATTAAATTAAATTAAAGATGGCGACAAAATAAATTAAATATTGAAAGGGTCATCAATAATATCAAAAGTTAAAAAGTACCAATATATATATATATATATACATATATATATATATATATACAAGCACCCCCGGCGCTGTCCTGGAACGAATGAGTATTCTTGTTACCTTCTGCTCCCAACCCTCAACCCAATATTACCATTTTTTTAATTCCTTTTTGTTAATTCCTATAATTTTCAATAATCATAATAATATTCGGTTTAACGTCTGTTTTACATGCTGGCATGTGTTGGACGACTTTTAGAAATTGACTTCCTAACTAACCTATCTCTGACCAGGTTTTTATTTATCCTTCTTTCTCTCAAGTCCATTCTTATCACTTCCTCCATGTTTTCTGCCAACGGTTCTACATCTACTAACTCAAGAACTCTCATCCATTCTTTCAATGTGACCATACCAGCGAAGTCTCTTGTTCTGCACACACATCTCCATAAAAATAAACTAAAACGTTGTGTTTGCTGTTAATGGATGCAGACCCCACGATATTATTGTAAAAAATAACTAATACAAGATTAATATTATAATTGGATTTCTTCATAACACTTACTTATGCTTGCTTTTGGTATAGGACCTTGTTTTCAGGTGTAATCGTTATAATTTTTAGATCGGTTATTTGTTCAAATGAATAACTACTACACGAGAGATGACTTCATAACTGATGGCTATTGATGGTTCTTTGGTTCAGAGGCGCATGAGAAATTAATATTTTCCTTCGGTTTAGGGTGTGGCCTTCGTAAAGTAAAGGCCTACCCACTGAGTCTTGTTTATCTGCTGACGTCATTGTAGTTGGTTCTAACAGAATAACGAGACTGCCTAAAGTCCATGAAAAGTACAGTTACACACTCCAAATTTGATTTTATGGTGAACATCATATATGACAGTTATTTCTGCCTGAAATTATTTCATCTTTGATCTAATAATTGTTTGGTATAAAAAAAATAATATTTCAGTGATACATGTAATTGTGTCGGGAAAACTATTAAAAAAACTAAATTATACTCAAATTCAAGATGGATGACCAAATCTGTCTTGATAAGATAGTCTACAAAAATTGAAAATATTAAATAAAAACAAACTACTTGTTTGTTTTCTCTAAAATTTGAAATATTTTTTTACAAAATAACAAGTCTACATGACATAAAATTAAATTGTACTTAGAGTAGTTATTTAGGATTGATATCTCAAAGAACATCAGCTTGTTTTTATTAACTTAATTTGCCTATAAAAAATCTGGTTTAATTGTAAGGACTGTTGAGTTTTCTAGCTCATTTCGATCGTTATTCTTGATCTAAAATTGTACGTTTTGTTTGTTCTGATACAAGATTCTAATTTATTTTTTTAATGTATATAGAATTGAATTATTATGTCAACTTTCTCCCCGTCGACACCATTTCTTTGGCAATTTCTTAATCATTAAATAATATCGACTTCCTTTTTGCTTTTAAATGCCGTTAAAATGTTTCTTTTTCTATAAAAATGATATTCAAAGTTTATTTTTTGGGTAAAAAAATTTATTGTATGTAATAAAATTTTAAAACAGTTCAAATTTGTTTGGTGCTAGAAAAAAGAAAACGCAATGGCTGCCAGCGAGTAAAACATTGAATTAAAGTTACATTCTGAACACTTAAAAAATAAATTTATTTCAGGACAAAAAAATACAATTTTCAGGTGAAATCGAAAATAAAATACAAGTACACTGAAACCAAATAACATGGTTCAAAAGGTTTTATTTTTTACTTCTTGTATCAACAAGTTTTATAACACTTACAAAATTCATTATTTGATCAGTTTTTAATTATCGTTTGTTTTCATTTTTAAACTTATTTATCGTTCGTTTTTAATTTTTTTTAATTTATCGTTTGTTTTAATTCGTTTCTTTATTTAATAATTTTTTATTTGTTCCCTAAATTCATGATTGCAATATTTTGTTGTATTCTGTTTAAACATTCACGTAATTACATACATCGTAATCAACAACATTTTCTACACAACAAATTGGTTTATACTGTAACTTAAAACATTATAATCGCCATTACTTAACTTCGCATGTTTTTATTTTAATAACTATGTAAAGAAAATTGTTTTCAGATTGTTCACAATCCAAATAATAAACGAATTTTAGTCTTTAAAATCCATGAAATAGCGTGATCTTTGTTCTACAGTGGGGCTGTGGGATTTTGCTGGTAGTCGGGAACATTTACGTTGGAAAAGTGTAAGTACAAGTTAGTTCATCAGAGCATATTCTGTGGAAGCACTTGTAAAACAAGTATAGGGATGAAACTCTGCAACAAAGTGACAGGAGCTAGAGCTTGGCAAACAGTGTGGGACCTATCGGATTAGAAATTCGTTTTTGCACCCTGTCCAAAAGGGAGAAGCTAGTGGTTGGTAAACTATCTCAGATGTGGCAACAATACTCCATGCATGCTCAGTGGAGGATGGACACCCACACAGAGAGAGAGAGAGAGAGAGAGAGAGAGAGAGAGAGACAGACAGACAGACAGACAGACAGACAGACAGACAGACAGACAGACAGAGATCACTAATTAAGTATATCTTATCAGCCCATGCCCTTACACGTCCGAACATCTCGCGGGCGTCCAAGTGAACTCCGTTTTCTATCATTCTTTTTTTTTTTAGCAATGTGATGTCATATCCTTTTCTAGTACATTCCCACAGCCCAAGCAATTTTCAACTCGCGATCATCTAGTTGACCTCGGCTAACCCCTCAGCGGTTTTCCATTTCCTGCTATTCTCAACTAAACTAAATTATATACTAGGGGATCAATCCGCTCAATATCTAACAGTTGTTTATCACAGTTGGTGCGTCTCTTCTACCATTGAGGAGTATCTCTGGACCGGCTGCTGTTAATGGCATTCCAATCTCGGTGTGAAGTGTCTTCATATAGATTGCTGATGGAATAAATGTGTTGAGCATAATGCTAGACTGAGTTGCTTGTTGATAGTCTGTCACGGTTGCAACTCAATCAACCGAGTTGAAAATTGCTTGGGATGTGAGAATGTACTAGAAAAAGATATAAATATCTCGCTGTCTTCCATCAGTTCTGTCTCGAGTTGGTCTTTTCGAAGGTATGAAAAAGAAGCTTTAATTACTGGACGGCATTCCCTCGGTCTAGAAGGATCACTACAGAAGCGCGTACAGAAGGAGCGACCGGCAACCAAAGTATGAATAACTATTGCGAACATTGATGTTTCTGTAATTATTACTACAACTTGGTTGCTGTGCGTATGGCACAAGGTTGAGAACGCAACACGACTACATAACTGTCCTTCTTTCTCAAACTACTAAACATCATAGTTCTTCATATTTTCTTTGAAATAGAAATTCCATAAATAATATGTGGTATTCATATATGCATGTCCCTTCGTTTTCATGTAGATTAGCGCCTTCCACCTCCATTTAACAAAATGAGATCATCCGATCACCAAAAATGAAAGAAAAAAAAAAGTAATTATGTACCAGGTGTGTCGCTGTGTTAAAAATTAAGATTTTACCCATTTCAAAAGGAATTGTTCCAAAATCGAATAA
This sequence comes from Sepiola atlantica, assembly GCA_963556195.1. Lineage (NCBI taxonomy): Eukaryota > Metazoa > Mollusca > Cephalopoda > Sepiida > Sepiolidae > Sepiola > Sepiola atlantica. Next base: position 42,774,283 of record OY744543.1, read on the forward strand.
AAAGTCATAAATAAAATTCTGTCATCACCATCTACAAAAGTGAAAATCGTTTTATTTATTTAAAGAATATTTTGTGGGTTAAGACAAAGCGGAAAGGAATAAAGTCTTTTAGTGAGTTAATTAAAAAATGAAACAATTAATATATTTTAACAAGTTTCCGTTCCGGCGTTCCAACTTTTTGGATCAACTGCTTAGGGAATGTCCATTGCCACGAAAGAACTGTGTGTCGGCTAATTTACTAATTTTAAAAGTGTTTTTTTTCTTTTCCTATTTCATACGTAATACTAAATTGATGTTAATGCCAATACGTTCAGCATTTCATAATCTTAAAAAATAACATTTTTTAGTTAATGCATATCGTCTTTCCGATAAAATTACATGGGTCGGGGAAACTACATGATTACCCCAATACTAAACTTTTTTTTTCTTTTCCTATTTCATACGTAATAGTAAATTGATGTTAATGCCAATACGTTCAACATTTCATAATCTTAAAAAATAACATTTTTTAGTTAATGCATATCGTCTTTCCGATAAAATTACATGGGTCGGGGAAACTACATGATTACCCCAATACTAAACTTTTTTTTCTTTTCCTATTTCATACGTAATACTAAATTGATGTTAATGCCAATACGTTCAACATTTCATAATCTTAAAAAATAACATTTTTTAGTTAATGCATATCGTCTTTCCGATAAAATTACATGGGTCGGGGAAACTACATGATTACCCCAATACTAAACTTTTTTTTTCTTTTCCTATTTCATACGTAATACTAAATTGATGTTAATGCCAATACGTTCAACATTTCATAATCTTAAAAAATAACATTTTTTAGTTAATGCATATCGTCTTTCCGATAAAATTACATGGGTCGGGGAAACTACATGATTACCCCAATACTAAACTTTTTTTTTCTTTTCCTATTTCATACGTAATACTAAATTGATGTTAATGCCAATACGTTCAACATTTCATAATCTTAAAAAATAACATTTTTTAGTTAATGCATATCGTCTTTCCGATAAAATTACATGGGTCGGGGAAACTACATGATTACCCCAATACTAAACTTTTTTTTTCTTTTCCTATTTCATACGTAATACTAAATTGATGTTAATGCCAATACGTTCAACATTTCATAATCTTAAAAAATAACATTTTTTAGTTAATGCATATCGTCTTTCCGATAAAATTACATGGGTCGGGGAAACTACATGATTACCCCAATACTAAACTTTTTTTTTCTTTTCCTATTTCATACGTAATACTAAATTGATGTTAATGCCAATACGTTCAACATTTCATAATCTTAAAAAATAACATTTTTTAGTTAATGCATATCGTCTTTCCGATAAAATTACATGGGTCGGGGAAACTGCATGATTACCCCAATACTAGACTTTTTTTCACATGGACTTATTTGATATTCCAAAAATAAGTTAAAAATTAAAAACTTCCCTACTGTCTATGTAGATAATGTGTTATCTTAAAAGTTTAGAACAGACGTTTTTATATCATGAAGACTGGACATCGAATCATGTGATCTTGAGGTTGAAGTCAAAATCGCGAGACACACGACAACATCGTGAGAGTTGGTAAGGCTGTATCTAGTTCGGATGCTCTAAAAAAAAAAACTGCATCGGGTTACAGATAAGTAGATTTTTATTTACAAACATAAAACTTTCCCATTAAATAAATATTAGTAACGAAGAAGAAGGGGGAGGAGGAGGGGGGAGGAGGAGGAGGAAAAAAATGTTCCCAGTTATTTCAGCATCAGCTTAAAATCAAGTCTTATGCAAATCTTCATCATATATAATTAAATTAGCCTGGGAAGAAGAAAAAAGAACACATTCATAAGATAGAGACTCGAGATAGAGAGTTATGAAAGTGGGTGAGAGACAAGACCATTTTTGAAATATGAGTAGAAGGCCGGAAATATTAGGTGTGGTTACAAGACAAAACTGAGTAATGTTTTAAAGGATTAATAATGGTACTATGTCAATCCACAGTATATATATATATATATATATATATATATATATATATATATATATATATATATATATATATATATATATATATATATATATATATAATTATTAATGACAATATATGTATTAACATATACTATCAGTGCCCTTTTACTTTGTAGTCCCCTTAAAAGATTCAGCTCGATGATTGTCAATTAGTGACAACAGAGCAAATATAAATGTTATGTTTTTTGGAAATGTGAAAAAATAAAAATAATAAAATAAAAACATGCTTATTGAAATATAATATAAACCGGATTTATATATATATATATGTGTGTGTGTGTGTGTGTGTGTGTGTAATTGTTTTTTTATTGATGATAGTAGCTTTTGTTGTTTTTGTCATACTACTCTATCAATCGTTTCACTTCCTAAGTGATAAAGATGCAGAAGATTGCATTTTTAGTCGCCCATAACTTTATAGGAAGTATTTTTCGTTAATATATTTTTTTATTAATTTTATACGTACATAAAAGTAATCCATGGACACGTGTTTCTGCCTCACAGCCGTCATCAGCATGACTAACTTGGACAAGGATCGAACCTTCGATATTGATTAACCTCCGAACCATCACGTCTTGCCTGGAAATACGTATGATTTTTATCACCTAAATATTTCATGTATTTTTATGTAATTGTTTTTATTGGTGATTGTAGCGTTTGTTGCTTCTAGTTATACTACCATATCAATCGTTCATATATATATATATATATATATATATATATATATATATATATATATATATATATATATATATATATATACATTAATAAATTGATATGTAAGCCTGGCTAGCTCATGTAGGTAATAGTATAGGTTGGTCGTCCATTTAAAGCATTGTTGGATATGTTAATAAATTGATATGTAAGCCATTAACAATGCGAGATTAACTTGTTTTTTTGTTTTCATTAATCTTATATTTCGGAATAAATTCCATCTTCAGAGGTGACCAATTATTGAGTCATTTTTTTTTTTTTATCAAAAACAAGAATAACCAAACTTATTTCTTTGTTACTTGATAAAACGCCTCTCCGCACTGGTGGTGTTGGCGGCCATGATTCAAATTCCGGTGTCGAACAAAGAGCCTGGCTAGCTCATGTAGGTAATAGTATAGGTTGGTCGTCCATTTAAAGCATTGTTGGATATGTTAATAAATTGATATGTAAGCCATTAACAATGCGAGATTAACTTGTTTTTTTTTTGTTTTTTTTCATTAATCTTATATTTCGGAATAAATTCCATCTTCAGAGGTGACCAATTATTGAGTCATTTTTTTTTTTATCAAAAACAAGAATAACCAAACTTATTTCTTTGTTATTTGATAAAACGCCTCTCCGCACTGGTGGTGTTGGAGGCCATGATTCAAATTCCGGTGTCGAACAAAGAGCCTGGCTAGCTCATGTAGGTAATAGTATAGGTTGGTCGTCCATTTAAAGCATTGTTGGATATGCTAATAAATTGATATGTAAGCCATTAACAATGCGAGATTAACTTGTTTTTTGTTGTTTTTTTTCATTAATCTTATATTTCGGAATAAATTCCATCTTCAGAGGTGACCAGTTATATATATATATATATATATATATATATATATATATATATATATATATATATATATATATATATATATATATGTTGAAGATATTCTTGTTCTAGCTGATAATAATGAACAAATACACAAACTTCAAAACCTTTTCCAAACAAACTGTCCATAAATTCACTGTAGAACTGAACGTAAATAATAAAATCCCACTCCTAGATGTCCTCATTGACCTCTCTAATAATATGTTTAACACTTTTACTAATAAAAAAACAACCAGCTTAAATTCTAGTCTTTTAAATTACAACAGCAAGTATTCCTATCGCTACAAAATAGCTATTGTAAAAATCTATTAAACCGTGCAAAATTAATCGCATCCTCTAAAAAATACTATTCATTGAATTAAAAAATATAAAACAAGTACTTATTAACAACGAATTCCCTAATTATATCGTTGATAAACAAATAAAATAAATGATTCGAAACTTAAAAACACCAGTACAAATAATAATAATAATAATAATAATAATAATAATAATAATAATAATAATAATAATAATAATAATAATAATAATAATAATAATATTCAACATCACAACTCAAACAATATTAACATATACTATTATAATCAAATTCAACCAAACTTCAGATTAGAAGAAAAATCCATGAAAAATAGTGTACACAGATATATATCCCCAATTAACAATAATAAAATTAGACACATTATTTACTATAAAAAAAGTAAAAAAACAACTTCTCTCCAACACAAAACCCACTAGAAAGGACCAATCTTATTTATAAGTTTAAATGCCTTTTGGTAAAATGTAACTCCCATAATTATAATAAAGCTAATAGCTACATTGGTTTTACAACCACTACCCTATCCCACCACCTCATCATGCATCTTGTAAAGTCTAGCTCAATTTACCAACATCTACAAAAATATAACTGCCGTCCCTCTGATTTAGGATAAATTCTAGTTAATAACACTAAAATAATACTTTCCAAAACCAATTCAAAAAAATTGAAAATACTGGAAGCTATTTACATACAAACACAACAACCTGCAATTAATCACATCACGTATGAAACCAGTAGCAACATTTTTAAATGCTTAACTTAATGCGATTTTATATTGTGATGCCACTCCGGCGTCGCTTAATTTAAATTGTCAACGTCTTTCCTGGAACAATGCAAAAACGTTCTTTTACATGCGCGTTTCTCCGCTATCTTTTATTAAATTTTCTTTTTTCTCCAGCTTTTCTGTTTTCTCCAGCTTTTGACACCTAAAGATGATTGGACGAAGAATCGAAAACGTTCGTGATACCTATGGAACATTTATTCATTTTTTTTTATTTTAATACAAAAAAGACTATTAGAAAAATAAAATAATATATAAAAAGTATAATTTAATAGGCGAATTCTTTTATTTTTAACAATGTTTACATAAATGAGAAAATGCTGTCTAAATACAAACAATATATATGCACACACACACACACACACACACACACACACACACACACATATATATAATATATATATATAATATATTATTTATAAACAACATTTTGCTACATTCCAAAGACCAAGATTTTATTCATCTTATCAATCATTTTTTTTTTTTCAAAACCAAAAACTTTGGTACAGTTATTTATTGTGTGTGTATTTAGGCAGTATTCTTTCATTTAAGCAAACGCTGTTAAAAATAAAATGATTATTCTGTTTAATTATACCTTTTTTATTTTTTCAATTTTACTTATAACCTTTTTTTGTGTTGAAATCAAAAAATTAATAGCGTCACAGGATAAAATGTTATTCTGTGACGCTGATTTTGGCGTCCCAGAATTCAAATTATTAACCTCTTCCCTAGAAATTTGCGACTCCGTTCTTTTGTCGAATAACTGACTTCACGTGGCCGTTCTATCTGCTTTTTGGCGTTCTCTTCTTTGCCCCAGCTTTTTTGTTTATTTGTTTTTGACAGCTGAAGATGATTCGATTAAGAATCGAAAACGTTCGTGATACATATGGAACATACATTATTTTATTTTTATTTTAACACAAAAAAGATTATAAGAAAAAGCAAATAAGGTACAATTAAGCAGAAGAATTCTGTTATTACAATGTTTGCTTATATATATATATATATATATATATATATATATATATATATATATATATATATATGAAAATTTATAACTAAAAGGTAAACTTTTAGAGAATTGGACCTATTGTGAGGTAAGGAAAGCTGAATATACTGGATAGAGCAAAAATATGATAAGTCGATGAAAAATAATTAGACCTGCAAATGGAAGCAAATCATAATCATCGGTTGTTCATAACAAGGACATTTAGTGAATTATAATATTTATTTTTCTTCTCTTTCATTCCTTAAGCCAGGCTTTTCAAAGATTAAAATGCCTCTGATGATAAGATTTTAATCTTTGAAAAGCCTGGCTTAAGGAATGAAAGAGAAGAACAATAAATATTATTATTCATTAAATGTCCTTGTTCTTAACAACCGATGATTATGATTTGCTTCCATTTGCAGGTCTAATTATTTTTCATCGACTTATCATATATATATATATATATATATATATATATATATATATATATATATATATATATATATATATATTAGTCTTCAGTCTGTACCCGCTTCTAGGTATATATAGATTTTAAGTTTCTTTAATCATGTGACAGTTTCCGGTGGCCGAGAGGATAGGGCGACTTTAAAATAATTTAATATTTATTTATAAATATCATATATATATATATATATATATATATATATATATATATATATATAATATTTATAAATAAATATTAAATTATTTATACCTACAGACGCTAGCGTTTCAAGCTTATTGCTCTCATCAGTGCAGGGAAGTAACAATTTCAGACGGTCGGGAGGCGCGAACCCGGTACACAGAGTCAGCCATATCCACTCGGCCCATGGAAACTGTCACGTAATTTAGGGAAATTAAGATCTATATGTACCTAGAAGCGGGCACAGATAGAAGACTAGTCGAGAGTGTTCGACGAACGTATTCAGAACTTTGCATCAGAGCTTTTTGACAGTCTATTTTTAACTTCCCCTAGAGTGCTCAACTTTAATTTCTTAAAGGGGCTTAGTATAATATTTATAAATAAATATTAAATTATTTATACCTACAGACGCTAGCGTTTCAAGCTTATTGCTCTCATCAGTGCAGGGAAGTAACAATTTCAGACAGTCGGGAGGCGCGAACCCGGTACACAGAGTCAGCCATATCCACTCGGCCCACGGAAACTGTCACGTAATTTAGGGAAATTATATATATATATATATATATATATATATATTTCTTTAAGTTAGCACAAAGGTTTATGTTGTAGCTCAATAGTGTATGACTAGAGTTCTTAATCTAACACTATGGAAACATTCCATATATTTTCAAAGACACTTTATTTACAGACAATTGTTTCCGCCCATTTCAAGAGCATATTTTCATGATATACAAAATATCACTGATGTTCATGAGGAAGCTTCATCAGTGTATAAAATTTCACAGTCAGAATTTAGTTTATACATATTTGCTTTTTCCTCAAATTTTCAAAGGGAAACCTTATTTAACTTTGTTTTTCATATATATATATATATATATATAAAGTTCCTGTTCATGTTATTTGTGTTTCCCCTCTTGTTTAAAGTTTTCATATTCAATCGATAAAAAAACACATTTTAAAGTCAACATATAATTAACTAGCAGGACCCGTGTCCCGGCATTTCCCGGAGAAAATATTAAATTCTTATTTTAATTAAAAGAAAATCAATAGTAGAGTGTTAAAATTTTAAAAATCCAGAAAAAAGTATTACAATTGTAACTTTATTCACTGCTTAAGAAAAAGAAGCTTATTCGAGAAGCCGGGCTGTATTATATTTAGAAGAAAAGAAAAAGAAAAAAATGCCCCTTCTATGATGTAGTGTTTATACGCCTATTTTCACTATTCTCATTGAGAAATGAAAACAAATGTTTAATAACACTGATTTGTCCAACTTACGAAAAGAAAAGATTCATATTTTGGTACCCCCTTCATAGAGAGACTGGTCTGATTTTTTTTATTAAAAACAAAACTATATGAATAAAGTTATAGATACTTTATACACAATACGAACGAAATTGTTTTACTTTTTTACTTTAACCCTAAACTAAGTTTTAGGTTTGGTTCAGCAAAAGTGGGTTCAGTTTGGTTCGTATTGTACACAAAGCTATATTTAAGCATATATATATATATATTTAATTGTTCGTTGTTTATATATTTTTGATTATTCGTTGCAAAATAAATTTAGTAAAGTTATATTTAACTAAGAATACTTTTTTTTAATTAGTCCTTGAAAAAATATTATTTTGTTTGTTTGTTTACTAATAAATGTATGGTACTTTTTAGGGATAGGTATCCGGTTTTAATGTGGGGAAAATCAATCTCCCCAAAAATGAGCACTTCGGATTGGGACGAAAATAAAAACTGCCGCGGTCTAAAAGGATTTCAACTTCACTGACTCAAGAGAGAAACGATTAAGTATAGTATTCGAACAAATACAACACTTACCCGTTAATTCTATTTTGAAAAGTAAAAAACAAAAACAAAAACAAAAACTCAGAAGTTGTAAATAAGAGAAACGTTAATTCTATTTTGAAAAATGAAAAAACAAAAAAAACTGAAGTTGCAAGTAAAAGAAAAGCAAACAGGTTTTTTTTTTACTTTGAAATGTATAATTTATTTTCTCTGACAAATAATCAAAGCAAACATTTATTTATAATTGTTCGTATGTTTTTTTTACAAATAATAACGAAACAAGTTTTTCAATACGCTATTGTAAAAATAGTGTAATATGTTGTTCATAATTTGAAACCAGGGTGGAATGGACAACTTTTCTATCTTTGACATCTGATAACTTCCCCAAAACTGCATGCATGAAGGGATAAATGTGCTCGGGGTAGCAAATGAGTTCTCGGTATTCAGTCAAATAAAGATAATGCATGGGAATGTATCAAATGTAATGAGGGACTTTATGTATTTAAAAAAATACTGGGGTGAAAAGGCCATCTATATTAAGAGTTTAAAATCACCGTAAAGAAGAGAATTAAGTATTTTTTCATCAATACATGTTTATAGATTAATTGGTCCCCCGATTTATAAAATCGGGGGACTTATGTTTTGAGGCATGTCCGCCCGTCCGTCCGTCCGTCCGTCCGGATTTTTCTCCGCAACCATCCATTGAATTTCTCTGAAAGTTTGCATGAAGTTGTAACTTTGGTCAGGTTAGAAAGTGACATTCTCCGATTTTTGAAAAAAAATCTGGTTAGCCCCCAGGGGTTCAAAAGGCTCCGAAATGGCAAAAAATGACTTTTTTGCCCCATAACTTTTCATTCATCCATTCAATTTCTCTGAAACTTGGCCAAAATGTGAAGGCAATTGTTCCTAATAGAAAATAAGTATCGCTGACCTTGGAAAAAATCTGGTTCGCGCCCCCAGGGGGTCAAAAGCCCCCAAAATGGCAAAAAATGACCCTTTTCTCCCATAACGTTTGATCCATCCATTCAATTTTTCTGAAACTTGGCCAAAATGTAGAGGCAATTGTTCTGGATATAAAATGAGCATCCTTGACCTCAGAAAAATTTTGGTTCGCGCCACCAGGGGGTCAAAGAGGGGTCAAAAATGCCTCAAATTGCCCAAATTTATTGCATTTTACACTCGCCACATCGAGTCACATACAGAGGGGGACCACGCACGCACGGCTTGTTTAATTTACTCTTTCATACAGTTTTTTTTACAATAAAAGTCATATTAAAGATCAGTATAACTTCCATAATAGGAGTATCAAACTCTGGGAAAAACTAAGTCGGGAGAAAATAGGGATATTCATTCGTGGCCCATTTCACTCCAGTGGCCCACTTCACCCCGGGATATCCTCGTAGTAAAGAAAATGAAAGCAAACAGCCATTTATATTTGGAAATGTAATATTTTATTCTCTGACAAATAATGCAAGTAAAAATTCATGTTTACTCATAATATTTATTTTTTTAGTTATTAGATTGATTGGGTTATTGTTTTTTATTGATATAAGATGCAATACAGAATATTTAATAAAAATAATGTTATCGGTCTGTTTATTTTGTTGTGAAAGCATGAATTACCACACGTCGTAACTGCATAACTAAGTAAACTTGAGCTGTTTGTCTTATTTAAAGAAGTCTATAAGAAAATATATCGTCGGAAATAAGTAATAAAAATATCAATTGAATAGATCAAATATGGCGGGCGTCGAATATGTTCGTTTAAACTGAATGCGGTTACCCAAAACGCATAATTATCAAGCAGCCAGACTTACAGAATAGAATTCCCAGAATCATAGAATATACCGATGCAGTAACAGTCTGTCGCCTCTATAAACAAATGTCCCGGTGTCGAAGGGTGACGTAGTAGTAAATGTACAGGGAGGGAATATGGTTGCTACCCTCTATTTCGAAGACGTTTGTGGGAGATGCAGAAATCTCGGAATAAATGTAATAATTTTTGTAATAATTAAAAATGTAAGAACATTTTAGTGAAACATGATGTAGGAAGTGCTGTTGTGTTGAGTGGAAAATATTTGCATAAAAAGTGTTCGGTTATTTTCCTATAATGGCTGAATTTACAGGAGAAAAATTGACATTATTATTATTTATATATAGGGGATAATTCTTTATCACCAACTGCAATTATTCATATTATAAAATTTTTCTCGTTTTTTCTCCTCCTTTTTCCTTCATTCTTACTGCTTGTTTTCATTTTTTTTCACGTAACCACATGAAAATTCACAACATTATTCTCATATAAATCAACTTATTAACATATATAATGAGTTAAATAAGTTATTTTTCAATTTTGAGTGAAAAGCAAATATGTATATATTAAATGAATGTTGGATGCATTTTAATTTTTCCGCCTGACAGTGTAATTTTTATACACTGATGAAGCCTCCTTATTAACATCAGTAATATTTTTGATATCATAAAAATATATGTTCTTGAAATGGGCAGAAACAATTGTCTGTAAATTAAATGTCTTTGCAGAAAATATAGAATGTTTCTCTAAAGAACTAAGGTGTACATTGTTATATATATATATATATATATATATATATATATATAAATATTTGTTATTGTTTATTTATCTATGTACGTATACGTTTCGTCCTTTTTGCAATCGGGACTCTTCAGCATAGAGATATGATTATTACAAGTATTTTTCAACCCAAATCCAACGTCGCTAACCGATCGGCCAATTCTGAATAGCTTATAAACAATGATAATTTTAACACATTTAAAGCGGCGAGACGTACAAGCATTCTACTTCTATAAGGGAAGGAATGATGCATATAAAGCAAGTGACGTCATGCTGTGTTAGTACTACCATTTACAGTGCTCTACTTTTTTACGAGGAGCTTCAAATATAAATATTTGGTATTGTTTATTTATCTATGTACGTATACGTTTCGTCCTTTTTCAAAGGGGACTCTTCAGCATAAAGATATGACTATTCACTACCGGTCACACGATTCGAAACCCTGGATTACAAGTATTTTTCAACCCAAATCCAACGTCGCTATGTACGTATACGTTTCGTCCTTTTATATATATATATATATAATATTCCAACACAATGGAAAGAAGAAAAAAAAGGTAACGCAAAATCATTTATGTTTTCATCAACGTTTCCTCTTTATTTCAAGATTCTCTCGGGCTGATTGTATTGAAGGAATAACACACAAGTACAAATATTTTGTAACCTGTGTCAAAATTAAATAAAATGATTAGAAACTCAACGGATGAAAATATATGAGAATATATACGACTATATATAGGAATTAAAATATTATGTTCAAATTAAAAATACCTACAAAGAAAAGTGACTAAACTAATAAAGGAATGCAACCTGTATATGCGCATACGGGGCCTGTCTAAAATGTATCCGACCTTAGACTAGAAAAAATATTTCAAACACTTGACAGGGTTGGGACCCTAATCCCCTTCAAAGTAGGACCCTTGTGCTTGCTTGCGATCCATCCACTGCTGGAAACACCTCTGGACGTCTTCTTTTGGAATGGTGTTCATCTCCGCCGTTGCGTTCCGCATTATCTCTTCTCTAGTCTCAAAACGAGAACCTTTCAGTGGCGTCTTCAATTTTCAAAACAACCAGAAGTCGCAAGGAGCCATATCTGAAGCGTAGGGAGGTTGGCGAACGACTGGAATTCCATGTTTGGCCAAGAAATGTTGGATCAATTGGGATGAATGTGCGGAGGCGTTGTTGTGATGCAGTTGCCAGTTTTTTGCTGTCCACATGTCTGGTCTTTTGCGCAGAACTGCGTCATGGAGACGCCAGAGAACATCTTGATAGTACTCCTTTGTCACTGTTTGTCCTTCCGGTGCGTATTCGTGATGCACAATTCCACGGATATCAAAGAAGACAGTCAGCATCACCTTGATGTCGCGCTTTTTTTGGCCTTGGAGACTCGGGATGCTTCCATTGCGACAACTGTTTATTTGTTTTTGGGTCGTACCCGTACACCCATGACTCATCTCCAGTTATCACAGTGTTCAGAAACCGAGGATCAGTGTTGGCAGTTTTCAGAAGGTCCTGTGCAACTTGAAAACGGAGGTCCTTTTGTTCCTGCGACAACAACTTAGGCACAAATTTCGCTGCCACTCTGTGCATGTTCAAATCATCATACAAAATTGCATATGCGGAATCTTTACTCTTGAGCAATCTCCTGCATGGTTGAACGACGATCTTCCATCACCAAATTTCGCACTTTATCAACAGCAGCTGCATTCAGAGCAGTTTCGGGCCTGCCAGAATACTGGTCACTCTCCGCTGATGTGCGGCCATTTTTGAATTGGTTGAACCACTCCTTATTTTGTGTTACACCCATCGCATCTTCTTCAAACACCTGCTGAATTTTACGAATTGTTTTGCTTTTCGAATCACCAAGCTTTTGACAAAATTTGATGCAGTACCTTTGCTCAACTCGTTCAGTCATCTTCAGAGAATCGGTAATCCGACGAACACATTGTGTAGCACCTCACTCAGCGACCGACAGGCAGCAACTAACGTGCAGGAAGACGATGATAAAATTCACACATGCGCATGACAGACCTCGTATATATCATAGCAAAGAAGGATGGGAAATGCGAGTCGAGGGGATTGCGACGAAGAAGGAGAGGTATGTATCTCATTGTTTGAAAGTGAAACAAATCTAGTGTTTATGAATAAAAAATAATCTAAAGACTGCGTCCTGTGTTGGAACCATGAGGCATTACTTGGGTGAGAGGTACTGTAAGTAAAGTAACATTAATTGAAATACATTTCAGTAAATGTATAATCTTCACACACCCCCAAGCACCCTCGATGTTTCCAGAGAATCACTTAGGAATGCTGTGTATTCCTGTTCCAGGCCCTGGACCCCATTTCTATTCTTTTTTCTTAACATCTATATTTTTAATGTTAAAAATAAAATAAAGTAAAACCTCATGTTTCATTTTTTGGGGATGTATCTATTTATTCGCCTCCCCACAATGGCAGAGTTAGACACAGAGTCGGTCTTTAATGTGGGGGAAATCAAGTAGTTCTCCAAAAAGGGGCATTCTAGATTGGGACAAAAATAATAGTTGCCTCAGTCTATAAGAATTACTCCTTGGCCTTTTGGCTAAGATCAAAGTGTAGTATCTGTTCCGATGGATACTGCACCCAATAGACTGGTATTGTCTTGGCCTTCGAGGCTTGATTTACGCCTGTCTATGGGTCTGTCTAGTGACGTTCTAGAAGGTCCACCCTCCCAGGCTTCGCCTCCCCTCTTTGGGGAGGAGTAAGTTTATTGCTTACTGCATGAGGCGCCCCTACCGGGGAATGCTGACGGGGCTGCCCAGGCAATTTTTAATGGCCAGAGTGCTCACTTTCTCGGGTGCTGGCTTTTCAAACCCCACTTTCCCGACCCGACCTTGGGTCACATCTTACTTGTGGGAGTAAGATAAAACTGGCCTTGTGTCTAACTCTTGCAGAGGAGGTAAATAAATACTCCTTCATTGATTGAGAACAGAAAAGATGAAGTGTAGTATCAGAACAGATATTACACTTTGCTCCTAGTCAAAAGTCTGGATGTCAAGTGCAAACGCAGACGTCATGATAATGGTGTATCGTCCTTTGATCAAAATGAAAGATAATTATCCAAATAGCCTGGATAATGTAGTTTCAGAATATATATCGTTATGGGAATCTATCTATGAAATCTTATGAGTTTGTGAACAAACAAACAGATAGACAGGAACTATGACTTTATATATAGAGAGATGGAGTCATCAATGAAGGACAAAGACGGTATACTCGTGTGATAGCTTTTTCACACATTGTGTACTTCCACCAGTGACCACTCTTCTCATGTGAATTACCTGAGTTGATCGAATGTATAAAACCATAGACTCAGTTCAATAAAAAAAGAGCTAGTAAAAAAGCTCTGCATTCAAAGTGAACCGAACAACTTTGTTTTGAAGCATAATAAGGAATGTAGTCAATGTAATGAAGTTTGTTAATTAAAAGCGATTTATAAAAAAGCGTTAGAGTGTCCATCAATTATAAGTTTTATTTGAATAGAGCTGAATAAGCCAAAAGAGTAATCTCCCTTGTTCCTTGGTCGTACTGATGGAAACGAAGATAGCACTTTAAACTGTCAGTTATTTTGTACAAAATGCGTATCACGCGACTTGAATGAACATATAAATAGAAAAGTTTTAAGATAATACCTATTTGTTAGCACAAAATAAAAATGTGATTTTTTTTAACAAGGTAGGTATCATGAATTAAAGAAGGAAATATACTAGTATTACTAATCAATTGTAATGTGGAAATTTGCTGCTGATAGCAGAATCGGCTTTTATCTTAAATTTACATTTGCTGCTGAAAGGAAAAAATTTTCCTATACAAAAATATGTTTTTATCTGCAAAGATAGGTACAGTTAGGTACAGTTAATCTTCATTATAGTACTTACTATAATGAAGATTAACTGTACCTAACAACATGCACCAATGTTCCATGAAAGAAGAAAGCTAGGCAGAACCAAATATCGATTTTTATATTAGATGCTATTTATCTCAGAAGTAGGAAATGGAGGACACTTTATTCTATATATTAGATTATCATTATTGACTGCGGTCTTGTAATATTTAGCGTCAACATTAGCTAACAATTGGAGGTATCCCAAAATACAAACACAAAAGAATGATGAACTCAAGTAAATGATGAACACGACAAAAAATCTATCTCAAGTTATCACGTAATTCAACTTGCCTCTAGCATGTGTCCAAAAAAAAACTGCCATAGCATAAGAAAGACAAACAAAAAAACGCTTTCAATTCAAAGTGGTATCTTCAAATGACATAAAAGAGTGGTATCTTTAAGTGACACGAAAGAATAGTATTTTCAAGTGACACGAAAAAATGATATTAAGTGACACAAAAGAGTGGTATCTTCAAGTAACACGAAAGAGTGGTATCTTCAAGTGACACAAAAAGTGGTGTCTTCAAGTGACACAAAAAGTGGTATCTTCAAGTTACACAAAAGAGTGGTATCTTTAAATGACACAAAAGAATGGTATCTTAAAGTGACATGAAAGAATGGTATCTTCAAGTGACATGAAAGAGTTGTATCTTAAAGTGATACAAAAGAGTGGTATCTTCAAGTGACACTAAAGAGTGGTATATTCAAGTGACATGAAAGAATGGTATCTTCAAGTGACACCAAAGAGTAGTATTTTCAAGTCACACTAAAGAGTGGTATATTCAAGTGACATGAAAGAATGGTATCTTCAAGTGACACCAAAGAGTGGTATTTTCAAGTCACACTAAAGAATGATATCTTCAAGTCACACGAAAGAGTAGTATCTTCAAGTCACACTAAAGAGTAGTATCTTTAAGTGACACGAAAGAATGGTATCTTCAAGTGACACAAAAGAGTGGTATCTTCAAGTCACACGAAAGAGTAGTATCTTCAAGTCACACTAAAGAGTGGTATCTTCAAGTCACACCAAAGAGTGGTATTTTCAAGTCACACTAAAGAGTGGTATCTTCAAGTGACACGAAAGAGTAGTATCTTCAAGTCACACGAAAGAGTAGTATCTTCAAGTCACACTAAAGAGTGATATCTTTAAGTGACACCAAAGACTCAAGAAATCTTGTAGGGAAGAGAAAAGGATATCCCCCACTAGATTGCAAAGTTGATTTTGTACATAGTCAAAGCAAAAAAGAGTGCTCTGAGCGGCATCCCCAGATGTGCCAGCAGTACTCCATCATAGGATATATCTGACTCTTATATACGTAGAGTCGGGTACTTTCTGGAGCGATAGAATGACCCAACTTTGCTGAAAGGCCAAACAATTCATTGCTTGTTCGTGCATTCTGGATTGTTCAATGTTGGCCTACATCAGAGTTATGTTTGAATGTTGTTATATTTTCAAATACGGAATACCAGAAATTTTATTTTGCAACACGCAATTTTTTACAAAACAATTAACCTAAACCTTTTTTATTTTGACTGAACTGGAAAAGATTTAAGAGATTAAAGACAGACCATAGTAAACTTCACAAAATATACAAGTCCCATGCAAGACGAGTTGGAAGAGCTAGCCACAGATCATCCACTTTGTACGACTCCTGAAATCCAACTGGTTTGAAGCAGGAAATATCTGTGTTGGAACGATTCGAAGAACTGTATTCATACGCCAAGCCATTCTATTGGTCAATGGGCCAATTACTCAACGTTTAACTTTGTCTGTTTACGTAAATAGAAAATAGTGCATCAAAACGTGACTGCTATAATTGCATCAGGAGTCAGGTACTTTTTGGAGCGATGGAATGATCCAACTTAGGTGAACAGGCATCTTAATAATGTTAAAACAATTCATTGCTAAAGGTCATCCGAGCATTCTGGATTGTTCAGTGCTGGCCTACATAAGAGTTATGTTCGAATGTAAATATGTTTTCAAACACAGAAGACCAGAAACCGAACTTATTTTATTTAGCAATGCACAATTCTTTACGAAGCAACAACTAACTCAAAGTATACGAATAATTAGAATGACCTATTTTCCGTTCTTTCTTTCCATAATGTTTAATGTGGTATAAAATTTCATTAAAACCCATCATGGCCGACAATATTGAAGGCTGGCGATTACTGTTCTACTTCTACAAGCCATTGTTCAATAAGCTCAATTCACACAGGGTGCTCAATGAATGAGGTCGTATGTCTAATTGACTTCAGCAAAGCAATATATTGTCTACAGGCAATGCCAACACTAGCAACATGCCCTCCTTCCCCCGTATATTATTCTAAAATGAAGGGGGGGGGGTACTAGAAGACGGTTCTTTGTAAACAAACGAATGTGTTAATTTTTTTAAATCCCCAGAAATCAGAGGATTATCCAATTTTAATAAAATTTTCAAGACATTCAGAACACCAAACAGAATCATATTTCACGTAGAGAAGTGCAATGTTACCATTTTTATTTCTTTTTTTTTAATTTCTAGGATTTTCAAATTCTATATGAACTAGCAGGACCCTGTGTCCCGGCGTTGCCCGTGGTGGTGGGTTATGAAAGAATGATTTAACTGTCAACTTAAATTAAAATGAGCACCCACTTCCCGGCCATTTAGAGGTAATATGGTTTGATGCTGGATGTATGTATCTGTGTGTTATCTAAGCATGTATAATTATAGTATTTCAATTTTGTGGGTTTTTTTTGGAAGGGGGAGATTTCGGTTTTCTACACTAAAATAAAGTGCGGAAACAGTATTTCCACATATTAATGCCACTACCCTACCAATGACTCTAAGTACGGGCGGGGGGGGGGGGGGTGTTGCTAGTCGGACTTAGGGTCACTGGTAAGTCATTTTTTAAATGCATTTAATGAATGAAACGCCAGTAGCAACTGATGAGTCGGTCATTTTGTATTTTTTACTGTCTCTGAAGGAGTGGATATCGACAAAATCTTATATTGAAATAAAACAAAACTATAAAACACTTTCAGAAGTTTAAAACTAGGCATGTCAGTAGAAAAGTAAATAATATTGCATTTGGTAGCACTTATTTGTTGCAACATTAAAAAACAAGTGAAAACTAAAAAATGCTGCTGACAGTTTTGTCGATTACAAAAGTTTGGAAAATAATGCCGAAATCTACTTCACTGCAAATTATTTACGTCACTCAAATATGATTTAACAAAACGATTGTTTCTTTGCTATCAAACCAAATTGGCATTTTTTTTTCATCCCCATTCATATTGAAAAGTCCGTGATTGTCTGCCCTTGTTGCAAATGTAATTGTTCAAAAATGAAAATAAATAAAATCGCTAGAATTGCTAAACTGCATTAGTGGCAAAGTTTTTTAGGGTGTAAACTATGACGGTGTGATGTTAAAGATTCACTGTAAATATATTTAAAAAAATAGTATTTCAGTCTTCGTAAATATTATGAATGTTCATACATAATCGCCTAGATATTATTATAGCATTTCCGTTTTGTGTTTTATTTTTTGTCGTTGGATGAGGGAACTTTTGGGGGGAAATGGCAATGACAGTTTTGTCGAATAAGAAAAAGTTTGGAAAATAATGACAAAATCTACTTCACTCTGAATAATTTACGTGACTGAAATAGAATTTAAAAAAATGAATTGTTAAGCTGCAGTAGTGTCAAAGTTTTATTTGGGGTAAACTCTGACGGTATGATTTTAAAGATTTACTGTAAATGTATTTAAATAAATGGTATTTCAGTCTTCCGAAATGTTTATAATGTTTACATGTAATCGCCTATATAAGCACAATTTCTAGTTTTATGAAAAAGATCTTGCCGAAATCTGAAGAAATCGAAAACAGTAATATCCCCCCCCCCCACCCCGCTCCCGCCAATTCGACTGAATGTTAAAATTACCCTGTTCAATGTTTCGAAATTGTTAAAAAATGAAGAAGTCATTAGGTGCGTTGATTGGAAAAAGAAAGATATAAAGTTTTCTGTTTAGTATTTTCTGTAATGAAAGAAGAAAGCATTAGAATAAGTATTTAAACAGAGTAAATAATCATTGGTCTAAATTGATATTTTAAAAACGTAGGAAAAAAACCTTACGATGCAGTTATTATTTCGCCATCTTGAGGCCTGTCTAAAAAGTATCCGACCATTATTTTTTCCTAGCGAAATAGAGACGATAGGGCGGCGCCACTCTACAGAGTGAAGGAAGACATCTTCATGCGCATGTGCGAATTTTATCACTGCCTTCCTGCGCGTTAGTCGCTGCCTGTCGGTCGCTGAGTGAGGTGCTACACAACGTGTTCGTCGGAGTACCGATTCTCTCAAGATGACTGAACGTGTTCAGCAAAGGTACTGCATCAAATTTTGTCAAAAGCTTGGTGATCCGCAAAGCAAAACAATTCGTAAAATTCAGAGGTGTTTGGAGAAGATGTGATGGGTGTAACACAAATTAAGGAGTAGTTCAACCGATTCAAAAATGGCCGCACATCAGCGAAGAGTGACATGCGTTCTGGCAGGCCCGAAACTGCTCAGAGTGCAGCTGTTGTTGATAGGATGCGAAATTACGTAATGGAAGATCGTCGTTCAATCGTGCGGGAGATTACCCAAGTGTTCAGAGTGAGTAAAGATTCCGCACATGCAATTTGTGTGAAGATTTAAAAATGCACAGAGTGGCAGCAAAATTTGTGCACATCCGGTTTTTCCCTCGTAGGCAGTAGAGAAACCGTTGACATCATCAGATACGATCTCAGAGAATCCGCTACATTTGGACTTCCCTTTGCCCAGCCACGATCTCAACAAATCTGTCACTGTCACTCGCCAATAAGACGCGAAGGAATCGCTAGTATATATATATATATATATATATATATATATAGTGAATGTTTTTATTCGAACATGTACAAGGTCTGCTACACTGGCATGTCGATGTTATCGATCTACAGCTATCGAGAGCTGAGGTCTCATCAGGCAGAAAGTTTTTTTTCTTGATCCGACCCGGTCGGTGAAGTCCAGGAAGAATGGAGTAGCAATAGATAAAGTGAAAGAATAAAATAAGGTGCGAATCAAATTTTATTACAGTTCAATGTTCAGGCAAATTACTTTAAAGTCCTTAACTCATGAGTTTTCACAGAAAATCTTCTCCTCAGAAGACCATTGCCTCAATGACATTACTGCAGGTAATAAAAATTAAACTTTGAAAATATATAAAAAAATATATATAAAAATACATAAAGGTATATAAAACATCAAATATATCGGCCCCAAACATACTTTTTTGTAAACCTATACAGTTCATCCAAGTCAAAAAAGTTTAAAATAGCTCCAGGAAAGATATCAAAGAGATTGATTTAAAAAATAATCCAAGTGATGAATGGTGGTCCAAAAACGAAAAAAAAATATATTTCGTTAAGTTGACACAAAATGTTTATTTAGTAGCTCATTAGTGTAGCTCTTAATTTAACATCATATAAATCTTAGTTATTCAAAGAAACATTCTATATTTCATTCAAAAACACCTCATTGACAGGCAATTGTTTCTGTCTATTCTGAGAATATATATTTATGATATACAAATATTAATGAAGAGGCTTCATCAGTGTATAATTTCTTACAGTCAGGCTGAATAATTAAAATGCATCCGACATTCATTCAATTTGTACATATTGCTTTTCACACAAATTCAAAGGGAAATCTTACATAATTCTGTTTTTTTTTTAATTTAAAACTTTTATGTACAAAAAACAAAAATTAAGCAAGGTTTTCCTTTGACTTTGAGTGAAAAAGAATTATGTATAAATTAAATGAATGTCGATGCATTTTAAATGGGCAGAAAGAATTGTCTGTCAATAAAGTGTTTTTGGATGAAATATGGAAGGTTTCTTTGAATAACTAAGGTTTATATGATGTTATATATATATATATATATATATATATATATAAAATTAAATCAACAATTTTAAAACACTAAAATTAAACAAACATTAATTTTATTATGAGCTTAGACAGCATTTCCAAGAAAAAGGAAAAAAACGTATTTTCTCCATGAGGTAAATTGTATATCAGTTGTCTTCCAAGTTTAAATTAACCAACATATCGGTGTAGCAATCTTTAGGTGTGGGTGGACAAAAATAAGGTTAAAAACGGAATTTTTCACATAAGGCTAGATTAAGTAAAAAGTGGAAAATTCTATTAGAAATTTAAAAAATTCAATTAGGGTTACGTATCATAGACAGGAAGTCGCCAAAGACACGTAGCAGATAAGCTGAGAAAATCTTTCTCTTTTTTTCTGAGAGAAAGAAAGAGGTGTCATGTTTGGGAAACCTGTTCCGTTCTCTATGGTGATGGGTTGGGGTATTATGTATGTATATTGTATACTGGAGAAAAAAAAGAAAGGCTCCGAAAGCTATGTTAAATTAAAATGATCGTGTGATGTCTTCATTAATAACTTTTGGAACTACTGTTATTGAACTGCAGAAGAAAACGATAACAATGAGAAAGAAGAGGAGAGTGAACGATGTACTGGTATGTATCACCTACACAACGAGACTTGGGTAATCTGCTGGTATTAAGGAATTGGTCCACCATAGTCTAATATATAAAGTAGAGACGATTTTTCCCCTGTACCTTCTCGGAGAATAGGAAAAAAACCACATGCATCACAGGCTACTAAACTCACCACTATACTACACTTATTCACTCGAGTGTGTTTTAATAAATTTGTTATTATTTTTTTCTACCTAACACTAAATATTACATTTGGTCCACCATCGACGTCTCTCTGAAAAACCAACTCCATATAGGTGGTAGCAAAAACCTTTCTCCCTAACAATTCTGTACTGTCACTCTACTCATCGACACCGGGAACTAATACACACAGTTTAATTTTCACAAAACACCGGTTCTTATTTAGTATTTGCCTGGTATTAATTTACTACATAATATAAAGCAATACGCAAAGACTTAATGACCGCTCCCGTTCACTCCGATGATTTTCCGCGAATATCAGATTACGTTATTTCTAATTCTACCTATGACTTCTATATTTATATTCATTCCGGAATTAAGCAAATGAAATTAACAAACACAGTTCCTGCAACATTTATTCATTCAACATGGTGGCTACAAGTTCTTAATCGAATCGACATCCTATTTAATTCAATAAGCGCCAAGATACTGGTAGACCCCGATACATTTACATTTTCAAAATCATATACCTTTAACACACATATTATAGAAAACTTGCCCAAATCCAGTCATTTTCATAAACTACAAATAACCTAAACTGTGTCATTGCTGAATCTTAACATAACACGCATGCCCATAATCAAGCTTAGGTTAATTGACCTATTTTCACACGTACTTTTAACTCGAAACTATGGTGCAGTCGTTAGGAAGGCAGGTTTCATGATCGGCAGTTTCAGCGTTCGATCTCATTCTACTCTACCACTTTTTTCTTTTTTTTTAAATTATAACATTCGCAAACACGGTAGAGGAGGGGGGAGAAACAACAATAGGCCGTTTTTTTTTATACGACGTCATGCAATAGGTAGTACTTTCTCCCGTGCAACGCCGGGCGACGGGTTCCGCTAGTGTTAAATAAGAATGTTTATCTAATTAATCTCCAAATCAACCAACCTCGACAACTATATAATATTCAACATTACTCGTAAGTACTTTTTTCATTTCTTCAATTTTTAATTTTTAAGTTAATAAATAAGATAATAAATAAAATAATAAATAAAATAAAGTAAAACGTCTATGATGTTTATGGGTGTGCGTTGCAAACTAAAACTCCACGATATTATTTTAAAATCCACTTATAAACAGTTGGATTCCTCGTAAAATGTTACTTATAAAATGGTTGTGTTTGATCTTGGTATAGAGCTTTGTTTTCAATTGTATCCCGGGCCGAGGGGTAGACAAACAGATTTTATGTGAAGTGATCTCAGGAAGAATTCAATTACCCAGAACGAAGACCTTGAGAACAAAACAAAAGAGATTTTGTTTTATCGACGCCATTCGGAAAACTATGACTCAGTATAAGTTATCTCCCTTTTGTTCAAGACAATAGATTGCAAAACAATCTGAAAGGTGACAAAAAAAAAACATGAATTGTAATCTGCAGATCGTTTTTATTTATACATTTTTTTTTTTACAAGATCAGAAGACATAATTATTTACAAGATAGCAGCATGTCTGGATGTGTTGTATGTGAGTTTAACTCATGCGTATACAAAGTGCACTTAGTGAACTTAGCTAGACACCAAAATATACTGAAATATATATAACTATTTAGAGAGTAAGTTTTTTAGAATACTAGAAAAAAAGTGTTCTGTAGGGTTATCCATTGTGCCCGGGTTAAATTGTTTGAATCAGCAAAAAGTGAGTTTGCAAAACCAGTTAAATGTTTTAAAATAAAATGACAAAATTCAAATTAGTCTTTCTGTTCATAAGATCCCCCCTCTCTATATCTCTCTTTTTTTTCTCCAAGCTATTGGTTAAATAGTATTAATATAGTCTATCCCACCCATTGTTTTCGATCGTCTTGTGGAGGCGAGTAGAGGCGATTATAGTTCAACTGATAATATCTTTAACTCTTATCCTCGAGTGGCCCTGTGCATTGATAAGTGGTGGCTAATCAGTACAAAAAATATAAATAACTTGTGTGCTAATATTCCCTATTGTTTATAATGCACTATTCCAATCTTTTATTTTATTACCCTTGATTGTTAACAAACAGAGAGAAAGAGAAAGAGTGACAGAAGGGAGAGTGATAGAAACTGTATAAAATAGTAACATTGAGCGAGAGAGGGTGAGAGTAATAGACAGAAAATTAGTAAGAGATGAGTGAAATGGTGATTAAATTGCTAATTACAGCTAATTAGAAAATTCAAAATGGATTTTTTTTTTCAAACATAATTCAATCCCAACACCAAGGAATGTTTTAACATTTATTTTGTCTGAGGAAAATATCTAGGGGGAAAGCCTTAGGGAAACAAACGTTGATTAACTTAGCTTTAGTAGAATAAAAGATGGTATTAATAAAATCATCTGTAATAAATAGAGGTGCAGATTTTGAATATGAATAACTGATGCATTTTTTCCAAGGGTTATCCTCCCCTGAATTAGACAACGACATTCTTAATACAGTAATTGATATATAAAATAGTGATCATTAAATTCAAAGTGTTAGAAAGAAAAATAATTTTGTTTTGTTTACAGAAATAGGCTTTTTTTTTAATTAAAGAAATTAAGTAATAAAATTTTTTAAATAAATGAATTTTTTTTAAATAAATGTAAATTTTAAAATAAATCTATATTAATAAAATAAGTAGACAACTTCACGTGTGTATGTGTTTTTCTCGCATCAACATAATTTTGATAATTTACACATTGAATTATTATTTTTCATTTAATATTAATCAAATATTTATTGAAATAAAAAATGCAATAGCATAAAATAAAACGAAAGTTTTAAAATCCTATTTAAAAAAAATAATTTGATTTTATCAAAATTTTATAAAAATTCACCAGAATGCATTCGGTTTAATTAGAAAGAATAATACTAACCTTCCCTTCGCTCATACACCATACCGCCAGCACGTAGCCAGCTATCCTCCCCCTGCATAGGTAACATAAATCTTCACTTAATCATTCTATGAGGTTGCCTGCTGATATTGTAAACATGCCAGAGCCGCAATCGTTTTTTGCTGCTTTGTTTTTGCTTCTCTAAATCGAATTTTCTAGACAAAAAATCCTATCTTTTTTCGAGTTCAGTTATAGTTTTACAACAATTTAATTCAATTTATAATTTAATGACCAAACGATACCGTAATAATTAAATCTAACTTTCCAAATCCTATTTTAAAAAATAATGATTTAGTAAAAAAAATGAAAGTGTTTATGGAATTTAAAGATGTCATAAAGATTTTTTACTGAAAACTGACTTAAAAAAATAATGCGTATTATTTTATTGAATTATCCTTTAAAAAAATGTAAGTATTTTCCTACAATAAATTAATCAAGAGAAAGGGCAAGAAAAGCTATAAATAAACGTAGCAAAAATGAAAGTTAAAAAGGCTCCCGGGCAACGTCGGGTAAGTACAGTTAGTATCAAATAAATAAAATATTGTTTTAAAGAAAAATCTATAAATATAACTATAACTATAAATCTAAATCTAATATAAATTTAAATCTAATATAAATATAAATTAAATATAATTATATATCTTATATAGATATAAATATAAATACAAATCTGATATAAATTTAAATATCACCGTAACTGAAAATGATGTTAAAGATTGAATATACAACCAAAAAATCGGTATTCTTATAAAGAACGCATCGTGTTTCCGTCACTTCGCATCGCCAATGTTTGGGCAGGTCTCAGAAGCGTACTGCCAAACGATAAATTGATAAATTGAAGACTGGCAGAATAAATTCAGACGAAGAAAATCAAAGTAAAATACATATATAAAGATAAAGAACGAACAACTATTATTAATTAGATTTTTAGGTTGTTTTTTTTTTTTCTGCAACCTGATTAGTTAATAGTTTCGCCAACTCTTTTTTGCTGAAACCTGATTGGTTAATAGTTTCGCTAACTCTTTTTTGCTGAAACCTGATTGGTTAATAGTTTCGCCAACTCTTTTTTGCTGAAACCTGATTGGTTAATAGTTTCGCCAACTCTTTTTTGCTGAAACCTGATTGGTTAATAGTTTCGCCAACTCTTTTTTGCTGAAACCTGATTGGTTAATAGTTTCGCCAACTTTTGGGCGCTTCTAAGCACTGCCCGAACGGTGCGTTCTCTATAAGAGTACCAAAAAATCAAATGAAATCTTTTTAATATTGGGTCTCCTGGCTGGAACCTAGTCAGTCCCTCGTTAAATCAGGTCATGAAAGGAGTCGAGCAGAAATTTTTATAGCACACAACTTACATATTCGACTGTACACACGTTTCCCAGGCCGCTTTGATAAAGAGGTGATGCCTCGAAATATTAGGACTACACCAGTTTTACACTCTATAAAATGAGGAAGAAATAGTAAGTAATAAAAGAAAATTATTATCCACGGGTTCCAGAACACTATATATTGTTTTACTATCGTTTTTTTTTTCGTTTTTTTCTTTTGTTCAGTTTTTCCGGTGACCACATATTGTCACATCCTTCTAAAATATGAAAATCTCTCAATACAATATTCATAATGCTTCAAACAAACTATAAAACTCTTCAAAATTAATGTAATGTTGTGGTTTTTACAACGGTAAGGACTGTGTTAGTTTTGGGAGATTTGGGAGGGCACACAGAGGGTAATTTTTGGAATGTGTTTTTGTTTCCATGACTTATAATGAAGATTGTAAAAGAATCTCATATCTATGAAACTAGGGGCTCATGCTCCCTCCCCCCCCCCAAATTTATGATAATGCTCCCCACCCCCATAACTAGCAGACAACACATTGTGTCTGTGATGGTTAAATCCAAATTCAGACACAATATATGTTAGACATATCTTGTAATTGATATAAATGAAAGCGTCTATTCTGTTGATGTTTTAGATGAAGAGCTGGAACTACCTCCCTCCTAATCGCCGACTAGGGAGAGGGATCCTACCGAAAAGCTTTGGGAAGGGATGGTTTCAATCAGCTCTCTGAAGACCCCACTAGTTTTATTTCTATCCACATAGTTAAAATGTTGTTGGAAAAACTATATAGAGCCGCTTTTAACAGTAACAACACATAAAAAAATGTTAGTGCACATGTGTATTAATCTGGGCCAAACTTAAATTCTGTCAAACTTCCATTTTTCAAAGAGTTTTCATTTTAAATTTAAAAACTTGTAGTATCCCTTATCTTATATATACAGTAAAGACGAGAATTAGTCAATTTGATTGACCGGAATAAAAGCTTCGATAACAAAAGCTTCGATAACAAACTACATAAAAAAATATGTCCAATACCATAAGTACTGTTTCGTGTTCTAAAAAAAGTTGTATTTTCAATCGATTTTAAAAAAATTGTATTTAATTCTGCTTAATATTTTGTTTTTTTATTCGTCCAATTTATAGAATATACTCACTGATCAGAAGTCCTCTTACGGTAACCCAAATCACCATGTAACAAATTTAATGAGACATACTTCGTTCATATTCACCGGCTTATTAACTCGGTTTCACCTGAGTAAAGCTATCATGACAGTTTCATCCTAGTATCCACTTCCGGTCAACACTAGTAAATACATAAACATTCTCTTTCTCTCCCCCCCCCCTCTCTCTCTCTCTGTTTTAATTGCTTCATCAATTTAGACGAAATAGGTGAGGTATTCCAATGGTCCTTTACTACACATGAAACTTTTCTTTTGGATCAACGAAAAGACTCCCAGGCAACACTGGGTAGGGGCAACTAGTAAAACATATGATTTATTGAATACATCGAAAAATTTTCATTAAAGTTTGATAATTCTGATTTTTGGTGACTAAAAAATATAATATTTAGGATTGTTTACAAAGAGTAATCTCCTAGTGCCCCTCTTCCTAGTATATTTTAGATTGGGGGCAGGTATGAACTCCTTTTTCAGTTTTTTAGAAGTCATGTAGGGAGTAATTTCAGAATGTGTTTATTGTCCTTAACCTACGATGAAGACTGTAAAACAGTCCCATATACATCAACATACTACAATACACATGTGGATGAATGCAAATTGCAAGTAGCGATGTAATAGGTTTTTAACGTAGTGGGTATCTGTAATGCATTGGATGGTCGATTAAAGGACATATAGCTATACAAAGTAATAGAAAGTTCAATAAGTCAAATTAGACATGTGTGGGAAGAGAGAAACGGAAGTAAGAAACATATGAGTTATGTGACGTGATCAACAAACTTAGGTGGGAAATCTTTTAGTTAGATTCCATTAAAAACAAGACGAAGAACACATGTGTGCAATAGAGCAGAATAAATATAGTCCACTCTCTTTCTATATATATGCCAAATATTGTACCTGAATAAGCATATGTATTTTGGTTACAAATATTTTTGCGCCAGATAATTGTAATTAAATACGACCCAACCAGACAAACGACCCCAGAAGAATCATCAACATCATCGTGCAGAGTAAATCACATGATCTGTAAAAGTAAGTCTTTCAGAGTCTTCCATGTTTTCTCTTAATCTTAATTCATTATGATCGTCGTATACAACACTACAAGACTTAACCTATTAACTACAAGTAATGACACAAATGGTGATTTGGATGGGTTTCTAGTGAAGTCAATGGGACCCAACTAAAGTTTCTTTATAAATTTGAGTGTTAAACTTCAGGGTCCCAGACTGAGCTTTTTAATCGTTCCAAATTGATTACCTGAACTGTTTTTTTTAATAACAGAATAGATTTTTCTTTTAATTTAACATATAAAGTTATCACGCATGTTTTTAAAAGTTGGACCTAAATAGCATTCATGCTGACATATCATTTGGTTCTGACTAGCCAATTTTCATTTGTTATTGTTGTACCATGTTATTGGCACTATAATAACATACTTCAGTACAATTTATTAAAACAAGAAATTATGTAATCCCGCCCGGACAACTGGTAATATGGAAACATTTTTCAATTATGACTAAAAATCAAAATCAGCAAGGGAAATAACTCATATTTTTAATTGAAGCATATTAAAAGAGTTGGCTTCCTTACAACTAATTTTTCTTCTTCTTTTTCTGTATAAGTTTAAAAAATGTGCAAATAAATAAAAATCAAAAACTAAAATGACTTCAACACCGGGTAGGGGTTATGGTTAGGCTATGGTTAAGTACAACTGTTGTAACATGAGTATGAAGCTTAACAAGGAAAATAATCGAGTAAAACGCCAACAAGTATTGACAATAGGAAAAAAGATTTATAATTAAAAAAATACAAGGTTAACAGAGTAATTTAGCAATAGCTAGGTTGCGCTATCAAGTCTCACGGATTTATTTGGCTTAAGTCCCATCAGTCAAAGTGTGACACGAGGTTGTTTAAAATGGGAAGTCCGGCTCCCCCAAAAAGAAGGCACTCTGGACGGGTGCAAAAATAGCAGTGAATGGACCCATCAGGGCGCCTCAGGCAATCAGCGATACACCAACCCATCCTCTTAAAAGAGGAGACGATGGGTGTAACTCCATTTACTACTTCCGAAGGAGGAAGTACAGCTTATCAAATAGCCCATGAGACTGAGAAGGCAATAGTTACCTTTAACTGTCTCTGAAGGTTAGACTGTGACCAACTGAATGAGTTAGCAAGTCCGGCACTTGTGCATAAAAAAGCACATGTGAAATATGGCAGTTAAAAATAAAATGACAGCAATACTTCATGAAGTTCTTACTTGATATTGAAAAATGTTAACGTACACCAAAAATTACGGAAAATGATCGAGTATTTTTATTTATGAAATTCAACTACGCATCATAGTTCAGAACAGTCCGCCATTATAAGATTTTTCTCTTAGTTCATGACTCAAGACTCACTGATTGTCTCCCATTGGCGCCAACAGCGTAAAATCACTAAATTAATTGTATTTTTATTAAAATTCTACTTGATCATTTTCTGCAATTTTCGGTGTACGGTAATATTTTTCAATACCAAGTAAGTACTTCATAAAGTTTTGCTGTCATTTTATTTTTAGCTGCCATATTTCACATCTGCCTTTTCATGCTCAAGTGCTGCAAGTCTTATGAGTTCTCATTCTTTTGACAGGAAAAACAGACACTTTGATTCTTCTTATTTAGGTACTATATGTGACAAAAGATAAAAATAGTATTTACACTTAATCACAGTTCAAATAAGAAAGTGGATTATTCTTTTAAAGTGACAGAAAGTGTTTTTTTAATTGACACTTCTGGCCTGGTTACAAGACAGATGTCACACTTTTCTTTTTCTCGATAAAGCCACTATTCACCCGTGGATGGAGTACTCTTGCCACATCTGGGCTGGTGTACCAACCACAAGCCTCTTCCTTTTAGGCAGTGTGCAAAAAAGAATTTGTAATCTAATAGGGCTCACGCTGTCTGCCACCCTTGTTGCATCGCCGCAGTTTTGCATACCTGTGCATCTTTTACAAATGCTTCCATGAAATATGCTCTGAGGAACTTACTGCACTTTTACGCCGTCGACGTAAACACCTCCGACCCATCCGATTAGCAGCAAAATCACACCCTTTCACTGTAGAGATTTCCTACTCTAATAACTTCTTTCCTCAGACTGCTTGCATTTGGAATTCCATCCCTGCTCCCTGTTTCCCTGACTGTACCAATATGCAGAAATTTAAATATAATGTGAACAAACATCTTACTGCCCAGCTCCTCACCTTGATTGCCCGCCTATAAATCTGGCCCCTATCACAGTATTACGCTTCAGTGCAATATGCCTTGTTTGGGTCAAACAAAATTTTTTTAAAATAATTCACTCGAGAATATCTCTTAACCAATACCTTTATCCGTTAAGTTATGTATCTAGTAGGACAATTAAGGAATAATATTTTTATATAATTGTTGTGAAGTAGTCCAACAGTAAAAAGAAGAAGTCAAGTCGAGGTTGGGTTAAGATAACAAGTGTATTAACATAAAAGGTACAAAGGTAAGGAAACTGACTGGCACTCGGCTAGACAGTGACAATACTGTCCTTTTTCTCCCTGGTGATTGTCTACTCACACTATTTATAGTGAGAACCGCTGTAGTTTCTCTTCTGTTAGAACGACCGGTGTAACAATAATATATAAAATTAAGTTAGCCAGACTTTCGTTTTTAGACCTAAATAGCATTGCATTTGATTCTAACAAATTCTTGCACCATGTTCTTTGTATTTTTTTCAGTTTTTTAATTTAATATATTTTCTGGACAGGAAGATTGGTTAAATGGAGACATTTTTCGATAATACCTTAAAACAAAAAATCTGCTTACATCATTTAAAAAAATTAAAATACGTCATTGTTTTATCTATTTTAGCTATTTGTTTTAAATAAAAATTAGCCTACTTTATTTCTTAAAATTACTTAATATCATAATAGTACATAACACCTACTTAAAAATTCTGTCTTCATGCAATGTTAGAAGCGGCATTACATGACCATCTTATACGTAATACAATACAAACATCCCTCGATAAATAAGCAAAATTTTGTTAACATACAAATATTTTATAACGAAATATTAACACTTTCAATTAAGTAAACAGAGTACAAATAAAAATAACCAACATGACTTTAGAAGATAATTTAATTCTTTCATCACAGTCTGATCAATTTCTACTTATGAAAATTACAAATGAACGAACAAAATATTTACCACATAGTTACTCATGGCACGGGAGATAATTATTTTTTCTTCAAACAGATTTATGTCCATTGTCTTCAGAAGTTTGTTTTTAATTTCTTTTTTTAATTGTACATTGATACAAAAAATAATTACAAAATAACTACAGCAATATGAGGTTCAGGGCTAGGAATAGCAGTTTCATGGGTTACTCACTTTTTCTAGACAGTGCCAAGAAGGGTATCGCTATTTTCTCTCTCTCTCTCTCTCTCTTTCTCTTTCTCTCTCTCTCTCTCTCTCTCTCTCTCTCTCTCTCTCTCTATATATATATATATATATATATATATATATATATATATATATATATATAAAGTTAGGTATGTGTATGTGTTTATATATTTCTATGTACAAGATTCACTTCTAACTAACTCATTATGAATTATGAAACATATATTCTAGGCAATAAGGTGAGTAACGTGGCCCATTATTTATTTGTAAATTTTACAATTTAGGGGTCTTCCCCAAAACTAACCCACCTCACCCCAAATTTTTTTTTATAAATAAGCAAGATACAAAAGATTTAATAACAGAAAGATTTCCTCTACATATTTTATTTTAGTTATACTATATTATAAAATTTTAACCAAACTGATGCCTGAACGTCAATAAAATGTATGTGAGGGGTCAACCCATAGACTAATCAACTTTATTATGAATTATGGGATACGTATTCTAAGCAACACAGTGAGTAACGTAGTCACATTGTTTTTTTAACCTTACCATTTAAGTGGTGTGCCCCTGAAACCGCACCCTACAACTCAAAAAAGGGGGAAAAATAACAATTAATGTAATGCTATACATATTATTTATACCCGTCTTGTGACGTGTATTCTTCTAGTTTATATATATATACATATATATTTATTTATTTATAAAATACAGAAATTCAATGTAACATCAGTACCGTCGGTTTCAAAGCGGGAGGTTAATCCCGATTTATTTATCAGCTGACGATAATCGGGATTAACCTCCCGCTTTGAAACCGACGGTACTGATGTTACATTGAATTTCTGTATTTCATAAATAAATATTTACGCTCTTAATCCTTTGAAATCTCGGATTTCTTAATTAATCGAGCACTCTGCTGGGTTTTTCCTGCCCTATCACACAGTACTTTATATATATATATATATATATATATATATATATATATATATATATATATATATATATATATTCTTCTCATTATTTATAAATCTAATCTTTGTAGCATGATTATTTACCTTCATTTATATTGCATATTCTATCATAATATAATAATTAATTAGTTGTTGTTATTGCCATTATTATTTCTAATTCTAAGATTATCAACACGGCTTTTCTTAATTGCTGATTACCAGGGGCGGATCCACGATAAGGGCAAGGGGGCACACCCCCTCTCTTTCACCATGCCAATTTTCCTACATTTTTCCCATAAAGCATTTTACGGCAGTAAAAACATCAAATAAATCACAATGAGGGTTCAACAAAATGTCTGACTATCAAAGTTAGGAATTATAAGTGTCATACATGCTGGGCTTAACCTCTCCCCATGCCACCGCGGTGTCCCCTATCACAATGTAGCATAGCTGGGATGTACTTCAATCCCCACAGTTCGTTTACTTCTTCGGCACAAGCAGCTGGTCGAATTAATGTAGTTACAGTGTTGAGGTGGCAGCCGAATTTTTCCATTTTTTTCTCTCACCTGGTAGCTGCAATTATGTACAATATAAAACCAACCCAACAAAAGTGTTGCTCAATATCCAGTGCCCATTGATGTTTAATTCCTTCATTCTATAACAACACTGTAAGGTTACATATAGCTTCCCGGGGAAGGGATAAGCAATAACCTTTTTGGTGTTGTCCAGAAAAAGTAAGTAACCCAAGAAACTGCTGTTCCTAGCTCTGAACATCACATTACTGTATTTATGTTGTAATTTCTGTAAGTATCAAAACAGAGCTTCGAAAACCTGCTGCTAAACACAATCAGCTTATCTGCCATAGCGAAAGTCTTTCCACTCTTCCTCCTTACGTGTCATTTCAGACTTCTGCCCACGATGCCACTTCCTGTACACGTATCCCTTCTAATGGAATTTTGCATTTTCTCACATAATTTTAAACTTATGTGGAAAAATTCCAATCTAACTCTATTTTTACCAACCTGCATCTAAATATTATTGCAAAAAGGATGTATGGTTTATTTTAGCCTAGAAAATCGTTCACTTCTTCTTTGATCTCTGATCAGATAAATTGCAACTATTTACTCAAAACTTTGTGCATAAAAAGTAAAAGATGAAGATAATATTCCAAGTGAAATAAGATTTCTTCCTTTTGTCCTCTGTAGGCCTCAGTTTCTGTGATATTACACCTTTGTTGGCTTCGAATTATGAAATGATCTCCCCATGACTGATATTCGAGTTATATCCCTTGAATCATACTGGTAACGTTAGCGAAATGTGCTTTCCTGCCCGGAAGTAAAAACTTGTCTTGCACATCTGTGGAAGTGAGAATGAGATCTAGTCTCTTTTCTGACTGGTCTTTCAAAGCTGTCAGACATGCCATCTTGGCATGGCCTTCATAAACCTTGGTAGCAGTTTCTATTTACTTGCCATCCCAAAGAGGGCAGAGTTAGAGACAAGGTCGGTTCTTAATGTGGAGAAAATTCAGCTCCCCAAAGAGGGGGTAGTCTGGATTGGGGCAAAAATAAAAATTGCCTCAGTCTACTGAAGACAGAATAGACCATGAAGCCTAGTATCAGAACCAATACTACACTTTGATCTAACTAAAAGACCCAGAGTTCATTTTATGGTGACAGTTGGCCATACCCTCAAAACACCACAACAAACAAATGTAAGTCATATTTACTTATACATTGTTTATGTATCTTCTCTATCTATAACCCTGGCAACAGATGTGCCTTTATAGATTGTTTTGAGATATTAATATATTCTTTCTTTCGTGCTGGTTCAGTTTACAACCCGTGCTAAAGCCGACGTTTTATCAGAATCTTCCGGCAGTGTACGTGAACTACCAGAAGATGCCAAAATGTTTAGCCAATCAGATTGCAGCAGCCGATAAGCAAACATAATGAAACAACTGTTAAAAAAAATTTTTTTCAATGAATTGTTTTTTTTTGTTTTTGTTTTTTACTGGTATCGCTTTTGAACCTGACCGACTAGGTTAGGGTTAGTTTAGGGTTAGTTTAGTGTTAGGTTGTTGTTTTTTGTAGGGTTAGGTTAGGGTGAAAAAGATAAACAGTTTCTTGCATTGTCTTTTTTTTAGTTATGGTTAGGGTGAAAAGAAAGAAACGGTCTTTAAAAAAATTTTTCATCCTAACCCTACAAAAAAAAACAACCTAACCTTATCCCTAACCATAACCTAACCCTAACCTTATCTCTAACCATAACCTAACCCCAACCTTACCCTAACCTAGTCGGTCAGGTTCAAAAGCTGTACCAATAAAAAAACAAAAAAACAATTCATAAAAGCAAAAAAATTCTAACAGTTGTTTCATTATATTTGCTTGTTGTCTGCTGCAATCTGATTGGCTAAGCTTTTCAGCATCTTCCAGCGGTTTACATACACTACCAGAAGATATTGACGAAAGGTCAGTTTCAGCACGGGTCGTAAACTGCACCAGTCCCCTTTCTCAGGTACTAATGTCTGTCATTCTTTCCCTTATGCATCATATTATCATGTTTCATATACCTCTTTTATGCTTGTTGTCTTCGACAAACTGGTTATGTGAAAATAAATGCATATGCATGTAAATCTCCCAGTTTCTTCAACATTGTTATTTTTTTCTTTCCTCCAACTCTTGTGTGTGCTATGCATGATAACACAACACGCAAAATGGCGGCCTCGTGTACGGAGAAAGATATACCCGAACACTCAGTTGCAAAATTGTAAAAGCGAGGATATAAAATCTTTGTTAGTTTCATACCTTTTAGCAAAACCCATGTAAATTACTCATTCTTACAAATATTGAAAAATATTTATTAATTTTTATTAGTAAAATAATCCTTATTTCTTCAATAATGTGTCCATCTTTATTGAATAAATCTAAATTTAACCCAGCAGATACGTTTACTTCGATTTTATTTTATGGAGATACAAAACTTTATGGAGACAATCACTTCACGAAATTACCCATTTGTGCTCCCCCTACCTGGTAGACAGATTCATCGATCTGCTCCTGGTTCCCATATTTGTTTCTCGTTTCTTTTTGTTTTTTTTAAGTATTAATAGCTTCTTTCTTTATTTTAATAGTAACTTGATTCTGTTTAATCAATTACTCATCGCCAATATTGGTCTATATTCTTGAAAAATAAAATTATATTTTCATTTGATTGTAATATTTTTATATTTAATATTATCGATACTTTTTCCTTTTGAAAGTAATAAAAAGAAAAATTTCTCATCACATGCCTTTCAAGTCTCGGGGAGGGATACAACTGCCCTCTACACACACACACACACTTTCTAAGAGCTAGATTTTCCACTGCACATCGGCCATATATATATATATATATATATATATATATATATATATATATATATATATATATATATATATATATATATATAGTCTCGGAAGTTCTTTTAACCTTCAAAACTGGGAAGAAAAAAAAAAAAAAAAAAAAAAAATTTTGTTGAAAGATTTTAGTCTAGTAA
The DNA here is from genome assembly GCA_963556195.1 of Sepiola atlantica. Classification (NCBI taxonomy): domain Eukaryota; kingdom Metazoa; phylum Mollusca; class Cephalopoda; order Sepiida; family Sepiolidae; genus Sepiola; species Sepiola atlantica. The sequence goes on from OY744543.1 coordinate 42,809,950, forward strand.
GTCAATCAATCTACTGCAATCACTATTTTAGTTTACTTCCAAGAATATACTCTAATATAAATATATTTTTATATATGTTTTTATATATATGGGATCGTCAGTTGTTTACCATGAAAACTGTTTCGGGATTTTAAAAACAAAACAGTATTTCTTTATCATGGCATCCCAGCAGTGTTGATCAGACACCACCTCCCTATTTAATAATTATTTTTTAATTTAAAAAGTTTACAAATATTTAATTTAGTTTTGCCTCCAGATTTGTTTTTCTAAAGTATTAAAATATAGTTTCCTTACCTGTGTTGTTCCTTTCAAAGTGGGTATTTACTATTTTACAGAACATCTATTTTATAGAGTTAGATGATTCCATTATAATAACCCCCCTTTTTTCCCTTGGTTATTTTCTTTGTCTACAAATGTTTTAAAATTAAAAATATATATTTATAAAAATATTTCATATATACATATATATATATATATACATTTATTTATTTATTTTATCATGGACTATTTACATATGTTATACATTTTTATAGTAGAGTTTTGGATTTCTTTTATCAATTTCTTTTGATTTATTTCATATAATTTAAAAGCGTCAGGATAGCGTGTTATTGCCTTATTTAACTGTCTAAATATTTTATTTTTATCTCCACCTTGTTTAAGCATTCTTATTACTAATGAAGTGACTGGAGGTATAAAATCCATTAACCTTAAAGTAACGCGGGCTATTCTTAGAAATTCGGACATTATACTCCCATAAAATATATACATAGGACAGGTACTACTTTTATGCGGCATACGAACGATATGAAAGGGAAAAGAATTTCTTTTATCAAACATTTTATAAATAAATCTACCATCCTCAATTTTTATATCTAAATCTAGAAAGGTAGCATGTATTCCTGTATGTTCACAATTTAATTTTAATTCCCTAGGATATATTAAATGTTTAGTATTTTCAAACTCCTCTCTATCATTTATACAGACCAGGTCATCAATAAACCTCCTGCAGCCGTGGTAACTATACGTTCTAGATATATCATTTTTTATTAATGCTGACATATATATGTATTCATATCTATGTAAATAGAGATTTGCCCAAAATGGGGCAGGGTCCAAACCCATAGGAATACCTATTGTTTGTATTAGTGTATTATTTCCTATTTTAAAATAACTTTCTTTAATCAGGTGACTTATAAGTATTTTAAGGCCATTTTTTGAAGTACTAGTTTTACTGTTTTTAGTCTTACACCAAAAGGCTTTAGATTTTGAAAATTCTATGTATTTACCTTTACCTCCGGCAAAAGCTAAATCTATAATGTTACCTAATTCTTTAATTAGTTCATTATGTGGTATTTTAGTATATAAGGTACTAAAATCATATGTAGAAATGAACTTAGCCTTTTTACGGGAATTTATATGATCTAGTTTTTCTTTTATTGGATATGAATTATTTACTACCCAAAATAGGTTTATATTACTATAGAACTTTCTTTTATTATGAAAATTATTTATCTGATTAATTATTAATTTAAACACATTTGATATAGCCTTACTCAAGGGTTTAGTAATACACATTTTGGAGGCAACAATAAAACGGGCCCCAACTGGTTTTTTATGCATTTTCGGTATCCAATACATACATGGAAGTTTATTATTTTTCTCATCTAATTTTAGTCCTAATTTTTCACAAATAATGGTGTTATTTAGAATAATACTTTCTTTTTCACAATTACTTACTTTATAAGTATCTGATTCTATACCTATAATTCCTACTTCTGACAATAATCGTTGTATGTAATATTTTTTACATATAAAAGCTATATTATTTGCTGCCTTATCAATAGGAACTATTACAAATTTATTTTGAAGTATTTGAAGGTCCATAATTATTTGTGAATTTCTAAGGAGAGGATTCGTCTTTTTAGGATGTTTAAACATTTTTAAACGTTCGACCTTTTTATTTACGAATCTGAGTATATTATTTTTCCATGCGTCAAATGTGGAATCTAATATTTTGTGTTTTTTTGCCATGGATATACTAAAGGTTTCTAATGCTTTATTTATTTCTTTTATACATTTTGTATAATTTAAACATTTAGGTTCTCTGTAGTTTGGACCTTTTGTAAGGAGCTTTCTCAACTTAGGATTTTTTACTATCGCTAAATTACCGGTAATTACATGCCCTATGTCATTATTACATAAAGGGGAGGACTTACATTCGCATTCTGGAATATTTTCATCCTTATAATCATTTGTATTTATATTTTCTACTGTTTTTTTATAATTGAAAATTTTATTTCGTATGGTTTGCCCAAGTTTATATGTTACTATTGGATTTTGTCCCTCCATTTTTAGTTCAGTGGGTAGTAATTGTAAGATTTCTGGATTATTTAATATTTTTGGCAGATTTATATCATCTAATCCTTTATTTTCATACAGAACTACACAAACATTTCTAGGTTTATGTTTTTTATATACATATATATATATATATATATATATATATATATATATATATATATATATATATATATATGCATCGTTCCTTCCTCAAAAAAGTAGAATACTCCAGACGTTAAGCCGTCGATAAAGTGTTAAAGTTATCACAGTTTATTCGCTATTTAAAATTGGCCGTGTGGTTAAGACATCGGATTTGAGTTGTAAAATACTCGTAATCCGGGGTTTCGAATCGCATGACCGGTAGTGAATAGTCATATCTCTATGCCGATGAGTCTCGATTTTAAGGACGAAGCGTATACGTACATAGATAATAAACAATAACAAATATTTATTATATATATATTTGTATTTTTTTTATTTATATTTAGAATTTTTCATATATATTCAAATATAACATAAAGTAATTATAATAGCTCAATAGTGTAAGGCCAGAGCTATGCTATATTCAATATTTTTTATGTAATTTTCTATCATTTCAATGTTATAAAGGACATATTCACGTCATTTAATAAAAGCTTTGAGTCATTTTAAACAAAGAAAGAAAATGCAGTTTAAACTAAATCCAAGATATCGCAGACTTAGCACTTGCATAAGCCGACACACCGTTTAAAAATTCATAAATAAAAAAGGGGATTTAAGTATCTAACAGTGAAACAAAAACAGGGGACCTTAACTTGAGCGTGAAATATTAAAACGGGGATCAAAAGTTGCATTAAAAAAAGAAAAGCTTAAGTACCTTTGGTACCAGATATATATATATATATATATATATATATATATATATATATATATATATATATATATATATAAAGTGAAAGAATAGAATAAGGTGCGAATCAAAAGTTATTACAGTTCAATGTTCAGGCAAAGTTCTTTAAAGTCCTTAACTCATGAGTTTTCAAAGAAAATCTTCTCCTCAGAGGACCATTACCGCAATGACATTACTGCAGGTAATAAAACGTAAACTTTGAAAATATATAAAAAAATATATATAAAAATACATAAAGGTATATAAAACATCAAATATATCGACCCGAAACATACTTTTCAGTAAAACTATTACAGTTCATCCACGTCAACAAGCTTAAAATAGCTCCAGGCAAGAACTTTGCCTGAACATTGAACTGTAATAAAATTTAATTTGCCCCTTATTCTATTCTTTCACTTTATCTACTGATATTAATGCTCTATCCAGTATATTGAGCTTCAGTTTTATCCGGATGTTCACTAATTAAAGATATTAGCTGCCTCTTATATCTTTTGTTGTATTAACCATATATATATATATATATATATATATATATATATATATATATATATATATATATATATATAAAAGATTAATATGAAAAATATATGAATGTTTATATCTTTTTACTATTTGAACGTTGATGAAGACAATAGTCTGCAAAGTCACTCATCCCCCAAATTCAGAGAAAAACATGCTAGCAATTCCAAGAACTCCAGCAATTGTGACTTCATCGCAATGTCTGCTTATTCTCATGCCAACAACTTTCAGATGAAAGAGTGTGTCGCATTGAAACGTGCATCGCATTGTTTGGGCTGAGTTTCAAGTAAACATGTCAAAGAATTTGACAGCATTTATCAGAAAACAAATAAATGGATGCATAAATTCTGTTATTAAACAGGGCTGCTCGGACGAATAGGAAGAAAGTTTTATGCTTATTTAATTTAGCCATTATTAGATTTTAATAGTTGGGTAAATGTCACACATAAGCGAAGACTGAAATGAGTTCCACATCGTTTGGTTTTATCTGCGTTATCACAGAGAGCGGAAGGGGGGGGGGTAAGAGAAATGGGAGGGGAGGGTTGTGTAGGAGGCGGGCAAATTGAAGTGGAAGAAGAGGGGGGTAAAGTGGAAGGAGGGGAAGTGAAGTGGGATGGAAAGAGAAAGAGGGAGTGAGGGTAGTGAGAGGGAGCGAAGTGAAGTTATAGTAGCGATGGGGATGTGGGAGGGAAGTGACATATGGGGAGAGCGAGAAAGAGAAGGGAAAAGGTAAAAGTGAAGTGGGAGAGGAGGGACGTGATAGACAGAGGGAGATTGGAAGGGAAGCGATAGCGGCCGCAGATAGAAAGAGATAGGGAAGGACGAGGAGGGGGGAAGGGAAGTGAAGTGGGAGGAAAAGAGAAAGGGGCAATGAGTGGTATATGGAAAACAAGCGGTAATTATATATATATATATATATATATATATATATATATATATATATATATATACAGGGTCGGGCAGATAAATTGGAACTAATTTAAAATGCTAATATCTTTTTTATTTTTGATCATATGATTACGGTTTTTTTTACTAAGGATCCTTAAACACTTTATTGCAAGATAGCATAATTATATTTACTCAAATTTGTTTTAATATGGCGGAATTAGCACGAAGAATAACTATATGCGAAATGAGACGCGCCGGGAGTTCTCCTTCGGACATTGTTAAGAGCACTGGCTATGCAAAAACGACTGTCTATCGGGTTGTGGCTAATTTCGATGTCGAGTGTAAGGTTGAGAGAAGTCGGCACAGTACTCGTAGTGATCGAAAGCGTGCAAACACTTTCCTGGTGGGGCTAAAAAGGTCGATAAAGGCAGACCCAAGTCAGTCGATGTCGAAACTGGCAAAAAAACGCAATGTGAGTCGCAGAACTATCAGCAGAGCAATCAACGAAGATCTTGGGATGAAGTCCTACGTTAGGAGACGCCATAATCTCCTCACTGCCCGTTCAAAAGCTATCAGAGTTGAAAGATGCCCCAAGCTTATCAACCATCTGAAACACAAACGAGGACATGTGCGCATTTTTATTGATGAGAAAAGGTTAATCGTGGATGAGGTTCCAAATCGCCAGAACACTCGAATTATTGCCCGTGACCCTTCGGAAGTTCCTCCTGTGATGCAGAGCAAAAATCCTGCTTCTGTGATGGTTTTTGCCGCCGTGGCAAGTGATGGAAAGGTGAAGCCTCCTCATTTCATCGAAGCGGGTCTTAAAATCAACACAGCGGAGTATTTGAACATTCTTAATAATGTTTTATTGCCTTGGATCCGTAGAAACTACAACCCTACGAAAGTCATGCTCATCCAAGACTCGGCACCAGTGCATGGATACAGGAAAGTCCAAGATTTCATGAAGGAGAATCTTCCCTTGTTTGTTCCGAAGGATATTTGGCCCAGCAGCTCTCCAGATCTAAATGTTTGCGACTATTATCTATTCGGCGTCGTCGAGGGACAGACTAATGTCAATCCACAACCAAATACAAACTCATTGAAGACAGCCATTCAACGAGCATTTCGCAATCTCGATCCCAATAAAATAAAGAGGAGCTGTTCACGGTTTCGTCAAAGAATCTCCAAAATAATTGATGCAAAGGGTGCTCATATTGAATTTTTTTGTTCAATAGACTGTAATAATTAAATAAATAAATGTTAAAATGATATCTTTCCATATTTAATCCTTTAAATTATGAATTTTGTAAAAATAAAAAAAAGTACCAATTTAGCTGCCCGACCCTGTATATATATATATATATATGTGTGTGTGTGTGTGTATGTGTGTGTGTGTTACAGATCAGAACAACATAGGTACCGTCGGTTTCAAATGCAAAGGGGGCATATAGACATAAACAGAGGCTGAAGAGGGTTCGGCATAGGAGACCAACTATCGGTCCCCTTTGTTTTGAAACCGACGGTACCGATGCTGTTCTAATATATATATATATATATATATATATATATATATATATATATATATATATATATATATATATATATTTCTGATGAGTTTGTAATGTTGCAGAGACGATATTGACATAAAAATGTTGTTTGGCACAAGACAAATGAAACGGACCGTAAAAAATATATCTCACGGAAATTTTATGTTTTTTGGAAATGTGAAAAAATAAAAATAATAAAATAAAACCATGGTTATTGGAATATAATATGAACCTGACTTATATATATATATATATATATATATATATATATATATATATATATATATATATAGAGAGAGAGAGAGAGAGAGAGAGAGAGAGAGAGAGAGAGAGAGAGAGAAAGAGAGAGAGAGAGAGAGAGAGCAAAGGAGAGATAGATAGATATAAAGGTAGAGAGAGGGGGATATAGCGAACAGGAAAACTATCATGGATTTTGTCTTTTTACTTAAAAAAAAATTAACTGACTTTACAAACTCACTTTTTCCTAATTTAGACAAGCTCACTCAAGCTCAATGGGTGCCCCAACCGGTCACTTTCTTTTTAGTTAATGTATAAAAATCGGGCTTTTAGAGTTACAGGTGGCTGAAATAACCTATAATCTTTCGCCATCTCTCCTGAATATGAGCCCAGTCTAATAGTATTAAACTTACAATGACAATGGGAAATGTAGCCATAGGATATATAAAATAGACATTTAAATAACTGATGCTGACAAGCGGCCACAAATGTGTTTGATTTAAAAAACAGAAAGGAGAAAAATCATCAGAAACAGTGAGCCTTAGGAAGAAACTAGCAGAAGAAGGAAAGAAAAGAAAAACAATGCGTAAAGGAACGAGTGAAAAAGACTAGAATAGGGAATCAAAATAATTGTAAATAATTTTCCTTTCTTCCTTTGTGTACCTCGAGCTAAACGGAACTTCCATAAGTTTATTTCCAGAACTACCTGTCTCTAGAACACAATACCACGGTGCTGATTCACAGCTGACTACAACATGGTCGTTTTCAAGTCCAATAGTAACAAATTCTGCCCAGTTTCAACCAGCATTTCCAATCCTCAAAGTGTTTGTATCACCGTCCACTTGACAAACCTATGTCCTCGAGCTTCTTTCAGGCCTTGATAAGTTGTGACGCATTAGTACCAAAAAATAGTTAGATTTGGCTGTCACAGGGATCAGAATCCAAATGTGATATGCATAGAAATTGTTTTTTCACAATCTTGAGCAAGCAGTTAGGCTACACTTTCGTTAAGGAGCGGGTGATAACAGACATAAAACCATGTAAAGTTTTAAAAGTCGTCAATAGTTTTCTCTATCTGTCTGTCTGTCTGTCTGTCTATATATCTATCTCTATCTTTTTCTCTATCTATATATATATCTATCTATCTATCTCTCTTTCTCTATGAAGTATTTATCCAAATATAAAATTAATAAAGAATACATGGTGTTTGGAAAATTGATGGCATAACTTCTATAAGTGTAAATAATGAAAAAGGTTCCCATAAAAATAGGTCCGGAAACGCTTGGTTTCCGATTTATAAGTTATTGAAATAAATACTGAACAATATTCTTTATTGTAAACACCTAAAACGTTCAATATGTATGGTAGTGCACTGATATTTCTACATATACTATCCCTGTGACAGAATCATAGGTAAAATAAGCCTGGTCCTGGTGTTGCTACAAACACCAACAAAAGTAATTTTATATATATATATATATATATATATATATATATATATATATATATATATATATATAAAATGAGCCGTAGAGCTCAGAAAAGGATCTGAGCATCATGATCGTCAGGGACTTCTTTGATAGCCAACATGGGTGACCTGGTCGGCATCCTGCGAATGTTGACTCTTCTTATTTCAGGTAACAGAAAACAACAGACCAAATACAGGTAAATAAATATGATCAGCAGAAACCAAAGATTACGCAGAGGAAGAAATAAACCACAAAAGAAATCAGACTAGTAATGGAGTACTATTACAAAGAGCTATTTACACATATAGAACATAATCCCGAAGTTATGCCATCGAATTTCCAAACACCGCGTAGATTTTAGGTACGACTGTTTTTCTGTGTTTGTTGTTAATAACAAATAATGAAAACAACCACCATAACGAAGAATCTGCACTAGACCAGCAGAAATTGTAGCGTTTTTTGCTTTGTTTTGGTGTTGATGTATATCTCTAAATATATAAAGTACGGTATATATATATAATATTTTTATAGTTTATTATCTATGTACGTATACGAAACGTATACGTCCTTTATAATCGAGACTCATCAGCATAGAGATATGACTATTCACTACCGGTCATGCGATTCGAAACCTTGGATTGCGAGTATTTTGCAACTCAAATCCCGACGCCCGACCCACTCGGCCAACGTTGAACAGCGAATAAACGGTGATAATTTTAACACTTTATGTGGCGGCTTGATGTCATAAGAGCGTTCTACTTAATGCAAGGAACGATGCATTTATAGCTAGCGACGTCATGCTGTATATATATATATATATATATATATATATATATATATATATATATATATACTTTGAAAAGTCACACAATTTGAAGCGTTGGGTGGGTGGCAATAATAAAGAAGATAGAAAACCTTGCACAACGCAGATTATTTGTTTTTAAAAATAAATTATTTATTCATCTTAAAAACGTTTTTTTATGAACTTGAGTACTTTCGCTGCGTTGTGCAAGGTTTTCTAAATATTTTATAAAAAAAAATATCTTCGTTATTATTGCCACCCACCCAACGCTTCAAATTGTGTGACTTTTCAAAGTATCCTTCCACGCCGACCATGTGACACACAGCCATATCAACACTTTTCTCTCTTCGTCATAACACCTAGACGGATTTCAACTTGGCCACGAGAATGTCTCAACCAAGAGGAAAAAAGAAAAAAAAGAAAAAGAAGAAATATTCTTCTGAAGATGGTAGATTTACCGAAAGTACTCAAGTTCATAAAAAAAAATGTTTTTAAGATGAATAAATAATTTATTTTTAAAAACAAATAATCTGCGTTGTGCAAGGTTTTCTAAATATTTTATAAAAAAAAATATCTTCGTTATTATATATATATATATATATATATATATATATATATATATATATATATATATATATATATATATATATATATATATGAGAGCGAAAATATGTTTTACCTTCTATTCTTTATGTATATCAATCTGTTCCAATTGAAAGCTCGATAATTGTCAACTCGTAACAACAGAGCATATATAAATAAACAAGATTTTGTTACATTCCAAAGGCCAAGATTTTATTTATCTTACGAAACATTTTTTTTAAAACAATCACTTTTGGTACAATTTTACGGTTCCATTTCATTCAGTAGGGGACCAACCAACATTTATATGTCAATATCGGATCTGTCCTCTCTGAACTCATCAGAAAACCAAAAAAGTTCTCAATTCGAAAATTATACATTATGATGTGACAAAAATAAAAGTCTGAAAATCAAAACAAACTCACATCGAATGCCTTTCCATCAACAGCGTCTAGATAAACAAATTTATGACATATTCATTTATATCCGTTCCAAAAATTCAACTTCAACAACAGTTATGTGTACGATCGTTTCTGAGACGAAAAGGATCTTTATTGATACCAAGTCTTTTCATCAGCCCAGGGTATAGACACCAAAAGTGCGAAGTCAAACAAATTACAGTCCTGTACACTTTCAATTACACAGCAATTTGAGAAGAAGTGTGGGTACTACTCCAGATGAAGCGCCTAATTTCCGTGACTGCTCGGCGGCAACGATCGGGTAGGTCGCGGAAGCGCCCGAGATCTGCCGAGACGAAAACGAGGCTGAAGCAGAGCTGACCGATCAGGTTGCTGCCAATTCATCAGCACAACAAAACAAGCGGTAGGAAGACCTTTCGAACCGGCCGCAAACGTATCCGTAAACCCTGACCCTCGACGAGAAAATATATGAAATCCCACCCCCACAAAAAAAAAAATATATACAAAAAAAACTTGCCTAAATATCCTAAGAAAAATAACATACTTCTTTGTTTTATGTAAAAAAAAAAAGAAAAATAAAGTTGCCTAAATATCGTAAAAGAAATAGCATTTACTTCTTTGATTTATGTAAAAAAAGACAACAAAAAAATTAAAATGGTTCATTTGGCCTACGAAAAAAATTTTTAAAAAAAAAGTTTATTTATAGTTCTTCAGCTATGGTTTGTTCATTTTTTTTTTTTCATTTTTTTTCAAATATATGTATTTTTTTCTTTTGTATTCTTCGTCTTATACTGCCGTCTGCCACGCTTCCATTTTCACGACTTTCAGTTTTGCTTCAGCCTCGTTTTCGTCTCGGCAACTCTCGGGCGCTTCCGCGACCTGCCCGATCGTTGCCGCCGAGCAGTCACGGAAATTAGGCGCTTCATCTGGAGTAGTACCTTGAGGGTAGTGGGGTAGTGCTATGCCAATTTCAATCCCTTTCAAAAGAACATACATAACAATATAACCAGACATAGATAAAAGAGCACAATAGGGGAAAAGGAATATCAAAAATACAAGAATAGAAAAGTTAGACACTATAAATAAATTACAAGTATAAAAATGACAAAAATATCGGAAATTTAAAAATGACAGAAATTTAAGAAATTTAAAAATGAATAAATTGATCAAAATTCAAAATTAATTAAATTGAAAACACTTTCTTAAAAAAATATTTAAGAACAATTAATTATCTATGAACATATCTTAATAAAAAAAATTGAAAAAACTACAGCATAGTCTCCTAAACTAATGAACGGGTCATTATGATTTTGGGATATATATTATAGGCAACACGGTGAGTAAGATGGGCACATCATTATTATTTTTCTTTTGTAAATTTTAACATTTAGGGGTGCATATATATACATATATATATATATATATATATATATATATATATATATATATATATATATATATATATATATATATGATGAAAAATGTAAATATATTCCAACGTAATGGAAAATGAAAAAAATCAGAATCAAAATTATTTATGTATTCATCAACGTATCGTCTTTATTTCAAAACTTCCTGGGATAGTTGATTTGAAGAAATAACATACAAGTACAAATATTTGAAAAGGTTTGATCCGTTTGTGACGTGAGAAGAATGTTTTTGTTCTTTTTGGGAACGAAACATAGCCGTTAGAATTTAATGTGTGTACTGCGTTTATGAAACGAAAACATAGTCTCATTTTAAAATCTAACACAATGAAACAACGTAATGGCTTCTACAATTTATCTCCTTTAATCAGCAAACTCATTCTATTCGAACAGAACTTGAATTTAGATCCAGGCTAGCTATCTTACACTACACTCCCAACAAAATTTTACATATAATATCGATAATAAAATAAATAAAAAGCAAAAACAAAATGAAAATAAATAGATCAAAACACCCATTTCATTTCATAAACATATCACACATTTTAAATTCTAAAGACTATGTTTTGTTCAAAAAAAGAACAAAACCATTCCTTTCACGTCATAGTCGCACAACATTTTCTGAATTCTAACGACTATGTTTTCGTTTGAAAAAAAATACATATATAAATAAATATTATGCTTATTTTTTTTTCTTAATAATCGAGCATTCTGCTGGGGTCCTCTCCCACTAACCTTACACACACACACACACACATATATACACATATATATATATATATATATATATATATATATATATATATATATATATTATTTGTACTCACTAGGAGTTATCACACAAGTCATCATCAGTGATTACTCACTGATAATAACCGGTAGTGTTCCCTGGAGTCTGAGTGACAACAAGCCTTCTCTGATTTCTAGTACTCTCCACTTCTTTTCGATAACCATTGCAAATGACTTTGCGGTATCGTAATAGCCACTTACCATTGATTTCTCGCTGGTAACGACCATTGGTCTCCTGGGATTTGGGTGGCAATAAGTCTCTCCAAGGTCCTATTCCTCTCTGCACTTCCAGTGGAAGTCTGGTTAGTGCTCTCCCTTCTCGGTCTTCCCATCCTTCTCGGTCTTGACTATTTTGTGTGGTATCAGTCGAGGCTGGTGCCATTACTTTGAGGAGGGGCAGTTTATGATATTCTTTGCAGTTTCTGTTCCTTGGTTTGTGTGGTGGTGTTCTTCCTGTGGTTTTGTTTTCTTCCTATTGTAACTTCCATGTGATTGGTTACCGTTCATAGCTTATGCTGGTTAGTTTCCGCATTCAAGGATTTTCTTTAAGATTGCAGCTGTTTTCATCAATGCCGCCCTTTGTATGGTCTCAGTGATCCCATTGATTCCAATTTCTTCCAGTCTTTTTTCAGATTTTTGGAGACTGTGCCTAGTGCTCCTACGATTATTGGTATTATATTGACTTTCTTCATGCTCCATATCCCTTTCAATTCTCTGGTAAGTTCCATGTATTTGCTTTGCTTTTCCGCTGCCTTGATCTTCACTCTATGGTCTGCTGGGACGGCAAAATCTACGATTTGGCAGGATTTCTCCTTCTTGTTGACTATTATGACATCCGATCTCTTTGCTTGTATGAGTTTATCTGTTTGCACCTCTATGTCCCAGAGGATTTTGTGATTTTCATTATCCAGTACTGTCTCTGGTTTATGTTTGTACCATTTGTCCACGTGTTCGAAATGCAGTCCTTTGCATATTTCCCAGTGTACTGCTTTCCTCGCGCAGTCGTGTCTGTTCGTGTATCTTTTGGGGCTAGTTTGCTGCATTCACTTATTATGTGATTTATTGTTTCATCTCTTTGTCCACACAATCTGCATTTACTGTTTTCCTGGGTTTTATCTATTTTAGCTTTAAGTTCTAATCGCATTGTTCTGTGCAGCTGTCCATAGAGATTCCGTTTCTCTGTTCAAGTGTCCTTTTCTTAGCCATGCACAGGAATGTTGGTGGGTTTTTTCTCTTGTCATTCTTATGAAACCTTCATGTAGGTGTTTTTTTCTTTATTATTATTATTATTATTATTATTATTATTATTATTATTATTATTATTATTATTATTGTTGTTGTTGTTGTCGTCGTCGTCGTTGTTGTTGTTGTTGTTGTTGTTGTTGTTGTTGTTGTTGACAATAAATTATACAGATATATGTGGAAAGCACAGTGGAATTTCCACGTGATCCCGCTAGTGATATAATAATCTACTGCTTGTATACAAAACGAATGTTGTCTATTCCATTAGTAACAAAGGGGTGTGAGGTTGTTATCAATTACGTTTGATACTACACATGTAAACAACACTTGTCGTAATTGTTGTTTGGGTTGTCATCTTATATGTTATATAAATTTACGAGATGTAAGTTTTATGTCCGACCGGAAGTTGAATGAATCACCTTACAGATATCACTGAATTATTTGCATCAGTGACCGTCTTAAATGTCTGTAGGGACGAAGTTTATTCTTTTTAAAACTGTTTTGTCAAAAAAAAAAAAGAAAAACACATTTGTTATTCAATGTTTTCACAAATATTCCAACAAAATGAAAGAATGTATTTATTTTTATTTTCTTAATTATTTTTTAATATCAGTTATACGTTGACGAACTATTTTCTTTTGCGTAAGTTTACTCTTCTACGCGGAGTAATTGATACATTATCCAATCAGAACACTTTGCGTGGGAGGCACTTCCGCTGAACTGTTTGCACACTGTTTTCTCGCTTTTCAAGAGTCGAATAGTACTGAACGGACGTGCAATGTTCTCATCCCAATCGAAAAATACTGGGCATGCGCAAGACAATTGGATGTAAGATCCAGCTTGGGCAGATGTATGCGTACCCGTCCGCCTGCACGACCTATATTGTTTCTTCTTAACTTGTTACAAAATTCCGTTTATGGTCTCTTGCTGGTTGATGATGAAGCAATGTATGAATTAAATGTGGAAGAAAAGTTTGTCTTTCAAATCGAGCTACGGTAACCCCTTTTCTTCTTCTTCTTCTTCTTCTTCTTCTTCTTCTTCTTCTTCTTACATATATATATATATATATATATATATATATATATATATATATATATATATATATATATATATGAGAAGAAGTTCCCATTTTGTAGGGTAGAGAAAAAGTTTGTTTGGTTAGAAAAACAAAAAGGATTACCATTAGCTCGATTTTAATAGAAATCTTAATGGTTATATAAACGATATCAGCCACTGATAGTGCTCAATATCAGAAATTATTATAACGCAGTAGTTTTTGATGTGCCCTGTGATTGGATGAAAATCAACCAATTACGGGCGACCTTTCCCCACCACTGCGTTTTTTTTTTAAACTAACGACCTCTTTTCCCCAGCATCAACCGACTGAAGCAGTTCGCTTTTCCCTTTTTGCGACGTTCCTGCCGATAAGACACAAACCTCTGTGCCTATACTTACCATGCTTGATCCAACAAGCATGTATGTACATCGCATGTATTTTGCGCACTTGAGTGAAGAAAAGTTCCTTTATTCAAAGGTACTTTCATTATACCTTTTCATCAAAGACCACACGAAACCAGGAGACCCTGTTAACAAGATGAAACTACAAAGTTAAGTCTGCAAATACTACCTTATTTTGGAACCAACATTTTTCTTTCCTTTCTTTCTCTTTCTTCCTTTTTCTTTAGTTATATCAAATCTCTATCTTAACTAAACCGTTGTTTTTTTTTTCTCTTTCTTGTCTTGTCACGTTTTAAGCCTTTGTATTTCCAACACAGCGGACTAGAGGTTTCATCTGTCGTTTGAACGGGAAAAATCCCAACATCTATTCATTTACGAAGAGCTTTGTATTATCACTAATAGTAGCTGACGATGCATATGTAGTCATTCAGACAGCTCTTCAGTGTTTTCCTTCTTTCCTCCATGTGCCAAGCGTCAGGTGGAACTTTCATGAACAGAGTTTCTTTTCAAGGGTGTCTCATCTGCAGAACCACAAGATTTCTTCCCTGCAATTGGCAACTTGATCGTCTTCAAATCCAGTGTCAACAATTATCTATCATAAACTGTCCCTATAAGTGTTAGATAGTGAAGGGTGCTTGAGGGAGAACGCTCCAAACATTGAGAGGACGCCCTGAAAGGTGTGGGGAATAAAATCGGAAGTCGGAAATAACGTCACTTCTGTTCAGGGCTGATTCTGCCTCTTGGTCGTTAACCAGCCGATCGATCAGACATGAGGAACCGAAAGGGGGACGTTGGGTACAGGTGGCTAAAAGCATGAAGTATTTTATTTATTCTCTCTCTCTCTCTCTCTCTCTATCTCTCTCTCGCACAAACTCTTCAGTCTGACTTTTTGTATTATGTTTAATAAAACTGTTAAAACCAGATCAGCGTCCACATGGATTTTCTATCAATGGCGAGTTTTACAACAACTACGAAACCCGGGTGCACACAGCACGAAGGTGAGCAGTATTCAACATAAGTAATCGAATGTTTGGTCATTCCAATCACCGTTTTCAATCCTCTCATAATATTCTTCATCATTCAACTGACAATCCATCCATCTCATTAACCCTGATCCTCGAGTTGCTTTTAGCCTTGATAAGTGGTGACTCATTAGTAAAAGAAAATAGCAGCCTTCCATCCTTATGAATGGTATCAATAAGATATTATAACTTTCATTAACTTTTTTCCTAGAACATACTTTTGATCCTTGAAGTGAATGCTACCAAGACTAAAGCGATGATCAGTGGTTGTAGTGTTGGAAAGCTCCCCAAAAAGAGGAAAGCTCCCCTGCTCAGTTTGCGGAAAGGGAGTCGGGTGCAACTCATTTTTTTGTCGTACTTGTAAGCATTGGGTACACAACAAGTGCAATAGAATTACAGAGATGATAACCAGTTTGTGTGCAAGAAGTGTGAGACAATGGAGATGGATGAAAACTCGGATGTGGAGAAAGTATATTTGGATGGTGAAGCTATTGAGGTTATTCAGAAGTTTTTTTTTTACTTTGGTGATACCATTAGACCACAGGATAGAGCAGGTGCTAGTGTTATTGCAAGAGTAAAGAGAAGATGGAATAAGTTCAGGGAACTTCTGCAATTACTAACCAGCATAGCATTACCACTGTTGATGAAGGGAAGGGTCCCATCAGGCACGTGTACACAGTGTGATGGTATATGGAAGTGAAACCTGGCTAGTGAGGGTTGAGGACATGCGTTGCATGAACAGAAATGATATGAGAATGATACGATGAATATGTAATGTGAGTCTTAAAGACAGGCTTAGATCTGATGATCTCAGAGGAAGATTAAATATGTACA
This sequence comes from Sepiola atlantica, assembly GCA_963556195.1. NCBI lineage: Eukaryota > Metazoa > Mollusca > Cephalopoda > Sepiida > Sepiolidae > Sepiola > Sepiola atlantica. Next base: position 42,826,414 of record OY744543.1, read on the forward strand.
GTATAGAGAGATGCGTGCAGAACAGAAAACTTCAATGGTATGGCTACATTGAAAGAATGGATGAAAGTTCTTTAGGTTAATAGATGTAGAACAGTTGAAGTAGCAGGTCCACTTCCCAGGGGAAGGTCATGGGTTGAAGTGATAAGGATGGACTTGAGAGAAAGAGGGATAAATAATGATCTGGCCAGAGATAGGTTAGTTTGGAAGTGAATTTCTGAAAGCCGTCCAATGCATACCAGCATGTAAAACAGACGTTAAATCGATGATGATGATGATGATGATGATGATGATGATCATCATCATCATCATCATCATCATCATCATCATCATCAGTATGTCATGTATACAAATTGAAATAATAGTTAAATAAGCTTTTGCCAAGATGGACAATTGAACCTAAATCAGTATTACATGAATATAAAATATCAATTTAAAGAGAACATAATTAAACTAAAAATATAAATAATAGTAATTACTTGTAATTTAATGACCAAAATATATTTGACATTGTGTAATGAATCACACCATTATGATTACGTTTGACAACTTTAGGTATAAAACAATACTTGAATGCTCTTAAGTGCTTAATACTTTCAAGGTTTACCTCATTCTACATAGATTCATTGAAGTGTTAGGATTTATGAGCTAACTAGACCTACCCACGATACGTTGGGTCACAATCACTATTGCTGCTTAATGAGAGCCTAGTTCTCTCATTCTGAAATGAGTGTAACGTTATAAGGGTTACACGGGTTTTGAACAAAAAGAACGATAGAACAAAGAATTGTTTTGGAAAGAAATGAACAAGACCAAAACATTCCTTGTCCATAACGTAAATAGATTGAAGAACACATCATCATCATCATCATCATCATCATCATCATCATCATCGGTTTAATGTCCGTTTTACATGCTGACATGCATTGGACGACTGTAAGAAATTGACTTTGAAAGTAACCTATCTCTGGCTAGGTCTTTATTTATCCCTCTTGTCTCTTTCAAGTCCATTTTTATCACTACCTCTCATGTTTTCCTTGATCTTCCCCTGGGAACTGAACCTGCTACCATGACTGTTTTACATCTATTAACTCAAGAACTCTCATCCATTCTTTCAATGTGGCCATACCATCGAAGTCTCCTGTTCTGCACACGTCTACTTATGCTGTTCATGACCATCAAAAGAATGGTATTGCGCCACAAAAGCGGTGAGTGGGGAATCGGGTCAGCGGTTAACCTCAAAGGTGACGTCAGATGACATAAACAAAAGTTATTTAACATGTGAACTGTTGATGCCAGAAAGAACCTTCCAGGATATTGACTGGTATAGAAGAAGAGGGGGTCAGTGTATTAACCGCTCAGACCCGTTTGTCCATTTGTGAATAAATTTAACTAATAAAAACATTCTGTTATAACCCAAAGGGAAAAAAACTATCTTGCTCCTTTTTTTTTTTTTGTTATAACAAGGGAAGCAATTTTGCTCCAACAGGAAATGAGAAAGTAAATTGAGTTCATTCCCTTACATCCGACTCTTAGAATTACCCAGACGAACAGTAAGACCTGGATCCATCGTTTTACATGACCTCTGTGGATGGCGGAAGTTGAGAAATAGTGTCAATTCTGTCAGAGGTTAATGTGATCTCTTTCCAGCTAGACTTGACAGCGATTGGGTACGTGAAGTGAGCTCTCGCCCCAAAACCTCTTTATTATTATTATTATTATTATTATTATTATTATTAGTAGTAGTAGTAGTATTCAATAGAAGTATTATTATTATTTATTATTCTCATATAGAAGTAAAAAGACTAATTGTATTGCTATCTAATTTACATTCGAGTTTGGTGTGTATGAACACACATATGTAAATTAGCTGGAAAAAAAAGGAATCAATCATTCTCTAAATGTTCACAGAGATATTAAGAAATATTAGAGAGTGGTTGAATCAACATAGAGTGAGAGGAGTAAAGGCAATACATAGATAGCTAAGAGAGAGATGGATAACTTGTTCAGTTAATTATAAATTACGGCTAATTAGAACAGATTTTTTTTTCAAACATAACTAAATCCCAGAAATATTTTAGCATGATTTTATGTTATTAAAGTATATAGGAAAATGCCTTAGGGAAACAAACGTTGATTAACTCACATCTATTAATAATGGAGAATATGTATCTGTCTGTCTGTCTGAAGCCGAAACTATATTATTAGTTTTGATCACTCTCTTTTTATATCTAGTTATCAGCTCCTATATATACCCATTTCAAAACTTCGCCAAACATCACACATCTTTCAAATGTACATAATTAATTTGTTTTAAGGCTTCTAATAAACTAATATTCGCAAATATACACTCATGATTGTTTTTTTTCAAATTTCCAGATGTATTTAAAATATTTTCCTCGATACTAATCTTAATAAACATTATAAATAGAATTAATTAAACACATTGTTTTTTTTTAATCTATATAATTGAGTTACGTAATTAAATTAGATTGTAATGGAATATGATGGAACAGTCGGCGTCCACTCCAACATTTGGTTATCCGCCCTCTGATTTATTAAGTATAGCGGTCTATTTCGAACGCATATAAAGTTCTATTTCAAGAAATCCACAGGTGTTAACATGACGTCAGATTATAGAGCGAGAAAAAGAAAAAGAGAGATAGAAAGGGAGAGAAAGAAAGAGAGAGAGAGGGAGAGAGATGGACACAAGACAGGGGCGCGTTATTTGATTAATAACATGTAAACAGCACATTCTCTGAGATTTATTGTACGAGTCGCTCAAAAATGATATATTTACTTCGATTTATTTTATTAAAACGTTGTGGGTTTTTTTGTTTTTTAATCTTATTAGAAATTATGTTTTAAAGCACAAATTTATTGAATCAACTTGTGTAATTTAAAAAAAAATGAATTAGAAAAATTTCAAATTCATATAAAAGTTTAATACGAAAATGCATTTAGTTTAAAATGTTAACTAATGTAAACAACAGGCTCGCAGAATTATCGTTAAATGCGAACTTACCCGCCGTAAATTCAAGAAAGATAAATGGTTCCATCATGGATATCATTTTTTTGCGAAAATAAAATTTAAAATTATAGTTGATCAGCTTTAATATCTAATTATTTATTTTAATTTATTTTTGTCCAATTAAATTCAAGATTTTACACTGTAGGGTGGGTCAACTATAGATCCACCAAATATTAATTTTGTTACGCCGTCTTCTGAAACAATAAAATAACTTCCAGTTAACAACTTTCTTCTATTTATCGAAGTAAATTTAAAGATTTTGTTTTCTAAACACTTTCCTTGCGGTTACTTTTTACTTAGTTTAAAATGTAATGTATGTAATATGTAACTTAAAACAACTAACAAAAATATGCGACCGGAGGGAGCATATATTTGTTAGTTTAGTATAATAATAGTTAACAACTTTCTTCTATTTATTTGCTGGTTTAGTATAATAATAGTTAACAACTTTCTTTTATTTATTTGCTAGTTTAGTATAATAATAGTCAACAACTTTCTTCTATTTATTTGCTAGTTTAGTATAATAATAGTCAACAACTTTCTTCTATTTATTTGCTAGTTTAGTATAATAATAGTTAACAACTTTCTTTTATTTATTTGCTAGTTTAGTATAATAATAGTTGACAACTTTCTTCTATTTATTCGCTAGTTTAGTATAATAATAGTTAACAACTTTCTTCTATTTATTTGCTAGTTTAGTATAATAATAGTTAACAACTTTTTTCTATTTATTTGCTAGTTTAGTATAATAATAGTCAACAACTTTCTTCTATTTATTTGCTAGTTTAGTATAATAATAGTTAACAACTTTTTTCTATTTATTTGCTAGTTTAGTATAATAATAGTTGACAACTTTCTTCTATTTATTCGCTAGTTTAGTATAATAATAGTTAACAACTTTCTCCTATTTATTTGCTAGTTTAGTATAATAATAGTTAACAACTTTCTTCTATTTATTTGCTAGTTTAGTATAATAATAGTTAACAACTTTCTTCTATTTATTTGCTAGTTTAGTATAATAATAGTCAACAACTTTCTTCTATTTATTTGCTAGTTTAGTATAATAATAGTTGACAACTTTCTTCTATTTATTTGCTAGTTTAGTATAATAATAGTTGACAACTTTCTTCTATTTATTTGCTAGTTTAGTATAATAATAGTTGACAACTTTCTTCTATTTATTCGCTAGTTTAGTATAATAATAGTTGACAACTTTTTTCTATTTATTTGCTAGTTTAGTATAATAATAGTTAACAACTTTCTTCTATTTATTTGCTAGTTTAGTATAATAATAGTCAACAACTTTCTTCTATTTATTTGCTAGTTTAGTATAATAATAGTTGACAACTTTCTTCTATTTATTTGCTAGTTTAGTATAATAATAGTTGACAACTTTCTTCTATTAATTTGCTAGTTTAGTATAATAATAGTTAACAACTTTTTTCTATTTATTTGCTAGTTTAGTATAATAATAGTTAACAACTTTTTTCTATTTATTCGCTAGTTTAGTATAATAATAGTTGACAACTTTCTTCTATTTATTCGCTAGTTTAGTATAATAATAGTTGACAACTTTTTTCTATTTATTCGCTAGTTTAGTATAATAATAGTTGACAACTTTCTTCTATTTATTCGCTAGTTTAGTATAATAATAGTCAACAACTTTCTTCTATTTATTCGCTAGTTTAGTATAATAATAGTTAACAACTTTCTTCTATTTATTCGCTAGTTTAGTATAATAATAGTCAACAACTTTCTTCTATTTATTCGCTAGTTTAGTATAATAATAGTTGACAACTTTCTTCTATTTATTCGCTAGTTTAGTACAATAATAGTCAACAACTTTCTTCTATTTATTCGCTAGTTTAGTATAATAATAGTCAACAACTTTTTTCTATTTATTCGCTAGTTTAGTATAATAATAGTCAACAACTTTCTTCTATTTATTCGCTAGTTTAGTATAATAATAGTTGACAACTTTTTTCTATTTATTCGCTAGTTTAGTATAATAATAGTCAACAACTTTCTTCTATTTATTCGCTAGTTTAGTATAATAATAGTCAACAACTTTCTTCTATTTATTCGCTAGTTTAGTATAATAATAGTCAACAACTTTCTTCTATTTATTCGCTAGTTTAGTATAATAATAGTCAACAACTTTTTTCTATTTATTCGCTAGTTTAGTATAATAATAGTCAACAACTTTCTTCTATTTATTTGCTAGTTTAGTATAATAATAGTTGACAACTTTTTTCTATTTATTCGCTAGTTTAGTATAATAATAGTTGACAACTTTTTTCTATTTATTCGCTAGTTTAGTATAATAATAGTTGACAACTTTCTTCTATTTATTCGCTAGTTTAGTATAATAATAGTTGACAACTTTTTTCTATTTATTCGCTAGTTTAGTATAATAATAGTTGACAACTTTCTTCTATTTATTCGCTAGTTTAGTATAATAATAGTCAACAACTTTCTTCTATTTATTCGCTAGTTTAGTATAATAATAGTTAACAACTTTCTTCTATTTATTCGCTAGTTTAGTATAATAATAGTCAACAACTTTCTTCTATTTATTCGCTAGTTTAGTATAATAATAGTTGACAACTTTCTTCTATTTATTCGCTAGTTTAGTATAATAATAGTCAACAACTTTCTTCTATTTATTCGCTAGTTTAGTATAATAATAGTCAACAACTTTCTTCTATTTATTCGCTAGTTTAGTATAATAATAGTCAACAACTTTCTTCTATTTATTCGCTAGTTTAGTATAATAATAGTTGACAACTTTCTTCTATTTATTCGCTAGTTTAGTATAATAATAGTTAACAACTTTCTTCTATTTATTCGCTAGTTTAGTATAATAATAGTTAACAACTTTCTTCTATTTATTTGCTAGTTTAGTATAATAATAGTCAACAACTTTCTTCTATTTATTTGCTAGTTTAGTATAATAATAGTTAACAACTTTTTTCTATTTATTTGCTAGTTTAGTATAATAATAGTTGACAACTTTCTTCTATTTATTCGCTAGTTTAGTATAATAATAGTTAACAACTTTCTTCTATTAATTTGCTAGTTTAGTATAATAATAGTTAACAACTTTCTTCTATTAATTTGCTAGTTTAGTATAATAATAGTTGACAACTTTCTTCTATTAATTTGCTAGTTTAGTATAATAATAGTTAACAACTTTCTTCTATTAATTTGCTAGTTTAGTATAATAATAGTTGACAACTTTCTTCTATTTATTCGCTAGTTTAGTATAATAATAGTTAACAACTTTCTTCTATTAATTTGCTAGTTTAGTATAATAATAGTTAACAACTTTCTTCTATTTATTTGCTAGTTTAGTATAATAATAGTTGACAACTTTCTTCTATTAATTTGCTAGTTTAGTATAATAATAGTTTACAACTTTCTTCTATTAATTTGCTAGTTTAGTATAATAATAGTTGACAACTTTCTTCTATTTATTCGCTAGTTTAGTATAATAATAGTTGACAACTTTCTTCTATTAATTTGCTAGTTTAGTATAATAATAGTTAACAACTTTCTTCTATTAATTTGCTAGTTTAGTATAATAATAGTTAACAACTTTCTTCTATTTATTTGCTAGTTTAGTATAATAATAGTTGACAACTTTCTTCTATTTATTCGCTAGTTTAGTATAATAATAGTTGACAACTTTTTTCTATTTATTTGCTAGTTTAGTATAATAATAGTCAACAACTTTCTTCTATTTATTTGCTAGTTTAGTATAATAATAGTTAACAACTTTCTTCTATTTATTTGCTAGTTTAGTATAATAATAGTCAACAACTTTCTTCTATTTATTCGCTAGTTTAGTATAATAATAGTTAACAACTTTCTTCTATTTATTTGCTAGTTTAGTATAATAATAGTTAACAACTTTTTTCTATTTATTTGCTAGTTTAGTATAATAATAGTCAACAACTTTCTTCTATTTATTTGCTAGTTTAGTATAATAATAGTTAACAACTTTTTTCTATTTATTTGCTAGTTTAGTATAATAATAGTTAACAACTTTCTTCTATTTATTCGCTAGTTTAGTATAATAATAGTTGACAACTTTTTTCTATTTATTTGCTAGTTTAGTATAATAATAGTTAACAACTTTTTTCTATTTATTTGCTAGTTTAGTATAATAATAGTCAACAACTTTCTTCTATTTATTTGCTAGTTTAGTATAATAATAGTTAACAACTTTCTTCTATTTATTTGCTAGTTTAGTATAATAATAGTTAACAACTTTTTTCTATTTATTTGCTAGTTTAGTATAATAATAGTTAACAACTTTCTTCTATTTATTCGCTAGTTTAGTATAATAATAGTTGACAACTTTTTTCTATTTATTTGCTAGTTTAGTATAATAATAGTTAACAACTTTCTTCTATTTATTCGCTAGTTTAGTATAATAATAGTTAACAACTTTCTTCTATTTATTTGCTGGTTTAGTATAATAATAGTTAACAACTTTCTTCTATTTATTTGCTGGTTTAGTATAATAATAGTTAACAACTTTCTTCTATTTATTTGCTAGTTTAGTATAATAATAGTTAACAACTTTCTTCTATTTATTTGCTAGTTTAGTATAATAATAGATAGCTGAAGTACTCACCTGCACCAGGTTTCTCCAATATTTAAACTTCATATTTTTTAACTCTCGTGATAAAGGCAACAAAATATTACATGAAAATAACAGTAAAAATCTATTATCACTAGCGTGACCCGTGGAAATTCCAGCGTTGTATCCTTCATTTTTAGTATATTGCTGCCGTGATTAAAATATTTCCATTCTATGGATGCCCATCATGAACGCAGGCCCTCCAAAATATTATTGTACCACCTTTGTTCAAACTAAAACATACTTCTATATATATAGGCTGGTTAATATCGTTTCAGGATATATGGGGGTCTATCTCCAAAACCCTTGTAGAAGTTTATGGCATATTTCCATTCCATGGACGCCTGGCACGAACACAGACTCCAAAATATTATTGTACCATCTTTGGACAGAACAGATACTAACATTTGATCCTAACCCAAATGCCAAGAAAGTCTATTTTAATTCGAGTTTCATGTTCGACACAACAACGACATCAGATGACATTTTTTTAATGACTTTTTTGCATTACATCTTTGACGATCGAGCGATGACATCTTTTAAAACAAAGGTGGAGGGTGATAACGTACATACGAATATGAAATTGCCTCAGCATATTATCATATAGATGGACCAGGGACGATAATTCAATTCAGTAAGTGTGCACCTTTTCCTTAATTTCGTTTTCGAAGATAACTTGATTCAAACAATTATAGAGTTTTAATTGAATCTCTAAAATTTTAAATATTAATTTTCTAAAAATTAAGTTAAGATTGATCAGTTAAAAAAGAGTTTTTTCCAGAACTAGAAAATTTTCCCATTTTTTTTTTTTTCGTATTGCCATCTCGGACTTAGGGTTAATGTTGGGGTTTAATGAAGAGTATTTCTTTTGTTTTGATTGTTACTGACAAAAAAATAGACAATTTTTTCCCTAAACAAGTATATTTTAGGGGTTTTTTTTGTGTGTTTTTATCTTCATATTGCTTCGGGTTCGTATTGCATGTTCTTGTGATTTTGTGTTGTTTTATTGCTAAAAAAAAAAAAACACAATTTTTTTTCATAAATTAAAAAAAAACCCAACCTGTCTGTCATTAATGTCAACATTGCTAAGTCCGGGGAAGCAATAAAGTCGAGTTTTTGTCCTTGGTCCGTGATAATAGATTTTTACCAATATAACCAAATAGTCAAAGATTAATCAGTTAAAAGAAAAAGAATTGTATGTTTTACCCTTTTTTTTACGTATTTAAGAGTTAGTACTGGGGTTGCTGAAGGGCATTTTTTTTCTGATAAAAGAAACTGAAAAAAGAAATTGTCAGCAACCCTTTTCAAGCCCTCCGTTCAGTCTAGAGAGACTATGGATACCCCTATAAGGGGCTGGCTGCGCGAGTAATTATGAAGCAAGGGTTGCGCAATCTCGAACAACACCTCTCCTGAGTCGGCACTGCTTGATTCCAATGGCAAGCAGTTCAAGACGACTGGAAACAATGCCGAGATAAACAGAGAGCACATACAGCACCTGGTAGTCCCAAATGGTCACCCATTTAATACTGGCCAGGCTCGACGTCGCTTAACTTCGGTGATCTAACGGGAACCGGTGTGTCAACGTGATTGTACCGTATATAACCCTAACTGCTTAATATTAAAAGAAAACAAGAGGAAGTTGAATCCCACTACATGTGGAGATGTAATATTACGAGATATGATGAGATCATGTGTGATTGTGACGTCACATGTACGATGCATCAGACATGGTCCCCCCCTCTCTTAGGTGTAAAGTGGTCGTTTCAGTTAAGTCACCCCACCCAATGATAGATGGAGCGTGGGTATATAAATAGATCTTTGAGAATGGCCACTTCAACCCACGCCAGGGTTCCAGCCGCTTAGAGGAAATAAAGGATTTTAAATCCTTTTCCTCTCATTAATTTTGTCCCCAGAGAAACAGACCACATGCTGATATAATTAAATCCCCTCCTGTATTTTTTCAGCAGAAATGAAAAAGCAGGACCCTAAAAAAAAAAAGAAAACAACCAGGCTCTTCATTAACCCCAACCCTAACCCTAAGTCAAGGGTGGCAATGCAAAAATAAAAATAGGTTGGTAATATAAAAAAACAATAAAATAAAAAAATAAAATATACTAGTTCTGAAAAGTTTTTACATAAAAAAATGGTACCGATTTTGGAAATACAAAAGATAGTTACCCGTTCTGTCTTAAACTATGTGGTCAAGAACTGAGTGATCATTTTACGTTAAATTTATATTAAGGGTCCCCCCCCCCCCCCCAACGACAAAAAAATTCCCACCTATGAAATCATTAAAAAATTCACAATCCTTTCTGCAATCCAACCATATTTGGTACAAATAAACTTTCATCTGTGCCTGACATATCCACCAAGTTTCAGTCATGAATGTTGAACAGTTTATGTTTTATCAGCTTTCAATTATATGCTAGGACACTTTGGTGATCGTCTCATCAGTAGGAGGTGTGATCTTGAATGGACTTTACACTCACCGGACCATAACTCCCTGGATTATCTCAAAAATAATGTTCATCAAAATAATCCCTGAATGTGTCAGAGTTATTAACAATTTTGTATGCCATATCAAGGTTTGCTTGCAATACAGAGGTGCACATTTGGAGCATATCATTGAACGGCGATAAATCTGTTGGACATTCATGACTGAAACTTGGTGGGCAAGTCAGACATAGACTGAAGTTTATTTGGTTGGATTGCAGTAAGGATTGTGAATTTTAGTAACGACTCCATGTGAAGGGGAATTAGGTGTGTGTGTGGGGTGGGGGAGGGAATTTGGTCACCCAGTAATAAAGTGAAACCAATTATTAAACTTGTAAAACTTTTGTTTAAAACAGCAAAAATAACAATCTAAAGTCAACTGTTGAAAACGCGGCCATTATTTTTCGAACAACTTATTAGTAAATAGAATTTAATTTTAGCTGTATAGATTTAAAGAACCCATCATCAGCGGCAGTAAAAGCAGCTTTCTACAAAAGCAAAATACCGGTTCTTCTTCCTACGAAGATACTTCTTTTAAATTCGCCTCAGGATAATCAGGGTTACTTCACACAGGTAGAAAACCTAACCGCATTTCGTCTAGGCTTATCTGACTCCTTATTCGCTGCTCAATCATTCTCGCCATCACTGATTTTGTATCATCCATTAATAATGGAGATTTTATATGTTTGTCTGAAGTCAAAACTATACTATTTCAAACTATCAATCTATAGTACGATAGTCTGAAATAGTATAGGGATAGTGTAGTATCTGTTCTATTGTAATGATACCATCCTCCCAGGCATTACCTCCTTTTTAGGGAGAGGTTAGTGTAGTATATGTTTGTTCATCATGATACAAACTTCATTTTCTTGGGATGGGGGGTACTATCTGTTCTGTTGTCATAATACCATCCTCCCATACATTACCTCTTCCTTTGGGTGGGTAGTTTAGTATATGTTCAGTTGTCATGAAACGATCCTCCCAGGAATTACCTCCTCATTTTCTTTGGGTGGGGTAGTATCTGTTCTGTTGGTGTGATACTATCCTCCCATGCATTACTTCCTTCTTTTTATTTGGGGCGGAGGGGTTTAGTATCTGTTCTGTTGTCATGATACCATCTTCCCATGCCTTACCTCCTTTTGGGAGGGGGGCAATACTTGTTCTATTGTCATGAGGTCATCCTCCCAGGCATTACCTCCTCATGCCAATAATGTAAATAACAATTACAGTTCGTCTCAGAAATAGTCCAAGATAATTCTTTTTATTTCTAAGATTTTGCAATACGAAAAAACAATATAATTTTTCTTACATAATTGTGACACTTTCCATTTGTTAATTATGAAAATTCAATATAAACATTGCTTGAAAGGTTTGTTCTGTCTCGGATACTCTTGTGCAAGGTGTTCATACCCATACCCATTGCAGTACAGTCCATCTATCCCAGCCCTTTCTCCTTTCTTTTTTTCTTCCCATGGAAAGGGAGTCTAGTTCAACTCAATTTTTTGTTGTACTTGTAAGCATTGCGTACACAAGAAGTGCAATGGAATTACTGATAGGTTGAGAGAGGATAAGCAGTTTGTCTGCAATGGAGACGGATGAGAACTCAAATATGGAGAAAGTATATTTGGTTGGCAAAGTTATCGAGGTTATTGAAGCTTTGTTACCTTGGTGATATCATTAGTGTGCAGGGAGGAGCAGGTACTGGTGTGATTGCAAGAATTAGGAGTGGATGGAATTAAGTTCAAGGAACTTCTGTCATTACTAACCAGCAGAACGTTACCACTGTTGACCAAGGGAAAAGTCTACCTGGCCAGTGAGGGTTACAGTAGATGTGTAATGTGAGTCATAAAGACAGGAAGATTAAATCTGGATAGTATAGGGAGATGTGTGCAGAACAGGAGACATTTTTGATATGGTCACGTTGAAATAATGGATGAGAGCTCTTGGGTTAGTAGATATAGAACAGTTTGAGAGAAAGAGAGATAAAGTTTAGCCAGAGATAGGTTAGTTTTTAAATCAATTTCTAAAAGCCGTCCAACACATGGCAGCATGTAAAACAGACATTAAACCGATGATGATGATGATGATGATGATGATGATGAGGAGGAGGAGGAGGAGGAGGAGGAGGAGGAGAAGTACCTATCCTACTTCTAAACCCTGTCAACTACTCAAATTCTTGCCTTAAACTACATTCGATGGTGAAGCCTCAGTTTGGGAGCTTTCGAAAATGTGAAGTCATCCCTTAGTTGCTAGTACACCCAGGTCCACTCTGACCCGGAGTGGTAGTACCTGTCAGGGTCCCATCTTTGAGTTAAATAGTTAAATAGAACCAGACCTTGGTATGATATAAAGCTGCATTTGGTGGTGAGGACCCAAATTGGGAACTTTACAGAGTCACTTAGCATCGTTACCCGGTGTTGCCCGGGGGAGGACAACATAATAGAAGAGTTAAAAAGTGTGTGTAACATCTTTCTTTTAAAACTTCTCTCTCGTTCTCTAGCTATCCCCCCCTCTCTCTCTCTCTCTCTCTCTCTCTCTCTTTATCTCCCCTCCCCCTATCTCCTCCCTCTCTTCCCTCTTCTCCTCGCTCTATTACCTCTAACTTTTTCTTGTGACTGGAAAAGCATCGTTATTTCCATAGATGGTGCTCGACTGAGCTTCAATCTCTGGTTCCTCCTTATAAAACATTTACAGTAAGAACTGGTTTACCTACCACAACTGTAAAGAACTTTCCTTTCTTCCTGTGTGTGCCTAACATCAGACTGAATTTCCCTGAACAGAGTTTCTTTCCAATAACTTCTTATCTGTAAAACACATTGCTACAAGATTGGTTCCCTGCAAACTACAACAGGGTCATCTTCAAATCCAATGTCAATAAATACTTGTCCTAACCCGTCCTTATGACTCATCAAATTTTATTCATTTCATTAATTATTTTCAATCCTCTCATAATATTCTTCATAATTCAACTGCCAATGTATCCAGCTCATTAACCTTTATCCTCGAGTCGATTTTAGCCTTGATAAGTAGTGACGCATTAGTAAATAAAAAAGATACAAAAATAGTATATTCTGTGAGACGTTTTTGTTGGTGTTGACATGAGATTATTGGAAGCGCCCAAAAAGGCATCATAAAAAAAAACTAAATAAATAACTAAAACCTCGAAATCAAACAACGTTTATAATCCTTAACTCTTGTCTATAATAAAGACCAATGTGTATTTATTATCGTTCCTTCTCTTAAAGAAGTAGAACGCTCTAGACGTTAAGCCTGCCGATAAAGTGTTAAAATTATCACCGTTTATTCGCTATTTAAAATTGGCCGTGTGGTTAAGGCGTCGGATTTGAGTTGCAAAATACTTGTAATCCGGGGTTTCGAATCGCATGACCGGTAGTGAATAGTCATATCTCTATGCTGATGAGTCCCGATTATTAAAAAGGACGAAACGTATACGTACATAGATAATAAACAATAACAAATATTATATATATATATATATATATATATATATATCTCGTCACGCAAAAGTTAACGAGTACAGAACTGCCGGACGAAACCATTTCAAGTGTTTAGTGGAAGGGAGAAGCAAATAGCAAGTCAGACAATACCCCACTGTCTGAAATGAATTCAGAAAGAAATCCTTTGCTCAATTTCCATAATGAGACATTTTCTTTCTTTTGTTCCTTTCTTCTTTCTATACATATTGAGATTATATATTTTTCTTTCTTTTTTTCCTTTTTTTTCTTTTTTTTTCTTTTTTTTTTAACTTTCTAGTTTTAGACGTTTTCTTTCTTTTTTCTTTCTTTTTTTAACTTCCCCGATTCGGGCGTTATTTTATATGAATTGAATATCAGTGCGAACACCGAGGAAGCATAATTTTTGTTGTTGTCCTTTTTAACGGAAGGTGTACACTCGTATCTCATCATAAAACTGGTTTTCTGTTCCTTTTTTTTTGAAAACTTTTCACTCATGAATGCTTTGCTCTGAAATGAGCATGCATCCTGTTTGGGACGGGGTCGAACAATACCGAGACTGAGCGCACGTTGTCTTCACAAAACATTTGTCCCACATAGTTTCAGAGTGAGGCTGAGCACCGATGTGAACATTTACCTCTGTTTGGGGGAGTTCAATGGCTGACTCATAAAAAAATACATAAAAATATAAGACATCACGTGTGCCACATGTGGAGTTATGCACACATGTTGGAAACAATTTTTCTTTAAAAGAGCTTGTAGGAGATAGAACATTATCAAAAGAAAGAATAGCAAATCTATCCATACAGAAATAATTAATTTTGATTGACAATGCAAAAACAAGTGTTTGTAAAGAATGAGAGTTCAAAGAGTCCGAGAAGAAATTGAATTGAATACATGTGTTCATTTCGGTTGTCGCCGTGTGCGTTTATGTGTGCGTAAGTTGGATAGGCATTGAGGAGTGTATCTGTGTGTGTGTATATTAGCATGCCTAATTTGCTAGTGAGAGAGTGTATGTATGTTCATTTCAGTTGGTATTGCGTGCGTGTATCTGTGTGTATGTATAAACTGTATATATGCATTCTCTGAACGTCTGTGTGTTTCGCTGGGCGTACAGAAGTTCGTGTGTGTCTCTCTGATTAGGTTGTAGCTTACATACATTTATATACTAGTTTTCTTTGCTGTAAATAGACAGGTGTACCACTGGAGTGATTGGTCCATCAGCCAATCAGAATCCACAGTATAGAAACATAAAAATCGTCGGACTACTTCTTACAGCACCCACATGATTTAAATTTTCCTGCTCATAAAGTTGGAGCAAGTCCATCGTCTAGACAAGATGTATTCTGTTGGTTTCCCCAAATCGCCAACAATATGGTATTAGTTGGTTTGGTTGTTTTCTTTTACGGCATATATACCTTTTTCAGGTTATTTAATGCCAAATTCGGTAATTTTGGTAAAAGTTTTTATGCTTCAAGTTCTTTAAATCTTCAAATGTTTATTCATGGTATTTGGTTTGGTTGTTTTGTTTTATGACATATCACCCCTTTTTGTGTTATTTAATGCCAAATCCGGTAATTTTGGTAAAAGTTTTTATGCTTCAAGTTCTTTAAATCTTCAAATGTTTATTCATGGTATTTGGTTTGGTTGTTTTGTTGAAAAAATTTGTTGTTTTTGTTTTTGGCCTTGCAGAAAATGATTGAGTTTTGCAAAGGGAAAGGAAAAAACAGTAACATCAATGTTTGGTGCATTTTAGGTCAGGAAGCCAGTATTTTCAGACCGCCTGATCTGGTAGCACCAAACGATATGGTAGATCTACCAAGTCGCATGGCGCCCTTTATGAAGATTGACTATTAGCTATTTTAATTCCTTTTCAGCACAGCCCAAATAAAAGGTATTTCTATGTAAAACTTCAATGTCGTCTGCTGTTGATTCATCTTTGGAGTCAGATGAACCTTCTATTACAGCGTTCTATAATTATAATGGAGAACAGATACCATTCATCCCGTCATCATTATAAGTAAATAAAAAAATATGTTTAAATCAGTAAATAGTAAATAGTGACCCTTCATCAACATTTTGTGGGGTACCAGCCGAAGCTGGTGTCACCACATGTGTGTGTGTGTGTGTGTGTGTGTGTGTGTGTGTGTGTGTGTTGAGAGAGGGTCAGTTTATGGGATTTCTGACAACTTCGGTTCCTTTTAATACATACTAGACACATCTCTCTCTATTTATTTACCCTGACAATACATGTATTCTAGATTGTGTTTGAGACAATTAACATAGTCTCTTAACATATCTTTTCCGTAGTAACTACGTCTGTAATTTTTATCCCCGTTTATGTATCATGTTTCTTATGTTCCTCTTACGTTTGTTGTTGACAAACCATCTCTGTGAGAAATAAATGTATATATATGTAAAACCAACTGTTTCTCAATCACTATCTTTTCCTTCGTTTATTTCCAACCCTCGTGTGGACACAAGAAAATACAACACACAACATGGCGACCGCCTGTTTGAAAAGAAACCCGAACATGTGGTCACTATAAATATGTAGAAATAGAATATAAAATATTCCTATTTTCTATTGGTGAATTAACTTGCATAAAAAATGACTCATTTTTAGACATAACATTTTTCTAGTTAAAAAAGTTACAAGTATTTATTTTTGTAAATTATATATATATATATATATATATATATATATATATATATATATATATTAAAGTTAGTATCTCTAGGAATTTAAACTGCATTTTTTTCTTCGTTTTATTATACTTATTATTATTATTATTTATTTATTTACTTATTTATATATATTATTCTATTTTTTATTTATATATATATATATATATATATATATATATATATTAGTGAAATGATAACTGAATTGTGTCTACATTTGATTATTGAGGAAGTGGTATTTTGATCAATATCACTGGAAAGCCACGAATTTAATAGCTGTTCTGTTTTAAAATCTCCAAAACAGTTACATGGTAAACAACTGATAATCTCCGTTTTCTATTTCCCAATTTAAGTTAAGGTCTCCTGTTTGTTTTACTGTTATATTGTTGTAAATCACTTTTGTATTTGTGAATTTTCCAGCGATAAGTCGGCTTATGCAAGTGCTAAGTCTGTCATATGTAAAAGTTGGTTAGTATCCCTAGGAATTAATAGTATTTTTTCTTAGTTTATAAATAACTCAAAGCTTCTTTAGACTTAATATATATATAAATTATTTGTTTAAAAACTATACATTACATATTCTGAAGACGTACCATGGTTTCATTGACATGGTAGACCGTTACTGTTTAGAAAAGGCCATTAAAACCCATTTCAAATCCACAGTGACTCAAAGAATAAAGACAGATCGCTGTGGATTTGAAATGGGTTTGAAGGGCGTGTTCTTAACAGTAAAGGTCTCCCCGTGTCAATAAAACTGTGGTATGTCTTTGGAATCTGTAACGTATAGGTTTTAAATAAATAATTTGTATTTTAGCTCTTGCATTCTTACGATCGAGAACTTAATTAATTTCTTTTCAACATACACCGACGCATAATATATATATATATATAAATATATATATATATATATATATATATATATATATATATATATATATATATATATATATATTTTATTTCATACAGACATATATAAAAGTCGCTACATTGGCATGTCGATGCTACGATCTTTAGTTATTAGAAACTAAAATCTTTTTTCCATCTGAGGAGACTTTAGTTTCTAATAACTAAAGATCATAGCATCGACATGTCAGTGTAGCGAGTTTTGTACATGTCTGTGTAAAACAAAATTAAAAATATTAATATAAATAGCTCTATTTACTATTGAGCACAATTATATAAGTCCGGTTGAAATTCTTTGGATTTTTATCCTGTGGATCTTTACGTAACCTGGATTATTATTATTATATATATATATATATATATATATATATATATATATATATATAATCTTTGCTAAACATGAAACTACCAATATATAAATATATATTGTCAATTTGTAAACATACAGGTTTTGTTTATGTTTGAATAAGATCAGAAACGGTGTCAGCTGCTAGTATAATTGGGGTATTGAAAATACATTTGGTCCAGCAAATCAGGTATGAAATTTAGCAAACTTCTTTTCTGTGAGAAAAAGGCTGTAGAGAAGAGAAGAGGACACCTCCCACTAGATTTCGAAGTCGGTTGTGTACCCTGTCCAGGCATGAAAGAACGTTGAGCAGCACCTCCTCAAATGTGGCAACAGTACTTCATCTTAGGAAGTCTTTTTATGCAGATACTCGATGACATGAGAGGATGCCATTATCTGGAGTAAGTAATAAAACGTTGTTGTTTTTTTATTTACTACAGCCATCATTCTGTCTGGCTTTGGGAAGGGGGTATAGTTTTGGGAGGCGGGGCTATTCTATGAAAGATCCAAAATTGTTTTTTTTTAATAGTCATAGTTAGCAATTAACTAATTATTGAATATCATTAAGGATTTCCTCAGTCCTCACAATGTGTAAGTTAGTATTAATAATGATCACCACATGTTCACTTCCGGTTATAGAGCTGCATCATTACCTGGCCAGTTAATATGAGTCATCTTGGACAAGGGCTAATAACGGAGGTTTGAGTTGTGGCAGGGCACTAAGTCATTAACCCCCCCCCCCGAAGGCGCTCCTAGAGTTGGCGCCATAAGACATTTTCTTTTTTAGTTAAATATTCTAGAATATCTGAAGATAGATTTATGGAACATTATTTTAGCTAAATAATTGGTCTTTTCAATATTAACAAAATTATTGTTTCTTTTCATGTTTAGCAAAGATTTTCTTAAAATGTGAAAGTATTTTCGCTTTATTTTTTGTCTAGAGTAGTTTATCTTTAGTTTTACCGAAAGAGTGATTTAAATATAAAAGTTTTTTATTTCATTTTATTTTTTTAAGTTTTGATGTTCTTTAAATTTTACCTAAAGTAGTCATTGTCTTTATTTTAACCAAAGTATAAAAGTATTCCATGAAAAATGCCAGTATACTGAAATCATATGCGCTTAATAGGGTTAAGATGAAAATTCGTATACACTAAATGTACAAAAGCAAGGAAATTCCCAAATATTTACGCTTTTATTGTCATTAAGGGTATGCGAGCACAACAGGGCTATGTATTTTACTAGTAGGAATTTTTCTTCAGCGCACCTCACACACTTCATCCACTCATGCATAGAGATTTATACTGTAGTGATGTGATAATGAAATGGTTTGGTTGATATGTAGTTATACCCTTAATGACAATAAAAGTGTAAAAATTTGGGAATTTCCTTGCTTTTGTACATTTAGTGTATATGAATTTTCATCTTAACCCTATTAAGGGCATATGATTTCAGTATACTGGCATTTTTCATGGAATGACACTACATTTGTAAAGGCTTTGCCTCAATACAATCCCTTCTCATAAGGTTTTTTGGAATTATCTGGAAAACTAAGGTATACGGTAAACTGAAATTAAAATGCCATCAACTAGACCCTAGAACCTCTATCTCTGCCAAAAATCAGCTGAATCCATCAAATAGTTGATGAGATACAGGGTGGCACATACGTACATACGTACACACAGATAACATGATTTCATGATTGAACTTTCTGGATCTCTGGGTTGCCTTGACTAATGATGCTGAAATTCTACACACTTATAGAACCTATCAAATAAAAATGTTGTGCAAAGTTTTAACTAATTTGGTTTATTGGTTTTTGAGTTATGATTGATCAAAGAAATGAGATTTCCAGCATAGGCTATTTTTGAAGTCTATTAAGGGATAGAGCGCTCTCGCGCCTCCCTTGATTTTCGCTTATTTTTAGAATATTAAAGTATTTGATTTTTATTAATTACTTCAATTCTCTTTATTTTTACTTCAAGTATTTTCTATATATTTTATCTGGTGCTGGTTTACTTTATCTTGACCTAAAGTATTTAAAAAGTTTCTGTTTTATTTTTTAGCATTGAGTCTCTTTATTTATTAATAGACTATTTTCCTCCTTATATTTTGTGATTAATAACTTTTGATCTCCAGTTTGTTAATAATTTATTAACAAACTGGAGATCAAAACTCTGTTTCGTCAGTCAGATAGGGGAAATATTGGCCTGTGTTGTTAAAAAGAAATTTTTTATTTCAATCGATTTAATTGATTTTAATATTAAATCCTGATCAATATTTAATGTTTATAGTCATGAGTAAATGAAGAGGGAAGTGTCTTCACTTCCTTATTGAGATGTAGTCTTAATCTCTCCATCGATATCAGGGGAAAAATTAATAAGGCAAATCTTTACTGATTCGTCGGTGAAAAAGAGGGGAAAGAAGCCTTGATTTGGCGTTTTTACTTTATTTCTCTAATTTCTCTCGTTGCCTTTGGAAAGAAAGAGAAGGAAAGACAGAAAGAATGCCACCTATTCTGGTTTCAACCAACATTTGACTGTGTGTGCATGAGAGAGAGAGAGAGAGAGGAGGGGGGGAGAGAGAGAGTGTTGATTCAGTTGATCAATCAGTTAGCATGCTATACTTAGAGGTAGAGATTCTGAGTTCGAACCTCACCCAGGGCATAAGTATTTTTTACTCTGATTTTGTCCTAAAATGAACTACAACATTTCAAATTACAATATTAAGTAGATTGTATAATTTTACTTTTATTTTTTTTTTTTGTAATTTATGTAATTTATGGAAGTTAGGACCCTCAGTGATGTCGGGATTCTCTGTTATATATTGGAATTCCTTAATATCAGAAATCAGAAATCAGAGGTATTTTGAACATGATGAATTACTGCACCATTTTCATAATACCTTTGAATTTATGACATAAATTGTTGCAGCCCCCTGATGATAAGATGATAAAATGGAGGAGGAGGAGGAGGAGGAGGAGGAGGAGAAGGAGGAGGAGGAGAGTGAATTTTTTAACAGATATATCACAGTTTATTAATTTTCGAATTAAATCAAAGTAGAATAAATAGTGGTTGTGACCCAACAGGTCACGGGTACGTCTAGTGATAATTTAAATGTCTCGTTTCTGAGTAAATAATGTACATGCCAGCAGACGTTAACCCGATGATAATGTGATGTGAAGAAGAAGAAGAAGAAGAAGAAGAAGAAGAAGAAGAAGAAATCTAATAAGGATTTGTTTTTTTTTGTTTTTACTTCATGGCAAATCAACCTTTTTTGGAGTGGATATTTAATGCTGGAAGTACAGCACAAGACCTATAGGAAACAATTAATTGACCACAAGTTGTTATTTTTACTCATAGCTATTTTTTATATATACTAATGAGTTATCACTTACCTAGGCCAAAAGCTACCCACGGTTAATGATATTGTCAGGTGGATGATGAACAATGCTATGAGAGGATTGAAGACGATGAATGCAAACAATAAAATTTAATTATTAAGGGGACCGCTCGACAAGTATTTGTTGACATTGGACTTGAAGGCGACCATGTTGTAATCTACAGGGAAGTTCTTGGAAAGAAACTTTGTTCATGGAATTTCTGTTTGCTATTAGGCGCACGGAGGTAGAAAGGAAGACGAGTTCTTGCTGTGAATGTCTAATATGGAGGAACCAGAGACTGAAACTCAGTCAAGCACTTTCCATGGAAAAAAATGATAGAGTAAATAAAGAACAAATAGCAAATACTTCCTGACCTTCGGGTTTAGATCAAAGTATAGTATCTGTTCTGTACTCAGTCAGAGGAGAAGAAATCCTTCTTGACTGAGGCAATTTTTATATTTTTGTCTCATCTCAAGTGTCCTTTTTAGGGGAGCTGGATATCCCCTGCATAAAAAAACGACCTTGTGTCTAACTTTGTTCTTGTGGGGAGGCAATTAAATCGGGACTAGCAACGATTCTTCTGTGAACAAGAAGAGAAGAGATCTTCGGTCACTTGATCGCAAGAAAGGGCGCTGTGAGCGGCACCTCGGTAGATGTGGCAGCGGTACTCCATCTTGGGACGAATCTGACTCTGAAACAAGAATGCATTCACCACAGTAACACATAAAGTGACACCATGTTGTTTATAGCAAAACTGAGAAGGGAGGCCTACAAGATCTGAACAGATAAAATCTACCATCTTGCGTTTCTCATAAACTGATTAAAGGAACGAAAGTTAATGAAGGAATCAGAAAGATATCGGATTTCTTGGAGGAAAAAATAATCTCTGTAAACTTTTCTTATTCAGGATGAGCAACAAAAATAATTTAGCAGTTAAATAAATAGTTCTTACCCCCCCCCCCCCTCCTCCCTTGCCCCTTCAAATTCATAATTTTATCATTGCTTTTGCGGGTTCTTTTCTATAATAATAGCTTTGCCGAAAAATACTGTTTATGTTCGGTTTAGGAACTCAAATCAATTATAAAACTCAACATTGGCCTATCTATATAATAATCCTCTGAGCCACTTCATGTTCGTACGTACGTTATCACCTTTCACACACATTTTTAAAAAATGAGATCGTCCAATTAGCAATTAGTGATTGGTGATTAATTTGATATCATTATGGTAAAGAATTTCGATTTTACCTATTTTAAAATGAATTGTTCCAAAATCAAATTATGTCGTCCTGTCGACTAAAACAGTAGAATTTTAAATAAATACATTTCAAAAAGTGACATTTTTAAAATTAATTTGAAGAATATTTAGCTGACAATTATTTTTACGGTAAGAAACCAAAGAATATTGTTCTAAAAAGAATTAAATTGCTACAATTTTAAATAAATCAATAAATAAAGAAGAGACATATTCGTGTTATTTATTTAAAGAATATTTAGCTGCCAATGATAATTATTCTTAGAGAAGAAAGAGTGGATTTTTTTCTTAATAGTATTCAACTTAACAGACATTTTTTTCAAAAGGAATATTATTATTAACAGTAAATTATACAGATTGATGTAGAAAACACCATGGAATTCCCATAGGGACCCACTAGTAAACTTTAATTCTGGCTAAAACTTACTTTCGAACTGGCATTTTTAAAGGCTTCAAATTCAAACCCCAATTCAAATTTCCTACAAACGCAGTAAGCATTACTGCCAGACATAATTTTCATAATTATGGAGAGTAGAAAGTGGACAGCGGGTTTACATTTGGTAGCCTTACCCTTCGCTTACCCTTCCTATTTTATCCTTTAGTCTTCACATTTCATGTTTTTGACAGAGGGGGGAAAATTGCTGCTGAGAGTTTTAGTAGTAAACTAGACTTTCTGGATCTCATTAGAAGAAAAGCAGCATCCTCTGTCCGTGTTGCTGCTCCGTGAAACAGCCTACCAGAGGAGGTACTGACGATGCCTACCATATTCAAGTTTAAAGTCGCCTTGGACAAACATTCAGACGGTATATATCATCATATTCGGTTTAACGTCTATTTTACATGCTAGCATGTGTTGGACAGCTTTTAGAAATTGATTTCAAATCTAATCTATCTCTGGCCAGGTATTTATTTATCCCTCTTTCTCTCAAGTCTATACTTATCATTTCCTCCCATGTTTTCCTTGGCCTTCCCCTGTTGGCTGACCTTGCTACTTCAACTGTTCTACATCTACTAACCCAGAAACTCTCATCCATTCTTTCAACATAACCATACAATCACTCTATACTGTTCAGATTAAATCTTCCTCTGAGGTCATCAGATCTTAATCTGTCTTTAAGACTCACATTACATATTCATTGTATCTTTTTCATATCATTTCTGTTCATGCAACGCATGTCCTCAACCCTCACTAGCCATGTTTCACTTCCATATACCATCACACAGATCTTAGTCTGTCTTTACACATCCAACATAACATTCTCATATCTCATATTTCTCTCCATGCAATGCATGTCCTCAGCCCTTACTGGCCAGGTTTCACTTCCATATACCATCACACAGATCTTAGTCTGTCTTTACACATCCAACATAACATTCTCATATCTCATATTTCTCTCCATGCAACGCATGTCCTCAGCCCTCACTGGCCAGGTTTCACTTCCATACATCATCACACTGATAGATTCTTCCTTTGGTCGACAGTAGTAATGCTCTGCTGGTTTTTAATGGCAAAAGTTACCTGAACTTACTTCATCCACTCCTAATTCTTGCTATCACACTAGCACCTGCTCCACCCTGTGCTCCAAGATAACAAAATTTCTGAACAACCTCAATAACTTTGGCATCCACATATATTTTAGTGCTTTTTTACATTGGGACCCGCGCTAAAAGTCCCTCGGCATCGGTGCTTTCCGGATGTTTACGTTAAACGCCGGAAAGTGCCGAATGAAAGAAAAACACAAACGAGGCTGGATTTACAAGCGTGACAAAATAAGCAAAAATATTTCGAAATTATTATTTATTTTTTTAACGAAGTTTCAAATAAATGTTTAAATTAAAAAGTTATTATTTTTTAAACTTTTTTTTTATTAAACATTTGTACGAAAGAATTTTTTTTTAAACAAAAAGTTGACAAAAAAAACGTAATAATTTTTGAAAAAAAATTATAAAAAAAACACTTACTTGATTAACTTTTCACTGTTATTATCACTGTTATTTAGTGAAAAGTTAGTGAAAAGTTAATCAAGTAAGTGTTTTTTTTATAATTTTTTTTCAAAAATTATTACGTTTTTTTTGTCAACTTTTTTTTTTTACTGACTTTTTTTGTTTATTTCGTTAGGGTTCAGGGTTAGGAATTAAGGTTAGGGCAGTTGAATTAGGGTTAGGGCAGGGTTAGGAATTAGG
>OY744543.1:42855806-42885806 GCA_963556195.1 Sepiola atlantica
AGTTTAGAAATTAGTTCAAAAACAATTCATTTGGGTTTACTTACTCATTTGTGAGGTCGGAAAAGAGCAGACGCTTCATTGACGTCACAGTCGGCGCCTTTTTGAGTGAAAAAAATTCAAATTTACCGAACTTGTTAACATTGGGCCTGAAAACGACCATGTTGTAGTCGGATGAGAAGTAGGTATTACATTTCACAGACGGGTAGTTCTTGGAAATAAACTCTGCTCATGGAAGCTCCGTCTAGCTCAGGTCACGAGTTAATAAAAGGGGGCCATAGCGCTGGAAAATTACGTAATGCTATAAAGTAAAAAACGAGACCTGTCGAACAGTCAGACTACGGGCATTTTGACCCTCTCGTCACTTAAGAATTCATCAAAATTCAGGAATTCAACCAATTTTAATGAAATTTTCAGTATTTATTAATTAACGATCACGGAATATAATTAACCCATTACTTTATTAGAAATCTTAGTGCAAACGTATTATTTCGTGCCATTTGCGTAGGCTAGACAGAGAGTTAAAAATGATTTCCAAGTGAATTAATAATCCTTAGGAGGGTAGCCATGTTATTGACAGGGGAAATAAAGTCACAATCGCAGGAACAAGTTAACAATGATTTACAAGTGAATGAATAGTCCTATGGAATTGAGTCTGCTTGTCTGATTACTTGCTCTGATTACAGATGGACGCATGCGCGTTAAGCATTCCGAGGACTTCCGTTCTTACTACCACTATCAATGACATCACCAGAAAATCTCGAATCAGTTGACACGCCTTCTTCCTACGATAGTCGTGTCCAGATACAGTGTATTTCCTTTCTTCATCTGTGTACCAGGTACACAGAGGAAGAAAGGAAATTTCCTTGCAGTGTTTGTAGCTAGACGAGTTTTTGCTGTGAATAATTTACAGGGGGGAACCAGAGACTAGAGCTCAGTCGAGCACCTAGCAAGAAAATAACGATAGAGTAGAGAAAGACTAGCAACATCTCTTCGATGAGAGAAAGGCTGTAAAGGTGAGAAGAGGACTTCTGGGTACTTTAGGGACCTAAAAAGCGCACCATAGAATTTAAACCCTTATATGTAATACGATGTAACTTTAATATAAGTTAATATTATTATCATAACTTTTGTACTATTCAAAAGAAGAACCCTGCTAATGATTTTTTTTTCAGCGTACGAAAATAATGTAAATAAGAGACTAAAATCGGGTTTACATTATGAACGCCTTGAAACAATGCTTTTATGTAGCGGCCATTTTGTACGAGCCAGCACACATCAATCTACCGAAAATGGTCAGATTTTCACGAAATTTTCGATACTTATTCACTTTTGGATTTATTTATATTTAAAATGCAATTTTCGTAAAATAATTCAAAGTGCAGACTTAGCATTCTTATCCTATATTCTTATATCTTCTTATCTTATATCTAATATATACAATTAAGTCAGTCGAATTCTCAGAGTAAGACAGCGACAACCTTGAATTTTACAAATCAATATTTGATCTTATATCAATCTCACATATAAAGTTATCTAGTTGGATTTTGAAAGTCAGGCCAAAATACCAACCCGATTATTTGATTCAGATTACCCTATTTTTTCGTGTTTTCCTTCTACTATGTTATTGACACGAATATATTTTATTTCATTTTGTTCGGATCGAGGGTCGTGTTCCCCCGATTATAAACGTGTTCAGTAAATCAAGCAATGTTGCATGCAAAGACAGAGTAATAATTAATAAACAAAATGAGGTAGTTCAAATAAAGTTTATTGAACGTGTGTGTACGTGGAATGGTGAAGTGTGTGATGTATGCATGTGTGTCGACGGAAAAAACAGTTCTTGAAAAGGTATAAGAAGAAATGAATCCGGCGTAGGAAAAGTCTTTGAAAGCCGTAGACAAAGAAAATGAGTTGAGAACTCTTACCGTTGTTTGCCCACGTGTGTTGGTAGTTGTTATGCCGATGACTAGTTGAAGAGAAAAGCGTGAGACGAAGCGCTAGTGTATTAGCGTCGTTCTGCCGAAGCCAATCGACCTGAAGAGAAAAGTGAGACGGAACGCTAGTGTCAGCGTACTTCTGTCGAGGCTGGTGAAGAAGAGAGAGAATTTCCGTTATGCACCGGCTTTTATAGTCCGAAGGGCAGATAACTCTGGTGTCGCTTTACAGCGCCACCTGTTGGTGAAAAAGCGACACATACCGGCAAACCGGTGTAGTTATGTTTTGAAAGGAGGAGGTGACTGCTACAATTTCAATTTTTTTCCTGAAAATACTTAGAGTGGAGACATTTTACTTTACTCACTTAGATTAAACGAAGTTATCGTGTGCAATTATACACAGTTCTCTATGTCGAATTCTTTATATATAAATATATATATATATATATATATATATATATATATATATATACATATATATATATATATATATATATATATATATATATATATATATATATATATATATATATATATATATTAATTAAATTATGCGACTTCAAACGTATTTGTATATGTGTGTTTGTGTTTCTCGCTCTACATTAATTACACGTTATTATTTTTTCTTTATTATTAATCAATTAGTATCAAGTACTAAAACTTTCCTACTTGATAGAATAATTTGATTACGGAATTAAAGTTAAATATCGTTTCTTTTTCTTTATCGTTGATCCATGTTGTTTAGAAAAATAAAATTGATTTAGATTTATTATGCTGAACCAGTTTTCGTGACGTTCGACTCGGAAGCGTTCGGCTGTTCTACGCAAACGCCCGAGAGTTGACGAGCCGATTTGTACCAGATGACAATTTTGATACGGTGCTGCGTCCTATGATAATAATGTTTTGCTTGTTTTTTTTTTGTTGTTTTTTTTAGGGTTACGGTTAGGGTTTACGGTTAGGGTAAGGAATTTTTTAAAGAAACAACAAAGAAAATTAAACATATTTTCATGAATTTATTTGGAAGAAACAACAGGGAAAAAAAACAAGCAAAGCGTTGCGAAATTACTGTTATCACGACATATGAAGTTAAATTACTGTTATCACGACATATTAAGTTATATTTTCAAGAAAGTAAAGAAACAACAAAGAAAATGAAACAAGCAAAACATAGCGAGGTTACTGTTAGGAAATGAATACTGTATTTTTATTTTGATACGTTATATTTACAAGGAATTTTTTAAAGAAACAACAAAGAAAATTAAACATACTTTGATGAATTTTTATGAAGAAAAAAAAAGTACCGAAATTACTGTTATTACGACATATTTTTAAAATTTTATTATTTATTTTTACTTGCTTACTGTTCCATGTTTTCTTTTTGTTTTCTTTTGCGCTGAGCACAGCGGACGACGACAATCGGCTCGTCAACACTCGGGCGTTTGCGTAGGACAGCCGAACGCTTCCGAGTCGAACGTCACGAAAGCTGGGTCAGGATCGATATCAGTACCCTTTATCCGACTAGGATTTTTTTTTTGATGGCTATCATATTTGTAATCAGCAACAAATTTTAATTAAAATGGACGCCTTATTTGTTCTCAGCAGCACATTCTGTTACCAATAGTATTATCTATATTATAATACATTATTGCATTTATTATTAATAAATATTACTTAAATTCTATAATATTATTTACTATAGAAACAGAGGATGTAAAAATTATGAAATCCATGATTAAATGTAAAATTTCATTCCTCATGATGTGACGTCACATTTCATCCCTAACTGGTGGCAAACACAACATTAACTCTTTTTTTCCGATTCTTAGGTGCTTAAAAAATAGGCTTTTGTTTTTTTTTAAACACTGTTTTATATTAAACATCAAAGGAGAGTACTATTGACTCTTTACTTTATTACCACTGACATTGCCATTGTCAGTTTCTTATAATTTTTGGCTACTAAACATCGCATACTTTTTCACACAACTACACAAAATAATAAGATCAAATGAATTTGAGACACCCTAGAATGGGCAACGACCAATAGGACACATTTTGCATCAACACCGTTTTTTTTTTGTTTTTTTGTTTGTTTTTTTTGTTTTTTTTACTTCCGGTTGAATTATGAACAAAACAATACTTAAAAAACAGGATTGTATTTACAAGAAGTTTTACTAATACTCTAAAAAAAAACATAATTTAATTTACAAACACGTTTTGTTATACTCACATTTTCAATTTTTTAAATGTTTTATCTTCTATCGTAAACTTTGGAAATTTATTTTTTTAAATAAATAAATAATGCATACTCTTTTTCACAAAACATTTTATTTAAGCAAAATATATAAACAAACGAAAGAAACAATTATTAAAAATAAAAATATTTATATAAAAAGATCTGCAGATATGGTGTCACACAACTTGAAAGAGGTATTTACAATAAAAAAAATAAAAATGTTTATGTTAGATTTTTCGTTATGAAAATTTTTAATTTATCATAAGCGATAACACCGGAAGTCAAAAGTAAAAACAATCGGTGCTAAGACAAAATGTGACCTTTCGGTAGTTGCTCATTCTGGGGTGCCTCAAATCTATTTGATCCAAATAATATCACATCTTTTACATAACAATGCTAAAAAACAAATAAAAGGTGTATTTAATTATACCATGCTTTATAAATAATAAAAATATTACAAGTTTCAAAATCGTTCATAAGTCGGCCTCTTTATAAACAACGATTTATATACATTTAGACTATGATTTAGTACAAAAAAATCCATTTGCCTCAATTCATTTATATAAGGATCCATTAGAGGTAGACAAATCTACAACCGTTATATTTTTCTTCTTTCCAGTGACAGTTTGAATTCCGGTTCGGTTTCGTCAAGAATAAGAATGCTATTTTATTTATCTTCCTCCCACAAGGTAAGATGTGACACAAGGTCAGGAAAGTGGGATTTGAAAAGCCAGCGCCCGAGAAGGTGAGCACTCTGACCTAACAAAAATAGCCTGGACAGCCCCTTCGGCATTCCCCGGTAGGGGCGCCTCAAGCAGTAAGCAATAAACTTACTCCTCCTCAAAGAGGAGAGGCAAAGCCTGGGAGGATGGACCTCCTAGAACTGCACAGGACAAACACACAAACCGGCGGAATCAAGACCCGAAGGCCAAGACGATACCAGTCTATGGGGTGTAGTATCCATCGGAACAGATACTACACTTTGATCTTGGCCATAAAGAATGCTATATTAACAGGCAGAGTGGATATGAAAAAGATGTCTATTATAAAATTAGTTCCCGGTGTAATGATTGGCAGGTGTACTAGATGTGACTGTGAGAGTAAGTTCTCTTTCCCCTCCACTATTAGTGACTAATAAAAATAATGAAATATCGATCAGGATTAAATATTATAATCGATGAAAGCACGAACCAATAATTGGCCTAAATCACTGACGAAACATTTGTTTTATCAACATTTGTTATTAAAACTATTCCGGTCAAAGAAATAGGGGAAAATCTGACTTTAATTTATATATAAGATAAGAAACTAAAACCCAAGAAATGTATGCCGTTTTATTTTTGTTGTTGTTTTTTACCATTTTTTAAATAGGAATTTTATGAAAGTTAAATTAATTTGGTTATCATTACTATTACCGACACAAATTATTTCATTACAGAAATACAGTTGGAAAATTAGTCAAAAACAATTTATTTTGTGTACCTACTCATTTGTGATATTATTTGCATTAAAAAAATATTTAATAGAAGTTATAAACCTTTTAACTTAGCGTAAATACCGATTTTGAGCAAAGTAGCCATCTTTGTTTAGACAGTTGATTACATTAAACAAGGTGGCTACTTTGCTCAGAATCGGTATTTACGCTAACGTAAAAAGGATATATATATATATATATATATATATATATATATATATATTAACATCTATAAAAAAAATAATATTTTTTAACGCAAATAGGTCACAAATGAGTAGTAAAAGTAACATAAATTGTTTTGAACTAATTTCCCAACTGTATTTCCTTTAAAATAATTTATGTCGGTAATAGTAATGATTACAATTAATTTTACGAAGGTATCGTTTAATCATTAAATAACTTGTATATAATTGTTTCAAATAGATTGTAATCTTAAATAGTCGTGTTTCTACACGACATCGGTTATTTTTTATTATTTTAATGTGACGCGTTAATTAAAGTAATGATTACTTTCGAGCTTTCTTTTATTTGTTATTTAAATTCCTCGTATATTAGCGGTTGGAAAAAGAAATCAAGAAAAAAAATCAAAAATGTTTTTAATGTGTTCGTGTAATCGTATGCGGATAAGTTTTAAAATAACCTGAAAAAATGTTGGCGACAATAATAGTCTCTCTCTCTCTCTCTCTCTCTCTCTCTCTCTCTCTCTCTCTCTCTCTCTCCATTTAGCGTAACTTTTCTAGGGATCAGACGTCTTTTTATATTTCGCCAGTCCTCACGGTTCACTGAGTTAGCTGTCTCCAAATTTCACTCTGTACAGACTAGTCTAATCATTTGCTTCCAAGTTTTCCTTGGCCAGTCAACCTTCCTGCGATTTAAGACAACAATGTTTTTGAAACAGTTTGTAGCAGTTACATGAGAGATCTATTTTGTTTATATGTACGTGCAATATCTAGCGTTATGTCGAGTTGTAGTTCGGTCGGCGTATTGATACACACTGACATGCGCCCTGAAGCCTACTGATTTCCGCCCAGCTATTTTCCCGGGTAAATACAAAGGAGTTTGAGTCGAGACTTCAACGTAGACAGACTGATATTCTCTCTCTCTCCTCAGGTGACGAGGGGCGGGAATAAACACAAGACCTTGTATTACCTTTATGCCTGCCGACTAAGTAACTCAACTCACATGTTTACGTTCCTGTATTCTTATTCCAGTTAGAAGACGTTAGTGTTTCCTTTGAACTCTGATGACCCTTTTCTTATCTAAGTCAAATACGTATAGACACGGCCGACTCAGCAAAATGGCTATCTCTTGTCTCGACACTCTCAACAGACACCACCACTCTACAATATTGGAGACCTTCGACGTGATATGAACACCCAAATTGTGATCCCAACATTTTTTTAAACGAAGTGCTGACGGGCACAGCATATGTTTTTTTTTTAAATGAAGAGAAGACGTTGGTGTTTTCCTTTGAACTCTGATGACCCTTTTCTTATTCAAGTTAGATATATACAAACACGGCCGACTCAGCAAAATGATTATCCCTGTCTCGACACGTTCAACAGACTCGACCACTCCACAATAGGTTGATCCAGGAGGATGAACGCTGCACGTTATTGTACCAAATGTAGTTCTTTCAGCAAATCCTCTGACCTAATGTGTTGGGTTTGATCAGATTTCATATTGAACATCCATCTTATTATGAAGTCGGGCGAGAGAGGACTTGACGAAGGCCCAGCATTCGCTGCCATATAACATGACGCTGCTGACACTTATTAGACGAATGAATACAAAAATACTTCGTAAATGTATTGGTCGAACTTAGTCTTAATTAAAAGCATATACGGTTGACCATATTTTTTTTTTAATAATAAATACGTTATTTTTAAACGTGTCTTTATCTTTAATTTTAATTATTAAACATATGATTTTCGATGTTAATTACTTTTAAAGGTTTGAAACCTATTTCTTAAATTTTGAAACTTATCACTTATAAAAGATAAGGAATGTTCATTTTTTTTAATTAAAAACAAACCTAAAAAAATAAATAGACTCAACCATGGGAAGTTTCGTGTTCAATTTTTTTAATAATTTGTACACGACTTATTTTTTTCATTTTAATTAGGTACTTTTATATATTTTCATGTAATTAAATTAGGAAAATGATTTTTTTTTAAATTAAATTCTAAAAAAAATTATTTTATCGGTTACGTGAAAAATAGTTTGTTTTTTTTAAAATTAGGTAAACAAGTAAAATTTTTTTAATTAAAATTGACAATTACAAATGTAATAAAATTTTAAACAAACTCGACAACTAGCGTCTAATAAGTGGCGTACGTTTTCAGCATCGCAAACTCCCTCTTCAAGATATGCTTAATCGCCTAGTCTAACGTAGTTGCCTCTCTTGCATTTGATACCCTATCGACACAAGCGCCAACATTAGTATATTTAATTTATTATTAAATGTCAGTTTAATTATGAAAAAAGTAAATAAAAAATCACCCCCCCCCCCGACCTTTCCCATTTGTGATGAATTCCCCTCTGGCTACTTAAAATGCTATCACACTCTCTCCATGTCTTTGCTGATTGATGAAAGTCGACCATGCATATAATGGTACTCACCCCCACCCCCACCTTCCCGTTTTGCTCGCACTCGCGATAAGACTATGAAGCCCAATTCTCCCAGCTCGTTACATTTTGGAACCCTGTTCCAGCAATAGTAGTGACGACAGCAGTCGCAAAACAATTTTAATAAATACTGAATTCTGATTGGTTAATTTTTTCAAAATACTCAATTTCGATTGGTTACTAAAATCGGATTTCTACCAATCAAAAAGAGCTTCTCTAAGAGTCAAGTACCTGTTGTGCATCAGCTATTAAGCAACAACACAAAATCAGTCACAGTTGGTGAAGGTTGTTCAAGCAATGTGCAGAAATGTTCAAAGTCATGTTAGAATTAACAGCATATTTAGGGAGTACATCTAAGTTATGTACTGAGTCAGTTGTTTTTCATTTGTGTCATAGAAGCATTGTCTAGGAAGTTCTGTGCGGGTTGTCTGGAAAATATGCGGTATGCTGCTGATTTAGTACTTGCCTGTGAAAAAATTGCATATCTACTTGTTAAGTTAAAGACTTGGAGGAATCCTATGGAAAGAAAAGGTCTGAAAGTGAATGTTACCCAGACCAAAATGGTGATCAGTGGTTATAGTGTTGGAAAGCACCTAGAAAAAAGGAAGGTTCCCCTGTTCAGTTTCTGTGAAAGGGAGGTGCAATTCAATTTTTTGTGGTACCTGTAAGCATTGGGTACAAAAGAAGTGCAATGGAATAACTGGTAGGTCGAGAGATGATAACCAGTTTGCGTGTAAGAAGTGTAAGGCAATGGAGACGGATGAGAACTCAGATGTGGAGAAAGTATACATGGATGGTGAAGCTATTGAGGTTGCTTAGAAGTTTTATTAACTTAGTGATACCATTGGAACACAGGGTGGAGCAGGTGCTAGTGT
Organism: Sepiola atlantica; assembly: GCA_963556195.1. Lineage (NCBI taxonomy): Eukaryota > Metazoa > Mollusca > Cephalopoda > Sepiida > Sepiolidae > Sepiola > Sepiola atlantica. The sequence continues at coordinate 42,864,951 of OY744543.1, forward strand.
GATTGCAATAATTAAGAGTGGATGGAGTAAGTTTAGGGAACTTCTGCCAGAAGAAACTTACCACTGTCGAGCACTGGAAGAGTCTATATGGCATGGGTATGCAGTGTTATAATGTATGGAAGTGAAACCTGGCCAATGAGGATTGAGGGCAGGTGTTGCATGAAAAGAAATTATATGAGAATCATTCGATAGATTTGTAATGTGAGTCTTAAAGACAGACTTAGATCTGATGACCTCAGCGGAAGATTAAATCTGGACAGTATAGGGAGATGTGTTCAGAAGAATAGACTTCGATGGTATAAGCATGTTGAAAGTATGGATGAGAGTTCTTGGGTTAGTAGATGTAGAATAGTTGAGGTAGCAGGTTCGGTTCACAAGGGAAGGCCAAGGAAAACATGTAAGAAAATAATAAAGATGGATTTGATAGAAATAGAAGTAAATAAATACCTGGCCAGAGATAGGTTAGTTTGGAATTCAATTTCTTAAAGCCAACATGTAAAACGGATGTTAAACCGATGATGATGATGATTATGATGATGATGATGATGATGATGACGATGATGATGATGATGATGATGATGATGATGATGATGATGATGACGATGGCGATGATGATGACGATGGCGATGATGATGATGATGATGATGATGATGATGATGATGACGATGACGATGATGACGACGACGACGAGGACGATGATGATGATGATGATGATAATGATGATGATGATGATGATTGAGAGACTCAACCTGCCACACAAAACTTTATCAGTCACTATGCGGTGTTAACAGTTATACTCCTTGCGTGTGAACATAAATCAAGCCTCGACCTAGCGGACGAGGCTCTTGGCAGACGACACAATAAACAGTCATGGACTACTAAACATAGCAACAGCTTATACACACAGCCTCACAAACTCACTCACACACAAGTCCATGTGCATACTTTCACACTGTCTAAAACACAGAAAGCACACATCGACACACTGCCTATCCAATCAGCCTAAAGTTTCTACATAAATCCTTGTCAGATGTTTCCTACTAAACTGTTCATGTGGGCTGCTCCTGCTGATGAGGACCCAAACTCTTTTATTTTGATTTTAATGAACAAATACTGACTTCCTTCTTTTCTCCACACACTCCACATTTTTTTTTTTATTAAACCGAGTTGATGAATAAATTTCAATTAATATTTCGATAATGGTAACGATCGACAGTCTAAACAGTTTCTTAAAAAATTTGAATAAAATTAGTGTATATATATATATATATATATATATATATATATATATATTTAAAGATTATGACGCTAAAGACTTTTTGGAGTTAAAATCAATGTATTATTACATAATAATAGGGGGAAAAGAGGTTTTAATACTTTTTTCGTCTTGAGCAATACAAAAAATCATAACGACACCCCCGTAAGACTCCATTTTGCAATCAACTTGTGCATTTGTTAGGCAAACAACTATTTCAGCCATTAGCGCAGATTTCTTTGATTTTCTTTAAATCGTTCTTATGATAATCTCCACAGATTTAACAAAGCCTAGAAGAACGGCGCGAAGAATAGAAGCATAATCTCCTTACAATCAAAACACCGACAATCTCTACTTTAACACAATGTAACCATAATTATTTCAATCTGTTAAAGTAACATAAGATTAAATAATAAATTAGGCAGGTTTAGGGTACACGATATAAGTGTTTTTTTTTTCTTTTAAAAAATGAATAGAAAATCCTTTCATTTTTTTTTCGGCGTTTCAGATTTTGAACAAAAATAAAAACAACTTTTATTGTGTATCCTAGATTTGTATAATTTATTATTTAATCTTACAGCAAATTAATTTTTTATTACTTTGTGTTGAAGTAGAGATTGATGGTGTTTTAATTTTAATGAGTTCATGTTTGATTACATTCTGTTTAATAATAGTCAAATGCTAAAGCTAGAGGGAAAACAGATTAAAATAATAATTTAATAACTAGCGAGACATATGGAAATTCCACGGAGAATTAATAAAAGAAAGACTTTAATTTAATCGGCTATTGAACTTGTTCAGAAGTTTTGCTACTGATGTGGAGTAAGCTAGTACCTCTTCCTGAGGTTGGAGAATGAGATGCTCCAAGGGCATGAAAGAGAGGCAACTCTCGTCACGAGACGAGAGAAGATGTTATCCAAGTCACCGTTTGGACTGTGTACGACTCTCGATATATTTCTATTATATGTTACCTGACCTTTTCCCAAAAGAAGTCTAATCAACATCATAATAGATACCATTGGAGCACAGGGAGGAACAGATGCTGGTGTGATAACAAGTTAGGAGTGGATCAGAGTGGATCAGAGGGAGGGGCAACCAGCCGATTGCCCTAGGCATACAAATTAAGGGGGGGGGTATCCAATCATATTCAAACTATCTCCCTTTCTCGAAATATTTCTTAGTACTAGGACTTATACTTGAGTCTGGGGATGGAGTAAGTTCAGGGAACTTGAATTAATGATAAGTAGATTAAAAATGGCTGACATGTTTTATTTCAACACAGTGATGATCGGCTGACTTGTGTTTACTACTTACTATCATGATACTTCGAAAGAAGTGGTTTATTTTTTTTATTTGATATTTTCGAATGCTTTTAACTTTTGAATCGAAGATATTTTTAAACTTTCATCTGCCATTTTAATCTGTTTGTTAATATGCTGACCTCCTACTTTCACTCTTTGTTGCCTTCTTCTTCTGCTCAGTTCGTGGAAAAGGGAGTTAAGCATTGGGTACACAAGAAGTGCAGTTGAATTACAGGTTGAGAGACGGTAAGCAGTTTGTGTGCAAGAAATGTAAGACAATGGAGACGGATGAGTTTATTTATCTCATCTCTACAGAAGGTTAGACACAAGGACAGGTGAGCTTTGGAAAAGCCAGCACACTAAAAGAAATGCATTCTGGCGTACAAAAAATACCTGAGCAGCCCCATCGGATTCCCCGTTAGGGGGGGCCTCAGGCGATTAGCAATAAACTAACCCCCTTCTCGAAAAGAGAAGATAAAGCCTGGTATGAACAGCCATTACTCAAACAGATAGAACTAAGAGAGAAAGTATATTTGGCAAAATTATTGAGGTTGTTTAGAAGTTTTGTTATCTTGGTGATACAATTGGAGCACAGGGAGGAGGTGGTGCTGATGTGATAACAAGAGTTAGGAGTGGATCGATTAAGTTCAGAGAAATTCTGCCATAACTAACCAGCAGATGGATACCATTGTCAACCAAGGGAAGAGTCTATCAGGCATGTGTAAGCAGTGTGATGATGTATGGAAGTGAAATATGGCAAGTGAGGGTTAAGGATATGTGTTGCATGGATAGAAATCATATGAGAATGATACAGTGTATGTGTAATGTGAGTCTTAAAGACGGATATAGATCTGATGACCTTAGAGGAAGATTAAATCTGGATAGTGTAGGGAGATGTGTGCAAGAACAAGAGAGTTTGTTGGTTTAGTCACATTGAAAGAATGGATGAGAGGTCTTGGGTTTGTAGATGTAGAACAGTTGAGTTCACATGGTCAGTTGGCAGGGGAAGGCCAAGGAAAACATATGAGGAAGTGATAAGGATGCATTTGCGGGAAGGAAGAATAAATAAAGACCTGACCAGAGATAAATTTATTTGGGGGGCAATTTTTAAAAGCCAGCTGGTAAAACACATTAAACTGATGATGATGATGATGATGATGATGATGATGATGATGATGATGATGATGATGATGATGATGATGATGATGATGATGACGACGACGACGACGACGACGACGACAACGACTTACATATTTTATTAGGGGGATGGATTTGTTGCCTGTCGCCTGAGGTTCCCTTATTCGGGTGAGAGTACCGCTGGGACTGCTCAGGTATTGTGTTCCCATCCAAAGTGCTTCTTCAGGTGCCTCCTTTCAAGCTTGGGAATTTCGAACTGAACCATTTATTTATTTATTTATTTATTCGAAAAGATGCACCTAAAGAAGCTTGAAGATTACATCTGAAAACAGAACAGATATTACACTTTGATCCTAGCCTGAAGACCATATAGCTATCACAGCAGAACTCTATTTATGACGTTATATTCGATTTAGGAACAATTCATTTTGAAATGGGTAGAGTCTAAATCTTTGGCACACAGCGACACCAGATAGTTTGCAATTACTTTTTCACCTTTCTTCTTTGCCGATCGGATGATCTCATTTTTTTAATGGGTGTGCAAGAGCATGTGCAAATAAAGGGACACAGTGTATTATTATACACACAAACGAGATCCCGTGGTAATTCCATGGTGCTTTCTACATCAATCTCTATAATTTACTGTTAATAATATTTCTTTTGAAATAATAAATGTCTGTCAATAAATATATTTTTAAAACAATAAATATTCTTTGTATTCTTACGGTAAAAATAATTGTCAGCTAAATATTTTTCAAATTAATAAAACGAATGTCACTTATTGAAATGTGTTTATTTAAAATTGCACCGTTTTAGTCGACAGGGCGACATAATTTAGTTTTGGAACAATTCATTTTAAAATGGGTAAAGTCGGCATTTTTTACCTTAGCGATACCAGATTAATCACCAATGAAATGTAGATAGATCAAGGTTGAGTATTATGGTTCCTACACCAAAGAAGCGACACTATTCTTGAAAAGAGTTCATGGTTTCATCATAATCCATATTTTTTGGTGGCATGTTTATTTTAAAGAAAGCCTTGTTATTTATTTGTTTATTTTTGTTAATTTTCGTGCTTGGAAAAATGCAATTATTGCTGGTAGAATGACGATACTAGTTCTTAATAAAAACAAATTCATGCTAGGGTGTTGTTCTTAGACCTACGCATATGAAGAGTTTATTTTCTTAGCTTTATCTTACATATATCTTTCGTTACACTCATCCAATACATATTTTTTTACATTTTTATAACTTGCTAATTTTATGCATAAACTTTGACAGCGTTGGCTGTTTCGGCTGTCTTTGGTTAATCTAAATAATTGGTTCAATTGTAGCATAGGCACCGCTAGAATACCTCACTTATTTCGATTGGGTTTAGTTTTCAACCAAATTTTTGATAAGATTGATTGTTAGTTTTACATTGTCATGAATTATAATTCTATTAAGTCGTTACAAAAATAATGGCCGATTTCAGAAACATACATTTATTCATGATAAATGTTTCACCTTTCCAATACTCTGTAAATGACGTGAAACTGTTGCAGTGCTGGCAGCAAGTGTCTGAGGCATTTCTTTGATACTTTGACATGGATTTTGCTCAACAAGTGCTTGCAATCAAAATTACTAGGCCGTCCTCTACCTTCTTCATCATCAAGGCTCCCACATCCGCTACAGAATTTCTTGAACCACCTTCGTACTGTCCGATCGCTTGTGGATCCATCTCCCCATGCTCTATTGATATTGGCAAAAGTTTCGGAGGTATTGTGCCCAAGTTTGAACTTATGAAGGCGATGGTCATGTTTTGGCATGTTCATTATTGAGGATCTTCTATCCTTCAAAAAAACTTTTTATCTGAAAAAAGTTATAAATTATTATTGAGAACACATTAATTATTATATATGTTAAAATTTACCAGAAATAAACTACAAATTCTGTGTTAAAATGACTTTTTAAAACCAAGTGCTTCAGGTGGCCATTATTTTTGTAACGACCTAATAATTTACTTTTTAAGGCGTTGAGAACATAAATTGAATCTAATGTTTTAATTGGTGGCGACTATATTATTTTCATTGTTTTTTATTGTTTTATTTTAACTTTTTAATACAATTATCTTCTTATATATAAAGGAAAGTGAGATTGCCCTCTATTTGATTGACTGGTATAGTTTCTTAAACAAAAGCTGCATAAAGAAATCTTCTTAAAATGTAAAATATTGTTTTGTGTTCTGATCAAAAAATAGTATTTTCATTTCTAATCGATTTTTTAAGTATATTTCATCCGATCAACAGTCTTCGTTTTGAATAGTAATGTTTAGTAATTGTAGCATAGGCACCATTAGAATATCTAACTTATTTCGATTGCTTTCACTTTTCACCCAAATTTTGGATAAAACTGATTGTTGGTCTTAAATAGAAACTTAAAAAATTTTATTTCGAAAACAAACAAGAATACGGATATAAAAATATGTGCACAAAGAAGAAGACTCTAATATCTTGAAGCACAATGTACAAAAGAACAAAAAATGTTTAGTTTTCGGCTTTTGGAGATTTTTCACATATTCTTTTTTCACAGAGATCACCATTTTGTAAAAGAATTTGGGTTTTGTCATTTTCATTCATTTGTGATTAAATTTAAAAAAATCATTTTTATTGATATCTTCACTTCACCAACAACAGAAACAGGTTATAGAACAGTTGTGAAGTTAAAAGTTAAGAAAAGAGAGTTCCATGGCGCCTGTGAGTTGGGACGAGGATGAGGACGCGCATGGCACATCTGCTCTGATCGATGTCCTGAATCCAACTGACTGAAAAGTGGGAAAAAACTGCATAAACAGTTTAGCGGAAGTGCATTTCATGTAAAGTGTTTTCATTGGATAAATCACTCGGGATAGGAATATTAGCTAACACGAAAGAAAATAGTTTCATCAAAATTAAACTGCTACAGTTTATTTACTTCATAAAGACTTAGACGTTGCAGGACGATTTCATAATGGACATGGCATTGCCTCGGATGATAGTTAAGGAGATGTGCTGGAACATCCAACGGTTTCTCGGGGTTCGTTCTTACATGTGGCTATCATCCATCTAATGTCTCATATGAATCGTGCAATATTAGGACTGAGGACGTCTGACGTTTTGACTGAGATAGGCCGAAAATTGAAACGGTCAGTTATGGAGCTCTATTTGTCGTCTTTTTCTTGGTCTTAAAGTAGACGGGGATCAAATAATATACCGGGAGAGAGGATGAAGGTGATAAATAGAAAGTTAGTAAAAAATGGTCACTTGACAAGTTAATGGCAAATAGCAGCAAGTTAGAACAATTAAAATAGAAGTTTTTTCAAAATAACCCAATCTCGAAACCAAGGAATATTTTAGCATGTATTTCGTGTGATTAAAATATATAAAAAAAGAGTCTTAAAGAAATAAACGTTGATTAACTCAGCATTAATAATCGATTATGCATAAAAACAAATTTTTTGACGCAAATAACGTTTTACACCAAAAAAACAATTAAAACGGAATCCAAAAACAAAAATTAACAGTTTAAAACATATAAGTCAACAATTCAATAATATTTATTAAAAATAAAACCGCCTTCAGAGATTAAAATTTTAATAAAATGAAAAATTTATATACGTTAGAAAAAAATAGTCAATACAAATGCAAATAAAACATTTTTTTTCATTTTGTAAGGGTTGTCTTCCTTGTGGCATAATACGGATAGATTTATTTATTCTTACATCCTGTCCAATTTGTTTATATCGGCCATATTAAAAACTAGTTTAAACTACCCGTTACTTGTAATTTGTTTTACTTTTCTATTTTAAACTTTTTTTTTTCCTCCAAAATATTAATTTTGTTGTTCCAATCAATTTTTTTTAAGATGGTGGCCATTTGAAAATAATTCTTCTAACCTGGAAAAGGTATTTTCTGGAAGGAATTAAATCGAATTACATTTTATTCTTCTTAACAACATACTGCAACGACTAACAACAAAAACTGGCGAACCAGAATCAAATATTGATTTTGTAGGAAGAAAGCTATCGATGACAAAGAAACGATAAAGAGACTGACCTTACTTTATATATTAAATTAAATAAGAAATCTTTGTCAGCGTTTAACGTTTATGATTCAATTTGCTATAACTTGCTGTTTTTTATCAAATTTTTTTTAAAATTTAATATAATGGAGGTTTTGAAATAGTGCCGAGCAGTATTTTTACGATTCGCTTAAAGTTAATGTTGACTCAAAAATTCTTTATAAGCAATAATAAACATTGATGAGGTGGCAAATTTATTTACTTTATTTTTTCGCAATATCCTCAATTAGGTATGTTGTGTATATGTTTATATATTTGTGTGTACAGGGTTCATTCCTAAACTAATTTTCCGATCATTATGAAGTTTGGAACACCGCTGCTAGAGGTAAGAGTGAGTAATGTGGGCTATATTTAGTTGAATTTAGTTTTATGCAAATGGGGTAAAAAGAGAATGGAAGCCCTTCATGAAAATTCAGATACCTCCTACTTTTGTGAAATTTTAACAATAAGTATTAGACATCAATAAATAAATATTCTCCAAATTTCAGTTTATTTGGAGTATTTTAAATTGTTTTTTTTTTAGTAGGCATAATATGGACACACCCTCCCATTTGAAAATTCAAATATTTCAGATTTGTATTAAATTTGATCCATTGTAATTAGACACCAATTAAAGCAAGATTCCCTGAATTTCAATTTTTCTTAAGGTAACAGGTTCAGTTGGCAGGGGAAAGGCAAAGGAAACATGGGAGGAAGTGATAAGGATGGACTTGAGAGAAAGAGGAACAAATAAAGACCTGACCAGAGATAGATGAGTTTGAAAGTCAATTTCTAAAAACTGACCAACACATGCCAACATGTAAAACGGACGTTAACCCGATGATGATGATGATGATGATGATGATGATGATGATGATGATGATGATGATGATGATGATGATGATGATGATGATGATGATGATGATGATGATCCTTTAAGCTTAAACCTTAAATTTTAGACATTTTCTAGAATCAAAATCATGTAATGGATTTTTATCAAAATTTGAATAAGAATTCTAGACATGAGGTTTAGTAGCATTATCTGTTGATTTTAATCTTTGTAAAGTGACATAAAAGTGGTGCAAAACAGGTCCGTTTGGGGAATTCATTTTACCCATCCTGGGACGGGTATTCTTCTAGTTTTTACTATTGCAGAAATAATATTGATGGCAGCCCCTATAATTACACAATAAATGAAGGGGCACACAGTTACCATGACTTATAAAGCTGAATATAGCAATTAAAAAATATAACCATTTTTTTTTAAAAGTCACTTGATCTTTTAGTTACAAAGTTCTCAAAAGGTTAAATGCTTAAGATGGAAAGTTATCACCATTATCAAAATATAAGAGGCATTCGAGACACACTGATCACATTAGAACACCTAAATTTATTCATCAAGTATAGCACACCGTTGGTGGTAATCTTAGAAGATCCAGAAGATCGATTTTTCAGAAAGGACAATCTAAAATGTGGTCCGCAAAGACATTAGAGGCAAGTCTTGTGTGAATGGGGTAATTTTACGTCAGAAAAAGTACAGGAAAATCACTTCATCAGAACTAATAGACTCCTGAACAAATTTTTCAATTTTCATGATCACAGGACCCCTAACATTCGGCCTCTTAGCTCCCCAGATCTCAATCTTTTGGATTATTTTATATGGTACATAGCTGAGAAAAAGGTTCATGAGAACCCCATAACACTAGATAATCTTTAAAGGTCTCCTTAGTTAGAGTTATGTCAAATATGAACAAGAACCATATATATATATATATATATATATTTTTTTTTATTGGTGTGTTACCGCTTATTAAGGCTCAGAGGCCACTCGAGGATAAAGGTTAAAAGGATTGTTAGTTAGACGATGATTGCCGGCACGAAAGGATTGGAAACAGTGGGTGGAATAGGCAGAAGATTACTTAAGTGGACTTTATTTTCCAAGAGGACGGCTCAACAAGTATTTGTTCACATTAGACTTGAAGACGACCATGCTGTACTCGGCTGGGAAACAGACTCCTAGTATTTTTTTCCACAGACGGGATGTTCTAGGAAATAAACTTTGTTCATGGAAGTTCCGCTTAGTTTTGGTACAGAGAGAGAGAGAAGGGAAAGGTTTTTGCTCTGGTTCCTAGCATGCAGACGATTCATACCTCACATAAAAGCCTTTATTGAAGCTGAAAGAGACTTTGATGTATAAGCTTAGAAAACGACATATCTCATTCTCAAAACCTCCTTTTTTCAGTAAAACGACATTATTATCTGTTTCTAAAGGTCATTTTTGTGTACGTATACATCTGTCCTCAGATACGTTACGAACATACGGTACTATACACAGACATGAAAGAAGTAAATAGACACCCTTATTATCATTAATAATGAAAACTGCTGTCACAGGGTCCTAATGGACCTAGGCGAGATAATATCAACTATTTTCTCCCGCTGATGAATTAGATAATCACTCGGTTAACAATGGAAAGTGGAATCCTGAGGTTTGCGACGATTTGACGCTGATTGAGTCCACCTTCATAGTAACTTATAATATGGCTTCTCTGAACCTCGGAGAGAATTCTAACGCTTCTTTAGGCGGTGTCATACTTAAATAGTGATCTATGAAAGCATGGACGGCGGCATCGGGGGAGCGGGGGGGGGGCTTAAGCCTCCCCACTTTTTGACTTAGTCCCCCCACTTTACGGTCATCAATAATGAAGTTATATATGCATGTATTTAACCGCCCCCCCCACACACTTTTTAGGAGAGCCCCCCCCCCACTTTTATAACTGTCCTGCCGGTCCTCTATGAAAGAGATATTTATATTTGAAACACAAAAAAATGTCAATTAGTCTAAACTATCGATATTTCAAACTTTTACTACTGCTTTGTATCGCTCCGAGTGGTGACTGTCGGCGAAGGAAGCAGAAACTTTCAACATATATGAATTATTTTTGTGGCCTGTCCCTATTTACTTGCCTCCCCACGATGCCATAGTTAGGCACAAGATCGGTTTTTAAAGTGGAGGAAAATCCAGCTCCCCAAAAAGGGGAAAAGGTTAAAATTGCCTCAGTCTAGAAGGATTTCTCCTTCACTGACCGAGGGCAGAAAAGATGAAGTGTAGTATCAGAACACATACTGCACTTTGCTCCTAACCCCCAAAAAAGGCCAAGGAATTGTGGGGTGGCTATTTACTTCTTTCATGTCTGTGCTTATTATTTATAGTGTCTTGGTTCTCAAGAGAAGAAACATGGCTTTCAAAACTCTGTGAATTCAACATTTTTTGTTTGTTTGTTCAATTTTTGATGAAAATATGGTTGCAGAATCGGTGGCCAAAACGCTTGACTCTGAATCTAATTTTGATTCCAGTTTCAACTTGTAAAGCAAAGAATTTGCTCGGACTCGGACTCCTCGATTCCATAGCCCCAGGTGAAATCTTTTTTTTCTATCAATGGCCGGTGTAGAGGCAAAAGAAGAAAAGAACACATTTAAATCTATTAAACCAAAAGTTAGCTTGTATCTGCGCCAAACTGAATGCACCGTAAACATCACCATTCCAAAATGTTGCATCATTTTTTTCCCATAAAAGTTGTATACAGAATTGGTGCAATGGATACCAATGCAGACTATGAAATCTGTTACACCAGGTTCAAGTCCTATCAGATCTATTGCGTCCAAGTTGATGAGAATTGATCATTTGGATTATCCGGACTACTGACATATTTCTATGCTTTTATGTGAATATTTTAGTAATATATCTAGATAATTAGCGAGTGCGAACACTGGCGAAGCATATTTTTTCACATTATTTTTGACAGAGCATGTACGCTAGATGGATGATTCTTAGGTAACATGAAATGGAATGCATACATAGAAGATGTTGCCAAGGTTGCTGCAAAGAAGGTAGGCTCCTTTTATCGGGCTAGAAAACTTCTCACTCATGCCAGTATCCTATATCTCTATAAAGCCACCATTCGTCCATGCATGGAGTCTTTTTGCCACATCTGGGCTAGTGTTCCAACCACTAGTCTCTCCTTCTAACCTAATAGGTCCTGCGCTATCTACCAAGCTGTAGTCAGAGTTGCATCTCAATGTTTGTTGTATAGGTACTTCCACAGAATAGGATCTGATGAACTTACTGAACTTGTACTCCCTAGACGAAAATACTCCTGACCCACCCAACAAGCTGCAAAATCCCACCCTTTCACTGTAGAGACCCCTAGATGCCGGAAGATTTTCTCCTCTGATAGCTTCTTTCCTCGGGCCGATTACCTTTAGAATTTCTTTCCTGCTCCCTGTATCCCCAACAGTACCAACATGTAGAAATCTAAATGTAATGTGAACAAACATCTTGCTGCCCAACACCCCACCTTATGAATCTGGTCTATACCAGAGTGTCCCCTTACACTCTAGTTATGATATGCCTTTTTGGGGTGAATAAAAAAATAGGTTGTTAACAGACAAACTGATATTAGTGAAAACATAACCTCCTTGGTGAATTTAAAAATCCTATTTCAACGATTTTTTATTCATTCTTAAAAATATCCTGAATTTTCCATCATATTTATTCTGAAATTTTTTAAATATTTAAAAACTTTCTAATTTGAGACGTTTTCTTTCATTCTTTTATATTTTTTCTTTTAACTTCACCAATTGGGCATGATTTTATATGAATATTAGTGTGAATACTGGCAAGGCATCATTTTTTGTTTTTCATCATTTTTGACAGGGGATGTACACTAGTGAAAGAATTACCTCCTTGATAAATTAAAAAAAAATCATATTTCAACAAATTTTCTCATTCCTCAACAGATCTTTAATTTTGCTCCATTTTTGTACAAAACATTTTTTTATTTTTTTTTAACTTCCCAGTTTGAGACGTTTTCTTTCTTATTTTTTCTTTTGATTTCACGTTATTTTATACGAATATTAATGCGAGCACTGGCGAAGTATAATTTTTGTTTTCTGTCATTTTTGATAGAGGATGTACACTAATGAAAGCACAACTTCCTTGGTGAATTAAAAACAAAATCATATTTCAACGACTTTTATCATTCTTCACCGTATCCTTAATTTTCTCTCCATTTTTTTGTACTCGAAATAAGTAGCAAAACGTGTTTAATTTATGCCCAAACGACGCTACTACCCCCTTCTTCTTCTTCCAAAAGAGTTCCAGCCATTAAAACCTCTTTACTTTATGACCTATTTTCTCTGATGTAATTTTCGAACATCATTGGCTGAAATTAACATTCTGTATCCACTTATGCATAATTAATGTCAGATATGACAAAGATGGAATGATATGTTGGCAAATTGAATAGCAGCGTTCTGTAAAAAGATGTATTTTTATGCAACTACAATGTTAAAAACGCTTCATATTTTTTTTGTTTTTTGTTTAACAAAATAATTACTGCATCGAGTTATAATGGAAATAAACATTTAGATAATTATATAGCGACTCTTACAAATCTTGAAGGCACGTAATTAAGTCTAATTAATAGAAAATGTCAGTTACTTTCCAAGGCTTGGGAATTAATGCCTATATTCACAGAAGGTCATTACTGTTCTTAAGAAAGTTGCTAATAAATAACTTAGGTTCCTTTGCTTTCTTTCTTGAAGTATAATTTCTATCTATATAAAATTAGACATGTGTATACGTTTATATATTTGTACATATAAGTTTCACTCCTAAACTAATTAACCTATCATTATGAATTTTGAAACATGGCTGCTAGGAGTAAGTGTGGGTAATGTGGGTTATATTTAGTTTAATTTATTTTTATGCAAAGGGGGCAAAGAGGGGGGAGCTCTTTGTGAAAATTCAGATACCTCCGATTTTTTGTGAAATTTTAACAATCAATTAATAAATATCCCCAACATTTCAGTTGATTTGGAGTATTTTAAAGGAATTTGGGGGGGTATAATATGGGCACAATCTCCCATCTGAAAATTCAAATATATCAGATTTGCATTAAATTTGATTTATAGTCATTAGACATCAATGAAGCCAGATTCCTTGAATTTCAATTTCTTCTTAAGACTTAAATTTTAGACATTTTCTAGAATCAAAATCATATAATTGATTTTGATCAAAATTGGAATAAGGATTCTAGATATAAAGTTTAGTACGATTATATCTTGATTGTAATCTTCGTAAGGGGATATAAAAGAGTGCAAAACTGTTCTCCTCGAGGGGGGAGGGTAATCATGGTATTCTTTTATTTGTGATTAATCACCTTGAATAAAAATCAGCAAGGGGATAACTCATTTTAAATTGAAGAATATAATAGGAGTTTTGTACCTGTAGTAACAAAGATAATTGATGCCTGTCTCCCCCTTGGAGTAATAATGGAATGTTCTACATTCGTGTATATTAAGAGTGAATGTTAAAACACTATTTGTCTAGCTAAGCAACAAATGGTTAAATAAAGCTTATCCTTAAGTTATATTCGGCGTCCAGTTTTTATTACAATTTATTTAACCATTCGTTATTGAACGTTACTTGAAACCCGATCGTCTAGACCTTGATACGGCCGACTCGGAATCTACTGACAAATGGCGGCATTGGAGAAAAATGTTCGAAGGATTCCTTACAGCTCTACAGTTATCTTCAAACGCGGCTTTAACAGGTACTGAGAAATATACCCTTCTTTTACATCATGTCTCTACTGCTATTTATAGAAATTTATCTGAATGTGAAAATTATGAAACTGCGGTGGACATTTTAGAAGCCATGTTTGTAAAGAAAAAAAATACTATTTTTGCTAGACATTTACTTGCTACCCGGCGTCAACAACCAGAAGAAAGCCTTGAACAATACCTTCAGATTCTAAAGACGTTAAGTCGCGAGTGTGAATTTACAGCCTTAACTGCGAACCAAGCGAGAGATGTTTTTATCAGGGACGCATTTATTAATGGAATACAGTCCAACCAAATAAGACAAAGACTACTAGAGAATAAAAACCTAGACTTACCAACAGCTTATGAACAAGCTCTAACGTTGGACATGGCACAGAAGCAGTCTGTCTTCTATTTACAACCCGATATTTTGGGAGCTGCTATCGTAGCCCCTCCTCTGCATGTTCAAAATTCTTCCATTGTCCAAGATGCTGCCACCCCCCTTTCTAACGATCACGAACAACTTATCACTGCCGCCTCAGCTGGATCCACATGCTACTTTTGTGGCCTTCGTATACATGCTCGTTCGTCCTGCCCGGCTCGAGATGTTAGATGCCACAAGTGTGATAAGCAGGGACATTTTTCGAAAGTTTGCCGGTCAGCTTCTCAAAAAAAACGTTCGGCTACTCTTGCTACTGTAGCACCAATTACAATATCAGCTGCATTCCCCGGCTGCCTCTCAAAAACAATCGTGAGGGTAAAAATCAATGGATTGACTATTCATGCGCTTATTGATACAGGCAGTTCCGAAAGTTTTATTAATGCCAGTATTGTAAAAGCAAATAAATGGGAAATATTTCCTTGTTCCAACCAAATATCAATGGCAAATTCATCTTTATCGTCCCATGTAATTGGATATTGCATAGTTAACCTGAAACTAAAAGGAAACTCCTATCAAGGGATCAAATTATCAGTAATGAAAAACCTCTGCTGCGAAGTGATTTTGGGTCACAATTTTCTAAAACAACATTCATGCGTTGAAATTCCTTTTGGTGGCCCCAAGCCAGTCCTAAGCGTATGTGGACTAGCAGCTGTCAAAGTGCGGCACCCGTCACTTTTTACAAACTTAACTCCTGACTGCAAACCAATAGCAATAAAATCAAGACGCTATTCAGAAACGGACAAGCAGTTCATAGCAGCAGAAGTAACAAAACTACTTAAGGAAGGAATTATAGAGCCAAGTGAATCTCCATGGCGAGCACAGGTCCTCGTAACAGCCACTGAAAATCACAAGAAAAGGATGGTCATTGACTATTCCCAGACCATCAACAGATACACATTACTCGATGCCTATCCACTGCCTCGTATTGACGAAATGATTTCTAATATTGCAAAATATCACACTTTCAGTACTTTAGATCTCAGAAGTGCCTACCATCAGGTACCTATCAAGCCAGAGGATAAGCCCTACACGGCATTCGAGGCCTGCGGTCGCCTATATCAGTTCTGCCGAATTCCTTTTGGGATAACAAATGGTGTGGCTAGCTTCCAGAGGGTAATAGATGAAATAATCTCCAATGAAAAATTGAAGGGTACTGTTGCATATATAGACAATGTCACAGTATGCGGACATAACCAAGCTGAACATGACCACAACCTTAAACGATTCATGGCTGCCGTCAAGAAATATAATCTGACTTTGAACAGTGAAAAATGTTCCTACAACTTGAAAAGCATCAAATTATTGGGATACATTGTCAAAAATGGCACCATGACGCCGGATCCCGAGCGACTGAAACCGCTAATGGAATTACCAATCCCTGGAAACATGCCCTCTTTACGACGAGCCCTCGGTATGTTTGCTCACTACTCCCAATGGGTTGCGTCTTTTTCAGAAAAAATACACCCATTGACACAAGTATCTACTTTTCCGTTGTCCTGTTCCGCCATCAGAGCATTTCAAAACATGAAAAGGAACATTGCTCAGTCTGCCATTTCTGCTGTGGATCCTTTTATCCCTCTATTAGTTGAGACGGATGCCTCCGACTGTGCGATAGCTGCCTCACTGAGACAATCCGGTCGTCCTGTAGCTTTTTTTTCAAGAACACTTTCGAAATCCGAGCGACGACACTCTGCAATAGAAAAAGAAGCGTACGCCATAGTTGAGGCATTACGAAAATGGAGGCATTACTTAATCGGCCGACATTTTGAATTAATCACTGACCAAAAGTCGGTCTCGTTTATGTTTAACCCAAAAACAACGAGTAAAATAAAAAACGAGAAAATAGCGAGATGGAGAATGGAGCTTTCTTGCTACTCCTTTGACGTCACTTACCGCCCTGGTAAGGAGAATGCCGCGGTCGACGCGCTTTCAAGGGTGTGTGGCCTGGTAACTGGCTCAGATGATCTTCAGTATATACACAGGGAATTGTGTCACCCAGGTATCACAAGAATGATTCACGTAGTCAGGAGCAGAAACTTGCCATATTCTGTTGAAGACGTAAAAAGAATTACGAACTCTTGTCGGATATGCGCAGAAAATAAGCCCAGGTTCTACAAACCTCCTCCAGCAACACTCATTAAGGCCACACAGCCTTTTGAAAGACTTAACCTGGATTTTAAGGGCCCTTTACCCTCTAAAACTAAAAATAAATACATGCTCACAATAATAGACGAGTACTCAAGATTTCCGTTCGTCATCCCCTGCCCAGACGTAACGGCTGCAACAGTAATTCAAGGCCTCTGCTCCATTTTTGCCGTTTTTGGAGTGCCTGCATATATACATTCAGATCGTGGGTCTGCTTTTATGTCGGACGAACTCAAGCAGTTTCTGCATGAACGAAGAGTAGCTGTAAGTAGAACAACTCCTCACAATCCTCAAGGAAACGGACAGTGCGAAAGATACAATGGTATAATATGGAAGACAGTACAGTTGGCGGCAGCAAATCGCAATAGTCCGATCTCCGATTGGGAAAGTCTCATCCCCATGGCCTTATACGCTATTAGGACTCTATTATGTACAGCGACAAACGCTACCCCACATGAGAGATTCTTCTCGTTCCCACGACGAAGCTCAGCAGGCACATCACTTCCCTCGTGGCTTGCACAACCTGGCACAGTTTTATTAAAACGTCATGTTCGTCATAGTAAACATGACCCATTGGTAAGCGAGGTACAATTAATCGAAGCGAACCCTCAGTATGCACTGGTCAGAAATTCAGAAGGAAGGCAATCTACTGTCTCCTTAAGGGATCTAGCCCCAGCAGGAAATGTATATGAACGTAGAACTGCTTCAGATGGATATAGATCTCCGGTTCGTGGAACAAGTCCGACCCTCTTAGGTGATCGTGTGCCAGATACGTCAAGTTCAGAGTCCCAACAAAACGAATCTGAATATACTAACAGAGTCGTCTCTGACTCTAGTTCGGACGACAGATGGGTACCACGAAAGCGGTTTCACCCAATATCTGAGACAGATACTCAATCCTCAGACACCAAGCGACCGAAGCGCCGTAGAAAACGAGAGCGATTTGGAGCAAGATATTTTAGCCCTAAACCAGCAACACAAGACAGTCCCGAAACGTCGTCAGGTCCCGAGGAGCCTAGATTAGAAATGGATGTCGGGCATGAACAACCAAGACGCCCTCAAAGAACCCGCAGGAGGCCAGGTCGATGGGATGATTTTGTTCCCTACGAATAAGAAGATAGATGGGGGAGAATGTAGTAACAAAGATAATTGATGCCTGTCTCCCCCTTGGAGTAATAATGGAATGTTCTACATTCGTGTATATTAAGAGTGAATGTTAAAACACTATTTGTCTAGCTAAGCAACAAATGGTTAAATAAAGCTTATCCTTAAGTTATATTCGGCGTCCAGTTTTTATTACAGTACCTTAAGTTTTAAAATGTGCAAACAAATAATAAATTAAAAACTAAAATGACTTCACTGCATCCCGGGCAACGCCGGGTCGGGACAGCTAGTTGTCTATAAAGCCTACATCTGTAAAACGAGTTTGTCTACAAGCCATTTAGTTTATTAGACATACACGTCTATGAAGTAGGATTGTCTACTAACTATTTGTGGCCAAACAATTTGTTTAAGGCGTAAATATTTGTCTACAAACTATTTGTCTACGAATCATATGTATATGAAGAGTAAATAAGAATTTAAAGTAATCTAACCTTGGATGCAGACTTAATGTTTCAAAGTGTTCCGTTTATCCATAATGGATTTTTAAAGAGATTTCTACTTTAGCATTCAAATCTTAGAGTTTTTATGCCAGCTTATTTGTTCACACTTGGACATAAAGATCTGAATGTTGGATGCATTCTATCATTATCGCTAGTTGTACCGATCTATCACATTCAAATTTTTGGTAAATTTGTAGATTAACACTTTATGATGAATGAACCTCAGCCATCCCCCCCCCCCCCAAAAAAAAACAAAACAAAAAAAAAACAAAGTGTAATTCTACTTTTTTATGCGAATACCCTGAAAAACTTGACGGAAAGAAGAAAAAAAAAACAATTATTTTTTAATTTACAGTAAAGGTATCACTTTCGTGTATATAAATTTAAAGTAAAATGATCTCCCATTTCCGAGACATTCCAACTTTTTAGGGAAGTTAACCAAATTTTTTTACCACTAACTATAAGTGGCAAGGTTGTGAAATCACACGTAATCATCTAAAAAAAAAGTACAACCAAAAAGGGACAGGATTTATCTCTCATAGCAAAAAAAAAAAGAAGAAAATTTGGTTAACTGCTCTAAAATGCTAGAATGGCTTGGAAATGGGGGATAATTTTACGTTAAATGATTATTATTTAGCAGGAAGACCCGAGCAACGTCGGGTCTTCCTGCTTGTATTTCCTATAGCCTTCACAGATATTCACCGATCCATTTGCTTTGCACGCTGAGCAATAATCATGTCTGCCTTAAATAGTCACCACTTCCTGTATATTCATTCAATGGAAGTAACTCATATGTCATCTGATATCAACAATATTGGGTTGGCCAAAAAGTTTGTTCGTTTTTTTAATGTCATCTTTCCGGCCTACTAAAGATCGTTTTATGTTCCTATTCTTCAAATTCTGTATTTGGTGTAGTGACTATTGTTGACGTCAGTGTGCAATAAACATCCGAGCAGAGGAGTTCTTACATTTCTGCTTGTATTTCAGGCCTTGAAATGGAAGATCTTGCAGAGCACTACCGACATCTGATGCTTTTTTACTACAGAAAAAGAAAACAACTACAAAAATCTGCATAAAGATATGACATGTGTATAGGGAGAATACTGTTATAGAATGGGTGTGCCGAAATGGTTTGCTCGATTGCGAAAAAAAATATTTTAGTGAGAGATGCCCCTCGCTCTGGCCGGGCAAAGATGATCGACAGTGACCAAGTGAAAGCTGTAGTTGAACGATATTGCCGTTTGACAACCTGACAAATCGCAGACATTCGCAAGATTTACAAATCGAGTGTGAAAAATGAATTGCATAAACTCGGTTATGTTTATAAACTTAATGTTTCGGTTCCTTCTTTCCTAAAAAAACAACGTAATTTTTGGCCAACCTAATAATTTACTTAAATTCTGTTGTGAAGTAGTCCAACAGTAAAAAGAAGAAGTCAAGTCGAGGTTGGGTTAAGATAACAAGTGTATTAACATAAAAGGTACAAAGGTAAGGAAACTGACTGGCACTCGGCTAGACAGTTGCAATACTGTCCTTTTTCTCCCTAGTGATTGTCTACTCGCACTATTTATAGTGAGAACCGGTGTAGTTTCTCTTCTGTTAGAACGACCGGTGTAACAAATTCCTATTTCTTTATTTCTTAACTCTTGGGTTCAGTGTGCTACTTGTAATAGTGCAATGCACCACTGCTGGCGCATGTGATGTAGGTTGGCGATCCCTGGATTAGATAAATATGTTTT
Source organism: Sepiola atlantica (assembly GCA_963556195.1). Lineage (NCBI taxonomy): Eukaryota > Metazoa > Mollusca > Cephalopoda > Sepiida > Sepiolidae > Sepiola > Sepiola atlantica. Next base: position 42,885,257 of record OY744543.1, read on the forward strand.
CATATTCTGACAGTTTTTCTTCTTTTTTTTTTGTCATTATTGAATGGAAATGTTATGTTTATTCAGAGTCTTTTCTGAACTGTGCGCCCCCCCCCCCAAACACATGCACGTCGACCTGAACAAAAGAAACAAACGTAGACAGTCATCTAATACCATGCACCTTCTTTGTATGAATAATGGCCGCTAAGAAATATAGGATATACTCTTATTAGGGGTTTGAGTCACTACATAAATATATCTCACCAGTTTACATTCCAAGGCCATCTATAACCGAGTTGTGCTTATCGGGTGGGGCCCCGTAGGTAATTTACTGACATCCGAAACATGTCCTGTGTATGGTCAATGGAGTGTAAACCAGTCGGAGCGCAAGTACTCTGATAAAGTATCTTGAGATCATTTGCATATATTTCTGAAGGCAGAAGTTTCATATCACCTGTTTCTGATAGGAGATTGGTATCTCGTCGTCGCGAGAAACAATATTAGGAAACCTGGCAAGCATGAAGGGGTGCCAATCGCCTGAAACAAGATCACCTGTCAATATAGACTCTAG
>OY744543.1:42890806-42945806 GCA_963556195.1 Sepiola atlantica
TCCCGACCCGACTTTGGGTCACATCTTACTTATGGAAGTAAGATAAAAACTGGCCTTGTGCCTAATTCCTGGAGAGGAGTAAATCAATACTCATCTATATATCTACATCTTTGTTTCGTTACTTGGCAAATAACATTTTTATAATCTTCTTAAATGTTTAATTTTCTCTTTTCTTTTCGTCTGATTTACTTTTGTTTTTCCAAGCAAAACTATCCAGCTACCCAACAATTTTTTTTTATACAAAAAAACAAAACAAAAACAATTCAACTCCGGTTATTCCATCTATTATCAATTATAAATTTAAAACTTAAAAAATAAGGGGCGAGTACAAAGGTAGTTTTATGAGGACGTCGGATACATTTAAAAATAATAAAACTTTGGTAAAAATTAAAAACAAAACTGAAAGTATAAATATTCCCCGGCAACGCTGGATCGTTTCAGCTCGTATACTATATATTTGTAGCGTTTCTATTGAAGGAATTTGTTTTTTAATTCTCCGTGAGTGAGACTTTATTTTTTAATTTTAATTTTTTTTTAATGAACGAGATTGAAAGACCCCATAAAATAAAAAAAAATACATGAAAAAAATAACACATGATAAAAAAAAAATCTCCAAACATAAAAACTACAAAAATCTTTTTGCCATTATTAAGTTGTGTCAATTCTGTGGATAAAAAAAGACGAGTACCACTTACAGAAAGATGTTAACATTTTTTTGTCTTAGGCGTTTTCATCCTGTATCACTTGTTCTTTTTTTTAGTCAGTGTCTGCCAAATTCTCACTGACTCCTAAAGCAATGAATTTTCTCTGACTCTGAATCTTCGACCCTGACTCAGACCCCACAGTCCTGGTTGAATCTCTAGTATTCAACTACAGTAAAAACAATGTTAAATCCGATTTAGTTTGCTCTTTGCTTCTTACCTTATTTCTATTTCTTGCTTCGGAGGGAGGGGGGACTACTAGATCACCACGTATCAAGTCCAAAAGTCACTCGAGGATAAGGGCTAATGAGAGGGAATGATTGTTAGTTGAGAGATGAAGAACCTTATGAGCGGGTTGAGAATGATTGATGGAATAGACCGAGTTCGAATACTTGTGGGGACGGTTCATGACACAAATCTGTTGACATTTGATTTGAAGACGACCATGTTGTAATCTGTAAAGAAGCAGTCCTGTGGTAATGTGTTCTACAGATAGGAAGCCCTTGCGAAAATTCTGCATAACGGTAGGCACACTGAGGAAGAAAGGAAAGTTTGTTTCATTGTGGTAGAAGACGAGTTCTTGCTGTGAATGTCTTACAAGGAAAATGATTGGAGCTCAGTCGAGCACCTTCCATGGAAAAACGATAGCGTAAAGAAAGATTAGCAACGTCTCTTCTGTGAGAAAGAGGCTATAAAGACAAGATCACTCCACACACAAAGACATAAACACAAACATTTTGTACTCTTTGTCCAGGCAAAGAAGAGTGATGTGAAACAAACTTTCACATCCTCAAATGTCTTCGTTCTCTCTGTACAAGGGTTTGTCAGGATAACCTGACACGAGGATACTTTGCCCTACAAGTAAACCCTGACTAAATATTCAAAATAACATAGTAATCAAAGCTCAAATAAGATCCCCTCGGTATGGCTAACCAATACTGGCTTACACGAGGAATGGTGCACCTTCTCCAAGTGATGGTTCCTATAGTAACAGCACTAAGCTGGATACTCCACCAGACTAGATGAATTCTTGTCCTGGAATCCGGTAAAACCACAACAAAGATATACTACACCATAGTTAGCTGGTCAATTGGGGAGAGGAAAATTAATATTTTTAACTTCTTTACAGACTCAATGTCTGACAGGTAAAGGAGAACTTTAATGGGATATTCGAATATCTATGTATCTCATATAGAGATTAAGTCTTAGCCCCAGGAATGGGCATCTTGATTTCTGAGAACTTCGACTGAAGTAAAATGAATCAAAAAAAGAGAGAGTTTGAATGTCTACTAGACACTATCCTTCAGTGTTTCCAGTCTCTCAGTACAGGTGTTTGCCAGGATGACCTGACATGAGCATACTTCCCCCTACAAGTAAACCCTGACCAAAAATTCAAAATAACATAGTATTCAAAGCCCAAATATGATCCTATCAGCATGGCTACACATTGGCCCATTCCAGGAATGATGCGTCTGATGCTACTTAAAGTAACAGCACTAAGCTTGATACTCCACCAGACTAGATGAATTCTTGTCCTGGAATCCGGTAAGACCACAATAAAGATAAACTATAAAATAATTAAGTGGTCAATTGAGGAGATGAAAAATAATGTTCTTCGTTGCTTTACTAACTCAACGTTTCAGAGGTAATTACTTTAATTGAACACTCGGATAGCTATGTATCTCATAGAGATCAAGTGTTAGCCCCAAGAAGGGTGCCCTTGATTTCTGAGAACTTCGACTGAAGTAAAATGATTAAATAAAGACATGCATTTGTTTATGGGATATCTAATTGAGAATTAATTTTATTTCATTGCTGTTTTTACATCTGTGCTTAATTTTAAGTTTTAAAACGATTAACATAATATTCTGTTAATTATACTAAAACTCAGTTACATAAGAGAGATATAAATACTGATTAGCAAAGCGGTTTGCAAGTGGATTTGTATTAATTGCTTTCTATAGTAATGCATGTCCGGCTAGATGTTTAGTTTCTACACACTTAAGTATATGTCTAAGATTACATATGAGAATGTTAGTTTGGATTCAAATGTACTTTGTTAGGTTTGATTTCATATAAGTCTATAAGTTTTAATTGCTTTAGACTGAACAAGGATTGAAATGCAATGAATATATCAGGGGTGGGCAGTAAGTCAAGAGTCTGCAGTTTGTGAAGGCGTTTGGAGTCCGTGTCGGATTAAGTTTTTGTTTTTTAACCCTTAAATGCTTTATTTCTTTATATTGGTTTGAAAAAAAAATTGTCAAGTGAAAAACGTTTCATAGGGTTAATATAGAGTAGTATAAATGATTTATGGAAAAAAAATATATTTATTGAACAAAAATAAATGATTTTACAAATGTGCAACAAATGGCATAAAATTTTACATGTATAACAAAACACTACAATATATGCATCTAAATAATCATAATACACTATAAAATCATAAAATAATTTTTACTTACTATTATAATGACCTGATTTAAAAGTTTAGGCTCTTGAATTAGGCAGATGACACAATGATGACACTCGCCTGTGACATCGAAGATACTGATTACCTATTTAGCGGGTGTATTGATGCAATATCATACTAATACCTACTCACACTTGCAACAGGCTCGTTGCAGATGTGAAACAAGTTGCAATTTGACAAATTTTCGTTGAATATTATATTAAATAGGCATTTTGTAAGAACGTGTCATATTTGAAACTAAAAGCATTTAAGGGTTAAACTGAGTTGGAAGTCAGATATTTTTCGGCTTATATCACATCTCTAAGATAGGGAGTCGGTCAGAAGTGGTCATTTTTTGTAGGAGTCGAAAGCAGTCGTATTTTTTATTATTGATTTCCGAGTCAGACGTCGACTTTCTTTTTTGCTAATGCTTTTTGAAAAAAAAAAATTAACTCTATTTTTCAAATAATCTAATCAATAAAAAAAGAAAGTTAGGATTTGAATAATAATTATTTATAATATTCACTGCCGAACATACAGAATAATATAAATGGCTGTCTGCAGAAAATAGTAGAAATTCTAAAATAGTTTTAAAAATAAATACATTATTAAATAAAGTAATGTATTTATTTTTAAAACTTTATTAAAAAATGTAACTTCTAATATATAAAAGAAATAAATTCAGAATTTGAACAATACATTTTATTTATCTTCCTCCCACAAGGTAAGATGTGACACAAGGTCGGGAAAGTGGGATTTGAAAAGCCAGCGTCTGAGAAGGTGAGCACTCTGGCCTACAAAAAATGCCTGGGCAGCCCCGTCGGCATTCCCCAGTAGGGGGGCCTCAGGCAGTAAGCAATAAACTTACTCCTCCCCAAAGAGGGGAGGCAAAGCCGTGGAGGGTGGACCTCCTAGAACTGCACAGGATATACCCATAGACCGGCGTAAATGAAGCCCCGAAGGCCAAGAAGATACCAGTCTATGGGGTGCATTATCCATCGGAACAGATATTACACTTTGATCTTGGCCAAAAGGCCGGTGAATTTGAACAATACATATTTCTAAATTTTACTTCTGAATATGCATGAAAATAAAAATGGTGTCTGAAAAGTCTTACCTGTCCAAATGTAAGTAATAAATTGTTTGTTTTATTTAATTCCTCTCTTTTAAATCAACTTGAAACTAACTTTAAAAAAAAACTCTATTACTAATGGAGATTTTGTATCTGTATGTCTTATCTATTACTAATGGAGATTTGGTGTCTGTCTGTCTGAAGCCGAAACTATATTATTACTTCTATTAATAATGCTCAATTCAGTTTACTATACTCTTTCATCAAACTAATCTTTCAATGCTAAATACATGGGGAGGGGGATAGTGTAGTATTTGCTCGTTCATCATGATAGAATCCTCCCAGGATTTACCTCCTCCTTTTTAAGGGGTAGCGTAGTATCTCTTCTGTGGTCATGATACCATCCTTCTAGGGATTACCTTCTCCTTTTTGGGGGAGGGGGTAGTGTAGTATCTATTCTGTTGTCATGAGACCATCCTCCCAGAGATTACCTCCTCATTTGGGGGCAGTGTAGTATATGTTCGTTCGTCATTATACTATCCTCCCAGGCATTACATTCTCCTTGGGTGGAAGGCAGTGTAGTATATGTTCACTCGTCATGATACTATCATCCCAGGCTGGTTTAAACATATTTAATAAATTTCAAAAATTGGCCAAATAAAAAAAGGTGTTAAGGGAAAAATATGACCTCTCTTCTGACATTAACTATGCGTTTTGTAATAAATTTTTTCCTGGTGGTAAAAAAACATATCTTTTCATGAAATTAATTGTGCACTCTTTGATGAATTTAAATAAAAAAAGAAAAAACAATATTTAATATTTTGTTCTAATTGGTTCCTTTTATATTTTGACAATTTTTGATTTTATTAATCTGAAAAGTCAGCGCACTTTTTTGATCTGTGCGCTCTTTTAAGAACCCCCTCCACGCAGACTGATCCGATTTTTTTATTTAAAAACAACCCTCACCTAACCCTAACCCTAACCGTAAATTAACTTTTAGGTTTAGTTCAACAAAAGACGGTTTAGTTTGGTTCGTATTGTGTAGAAGCACAAAGTTATATTTAAGTAAACTGAAGATAATCAAACGCTTGAGCAAGAAGTTAAAAGAGATCTATACAAATGTAATGATCAAATTGTGACAGAACTGGAAACAAGATTTGACTCCATGTTTCATCTGCAAACTGTCTTCACTGGATTATCATCGCCAGCAATCCTAGAAGAGTTGCAACAAAAATGTAATAGTCTCGGCAAAGAATACACTGGTGACTTAGATGTTTTTATGTTGCCTTTGGAAGTTCTTCGTATTTGGGACTTTTTAGTGGCAGTTTTCGAGGAGGGAAGTGGTATAAGCCTAACGGTGATCAACAAATCATCAGCTATTGAATGGCTGAGATTGATCCATCGGTGGCAAGTGCGGCTGTTTTTGACTCTTACAGTTTCTGTTGCCACTTCAGAGAGAAGCTTCTCAAAACTAAAGCTTATTAAAGTTTATTTAAGATCAGGCAGGTCAGCAGATCGCCTTTCGAATTTGTCGCTCTTATCAATTGAACATGAAACTGTCAAGCTGATGGACGTTGACAAAATAATAAGGACTTTGCTTCTACAAAAGCTTGTAAAGTCAAACTTCAATAAATCTGTTTACCAGTTAATTAAATAAAAATTATTTTTTCTGTTTTTCAAATTCATTGTTTTCCATTCGTATTTCAATCATCATTATCATCATCATCATCATCATCATCATCATCATCATCATCATTATTATTAACTGGTTTATTTGTTGATTCAGGCCACAATTAATCCTTTAATGTGGGTAAGGTCTGATTATCTTGTCTTTATCTAAGTTTTCCTTCTATTATTGTCTTTGGTGAGGCCTGACAGAATCTATACGCATGGCTTTCATATCATGTTTGACCACGTCCTCCCAAGACAACTTAGGTCTGCTAGTGGTGGTCTTCTCTGCTGTCAGATGTTCAGCCATTAAACGTTTCGATTTTATTGAACAGTTTATGAAGTCGATGATTTTTTTTTCTTTTATGGAAATCGCTCCAGACAAGGCATGAAGCCACTTGATGTAAGGAGCTAAAAAAAAAAATACTACTTCAAGGTCAAAAACTAGCCAACGATAAGTGTTAGATGGATAGATTCCGACCCAGAAAACAGCACATCATCATCAGTGAGGGGAGCCGATACGCGAAAAAATGGTGCATATTCTCTCCTGGTGACCCGGCATTATCTGGAGACAAAAATGAAATATTCCACTAGTGAAAACAGGTGATGAAATATAATTCTATACAAGCCCACAAGGTAAGCTGTTTTTTCTAAACCATAATATCTTCTGTTGTCCGCTTGCTTCATAGCGAGTTTCTGCTATTGTTTCGGTAGCAAATTTCATTCTACATAAGACTTGTTGTATCTGATGTCTTAGTGGACAACATTTCAGATTGTTCCTTCTGACAAACAGTGTTCTTTTGCAATTGAACTCATGGATCTTTGAGGATTACCACCAACGGTGTGCTTGGCGAAAAAATTAAGATGTTTTAAGACTTTCAGTGTGTCTAAAAATGTCTCCTGCATTTTGATAATGGTGAAAACTTTCGATCTTAAGCTTTTAACTCTTTGCAAACTTTTTAAACTAAAGATCAAGCTATTTTTACAATTGGTTTTAGTTCTAAATCCTTATATTCAACCTTTATAGTCATGAAGACTGGGTGCCTCTTCATCTGTTGTATAATTGTAGTGGCTGCCATTGATAAGTCTGAAATATAGAAAATACAAAGTCAAATAATATTTCTGCTATAGTAAAAAAAAAAATGTACATCCTCAAATACCTTGTGTACTTATATAGGAAATGTTTGAATGATGAAAAAATAAAATTTGAAAGTTTACAAGTTTATTAAATCATCAGGTGTTCAAGCAAGGAATATAATAAACTGACCTTTAATCCATGGATTTTTAAGGAAAAAAACAATAAAATTTTAATTATTGGTTAGCATTAATTTGAAAATTTACAAAACACATAGTTCAAGGAGAGTTTAAAAGATGGGTAGCAAGTCATTGTAACACTGCAAATATTGAAAAATCCAATTTGAATGTGGTATTGAATAGTGAGGTGATTGATTCCGAAAAATCCGATTTGAATGTGGTATTGAATAGTGAGGTGATTGATTCTGAAAAATCCGATTTGAATGTGGTATTGAATAGTGAGGTGATTGATTCCGAAAAATCCGATTTGAATGTGGTATTGAATAGTGAGGTGATTGATTCCGAAAAATCCGATTTGAATGTGGTATTGAATAGTGAGGTGATTGATTCCGAAAAATCCGATTTGAATGTGGTATTGAATAGTGAGGTGATTGATTCCGAAAAATCCGATTTGAATGTGGTATTGAATAGTGAGGTGATTGATTCCGAAAAATCCGATTTGAATGTGGTATTGAATAGTGAGGTGATTGATTCCGAAAAATCCGATTTGAATGTGGTATTGAATAGTGAGGTGATTGATTCCGAAAAATCCGATTTGAATGTGGTATTGAATAGTGAGGTGATTGATTCCGAAAAATCCGATTTGAATGTGGTATTGAATAGTGAGGTGATTGATTCCGAAAAATCCGATTTGAATGTGGTATTGAATAGTGAGGTGATTGATTCCGAAAAATCCGATTTGAATGTGGTATTGAATAGTGAGGTGATTGATTCCGAAAAATCCGATTTGAATGTGGTATTGAATAGTGAGGTGATTGGTTCCGAAAAATCCGATTTGAATGTGGTATTGAATAGTGAGGTGATTGATTCCGAAAAATCCGATTTGAATGTGGTATTGAATAGTGAGGTGATTGATTCCGAAAAATCCGATTTGAATGTGGTATTGAATAGTGAGGTGATTGATTCCGAAAAATCCGATTTGAATGTGGTATTGAATAGTGAGGTGATTGATACCGAAAAATACAATTTGAATGTGGTATTGAATAGTGAGGTGATTGATTCCGAAAAATCCAATTTGAATGTGGTATTGAATAGTGAGGTGATTGATTCCAAAAATATCCATAGCCAGAAGCCTGTAAAAAGTTAATATATGAGTAGAATCATCATGCCACGAATAAAGGTTCATTAGCACGCAGATTAAAATGTGAAGTGGTTAGTTCGACAGATGAGTTATATATATACTATATATACTAGTAAAAATATATAAAATATTATATTTTAGTGAGTTTTTTTATTTTCTATATTTAAGTTTCATATTTCAATATTTTCATATTTCAATTTTAATGTTTAAGTATTTTTAAAATATATTTAAATTTTAAATTAAAATTTTTTTTTAATTTTAAATTTTTTAAACATTTTAAAATATTTTTTTAAATATTTCAAATTCAATTTCATATTTCAATTTCAGTTTCATATTTCAATTTCAGTTTCATATTTCAATATTTTCATATTTCAGTTTCATATATTTTTTATGAGTTATATATATACTATATATACTAGTAAAAATATGCTCCCTCACGTTGCAGAATTTTGCTAGGTTGGGAAGATGTCATGATGAACGAACTACATTCACTGATCATCAAAGGGGAAGGTAATGCCTAGTAGGATGATACCATTACAACAGAACACTGGGAGGATCTTCCCCATCAAAGGAGAAAGAACAACAGAAAAGATAATACCCCCCCCCCCAAAAAAAAAGGAGAAGATAATACCTGGGAAGATGGTCTCATGACAACAGAACATATACTACATTAACCCTCTCTCAACGGAGGGTGTAATACCCGGGAAGATTACCCCTAACACCTTAAAAAGGAGGAGGTAATTCCTGGGAGTATGGTCTTATGACAACAGAACCGAACACAATAATAGATTAAATCAGTTTTGTTTTATTCATTTAAAATTGCATAGTCATAAAACATTATTTTGATAGTTCCTTAGCTTTTTTTTGTCCCAAGATCAAAGTGTAGTATCTGTTTTCATCATTACAGCGACATCGGACGTGAATTTAAAAATAATAGGCGTCGTTAACAGAAGAGAGGAAAGGGGGGAATAGGGACGCAGATAGACAGCCAATCAGTAGCTTGCTTGTTAGCTAGCCAGCCTCTTTCTCGTATTTCCGGTTGGTAAGAACTCACGCGAGCTATGTTAATAGTTTTTCTTAAGTTTATCAATTCTTTTTATAAAACAATTTTAATTAATTACTATTAATATCGACAAAACTATTGGACATAAGTTGATAAAATAGTTCAATAACATTAGAAATAAATTATGAAGTGTTTAAAAACTAGGTATGCAAGTTAGTCTATCTAATATTTGTCCTTAGATCGTTCGTCTCTATATAGAGTATTTAAATTCCTATGTTAAGTAAGTGTAGTATCTGTTCCGATGGATACTGCACCTCTATAGACGGATGTCGTCTTGTCCTTCGGGACTTGATTCCACCTGTCTGTGGGTTTGTCCTGTGCAGTTCTAGGAGGTCCACCCTCCCAGGCTTTGCCTCCCCTCTTTGGGGAGGAGTAAGTTTATTGCTTACTGCTTGAGGCGCCCCTACCGGGGAATGCCGACGGGGCTGCCCAGGCAATTTTTAAATGGCCAGAGTGCTCACCTCTCGAGCGCTGGCTTTTAACCCCACTTACTCGACCCAAGCTGTGGTCACATCTTACTTGTGGGAGTAAGATAAAAACTGGCCTTGTGCCTAACTCCTGCAGAGGAGTAAATAAATATTACTGATTTAAATAACAGTAACCTGTTTTTATGTTAATATAGGAGTGATAAAAGAAATAAAGAAATTATAACATATTCATTTATATCAATTGCAAGAATTCAACACTTACAGCAGCTTAGGCATACGATCGTTTCTGCGACGAATGGTCTTTATTGATACCAAGTTGTCTTTTCATCAGCAGAAATAGAGGTCGAACAAAACACTTAAACTCTAGTATTATTCAACAGCAAATACAGTAATTAGAGAATTAAGTAAAGTATGTTTGTATGTACAGGATTAACTCCTAAACTAATTTAGCAATAATTATTAATTCTGGAACACAGCTGCTAGGCGTAAGAGTGAGTAATATGGGCTATATTAGTCTAATTCAAATTTTACCAAAAACGGTAAAAAGAGGATGGAAACTCTTTGTGAAAATTCAGATAGCTCCTATTTTAGTTTTGCATTGAATTTGATCCATCATAATTAGATGTCACTTAAGCAAGATTCCCTGAATTTCAATTTCTTCGTAAGACCCCTTAAGCTTAAACCTTAAATTTTAGACATTTTCTAGAATCAAAATCATATAATGGATGTTTATCAAAATTAGAATAAGGATTCTAAACATTAGGTTTTGCAGCATTATATGTCTAGTTTAATCTTCGTAAGGGGACATAAAGTTTGTGTGAATCTGTTCCATTCAGAAAGAGTTTATTATATGAGTTTGTACTTAAGGTTTTTGTATATACTATATGTAATTGTACTTCCTTGTTTTTATCCAGTTCATTGTCATGAAATGGCCGCGTATTTGTATTTTGAAGAAAAGTTTGCAGCTGTTTTTGTTATCTGATTGAAATTGGGTTTGAGGAAAAATGTCTAAATTGCTTTCTTTGTTTGATCTTCTAAATAAAGGGTTGGCACCATCCAACCCATATGCTGGATCGGTTCACAAAGAGATTTTGACTGGCATTGAACAAATATCTGCATTGCCCCAACTGCACTAATAACGATTGTACACAACAAAGTTGGATTTTTCTGTCTGGGGATCAGGGAGGAGGGTCACATTAGGATCCAGGAGTGTGGAAAAAATGTTGCATCAAACATATAAAGTTATATTGTAGATCTTTAAAATTCAGACCCAAATATCAATCTGTCAGACAGATTGATATACTTGATTCGAACTAGCCTATATTTTCCTTTATCCCTTATACAGGGTGGGCCAAAATAAGGGTCCTATCTTTAAATTTGAATAACTTGAATTTGAATAACTTCCACAAAATAAAAGTTAAACTCACCAAACTTTATGTGTGTGTAGACTGACCCTTCCGAGATTTTTTGAAATAAACAAAACAAATTTTAGCCGAAAAACACTTCTTAAAACTTACAAAAACTAAAGTATTGTTTTTTACACTGTTTTGAGTTTTTTAAGCAAAAATAATGTTTTCTAAATGAGGGTACGTTCCTTAGGGCTAATACGGCTCATGCTTGCTTCGGAAGGGGTCCTTTACTTATTCTAAAAAAAAAAATTTTTTTAAATCAATAAATAAAAAAGTTATGAATTTTTAAAAATAGGACCCTTATTTTTGCCCACCCTGTATTATGTTATTTGCAAGAATATATTTTATATCGTTTAGATTATTTCTGAAAATACTTATTCCGGGTAAGAAAATATTTAGAAGAAAGGTAACAAGCATTTTTTTCCCCAAAGAGTAGCTTCCCTTTGAAGCATTTGGAATCTGTAGCAAATCCTCATGTATTAAAAGATTAAAAGTTTTGAAAGATATATATATATATCCAATAATTTTATAAATAGAAATTAGAACATTATCGTAATAAAATTAGTTACAGCTTTATAACATTTTGGTCCAATTAATAATTTAATGCTAAAGCAATACCGTGATAATTAAATTTAACTTTAAAAATCTTATTTAAGAACTAAAATAAAATACTTTGCTAAAAGAAAAAGACAAAATTTAAATACGGGCAGTGACTGGTAGGTGCAGTTGGTAAATACATATAATTTGTTTTAAGAAATTAAAGTTAATTATTATTATATTAAAGAATTAATTTTGTTTTCTGTTAAAATCTGAGCTAGCAGAAGAAATCCTCTGAAATCCTTGTTTGCTTGGAGGCGTTTTTGTAGAACTTAAGGTTTATATTTCGTTTCAAAGTCTTGAGATGAGGATTGATTATTTGCATTATTTGAACTACTAATTTCATCTAGGTTATTTTTTTCGCAACGTTTCAGCAACATCCGACCCTCTTCACGGATTGCGAATTTTTATGTTAAACACCAGAATCTATAAGGAATTTCAAACTGAACCCTTTATTTAATCTATCTTGACAGATTGTTCCTGTTCTGCCAGCTATGACCGAGTAGCACGGATAAAGGCGTTAGGTATCAATCAGTTTCAAATAACAGTCTTCTTGAAGGTTCAACCCTCACTACAGGAGATACTAACTAAGAATAATATAAACATTAATTAACATTTCTAACTGGTCATGGCTGATAGAACGAGAACAATCTCACCCCGTGGATTAAATATCGTGTTCAGTTCGAAATTCCATATAGATTTCAGAGTTTGACATAAAGATTCCTGAGTTCAAAAAGATACACCTGAAGAAGGTTGGAGGTTACATCGGCCGAAACGTTGTGAAAAGAACAATCAAGATCAGAATAGTAGTCTGAATAATTATTCAAATAATACGAAATAAGATTTATAGGATTTAACTTCAACAGAAATTTGAAGAGAAACATGATGATGATGATGATGATGATGCTGATGATGATGATGATGATGATGATCATCATCATCATCATCATCATCATCATCATCATCATCATCATCATCATCATCATCATCATCGGTTTAACGTCCATTTTACATGCTGGCATGTGTTGGACAGCTTTTAGAAATTGACTTCCAAGCTAACGTATCTCTGGTCAGATCATTATTTGTTCCTCTTTTTCTCAAGTCCATCCTTATCATTTCCTCCCATGTTTTCCTTGGCCTTCCCCTGTGAACTGAACCTGCTACCTTAACTGACTCATGAACTCTCATCCATTATTTAAGTGTGACCATACCACCGAAGTCTCCTGTTTTGCACATATCTCCTTGTACTGTCCAGATGTAATCTTCATCTGGGGTCATCAGATCTAAGCCTGTCTTTAAGACTCACACTACATATCCATTGTATCATTCTCATATCATTTCTCTCCATGCAATGCATGCCATCAACCCTCACTGATCAGGTTTTCTCTGTCCGTCAGTTATGACCGGGTAGAACGGATAAAGGCGTTGATTAACAATAATTTCTAAGTGACAGTTTTCTGGGGATTAAAGGTTCAATCCTCACTAAAGGCTAAGAATAAAATAAAAATTGCTTAACACTTCTACCCACTAATGGCTGACAGAATGAGAACAATTTTTGTGTGCCTACAAGAGGGTTATTTTCTTTTTCTTTGTTTTTTATTAAAAGTAGGGAATGGTATTATTGATTAAAATTAAGCAACACCCAAAGACGCACAATAAATAAACACGGTATCCTCCCTTTTATCTTTCTTTATCTTGCCAGTAAATGTTTTTATTGTATCGCAATGTTATGCCTCTCATTCCCAGGATTTGCTTTTCAATAATTTGCTCATTATCCCTTGATATCTCGCCAGTAAGTCCCCCTGTTTTTCTTTCATCTCTAACCCCACCCACCCCATCTTCTCTGTATATTTCCACCCACATTTTTTGTTGTTGTTTTTGTTTTGTTTGTTTTTTGGTTGTTGTTTTTTCTAGCTTTCTCAACCGCCCACTTTCTCGCGTCCACATCCTCCATATGTCTTGCTTTATTCTTTCCGTTCGCTTCCAGTCGGGTTACTCGTATTTTTGCGAGGGTTTTATCTACTATTTATTTCAGCAAAATATTGAGCAATCCAAAAACAAAGTAGAAATTCAAACACAAACGGGTGTTTCCTTACAATAACTCTGCAATGAAAAAAAAAACGCCTTCTCTATCTATATAAAGTTAGGGACGTGTATATATTTATATATTTATATGTACAGGATTCACTCCTAACCTAATTAACAGATCATTATGAATTTTGGAACACAGCTGCTAAGCGTAAGAGTAATGTGGGCTATATTTAGTTTAATCTAGTTTTATGCAAAGAGAGGTAAGAAGGCGATGGAAGCCCTCTGTGAAAATTCAAATAACCCTGAATTTGATGTCATTTCAACTATAGGTATTAGACATCAATTAATAAATATTCCCCAAATGTTAGTTTGTTTGGAGTATTTGACAAGGATTTTTAGGGGTATAATATTGGTCCACCCTCCAATTTGAAAATTCGAATATATCAAATTTGCATTAAATTTGATCCGTAGTCATTAGATATGAATTAAGCAAGATTCCCTGAAATCCAATTTCTTCTTAAGACACCTTAAACCTTAAATTTTAGACATTTTCTAGAATCAAAATCATGTAATAGATTTTGATCAAAATTGGAATAAGGATTCTAGACATAAGGTTTAGTAGCATTATATCTTGATTTTAATCTTCGTAAGGGGATATAAAATTGGTGCAAAGTTGTTCCGTTGGGAGAATTAATTTTACTCTGTCCTGGAATAAGTAGTCTTCTAGAATCTATAAAAAAAGTCACTCTTATTTTACATGTTATACCTAAATAGCAATGCATCTCACACATCGATATTTGATTCTTACTATCCAGTCAATTAGGTCATTTATCGGTCTCTGTTGTTTGCTATTGAAAAATGAAATTCCAGTCATATTCATTGATTACATGCTATATCCGGTCTGTCATTTCCTTCAGTAACATACACATCGAGACAAACACTTCCGTCTGTTACTAACTACACATACTTACAAATGACTTTGCAATTTATTGTCATTAAGTACTATTTTTAGTTCTACACAGAAATGCAAACAAAACCCGGTGCTTCCTTACAGTAACTAGGCCATGAAGAAAATTATCTTGTCAGATTTTCAAAGTCAGGCCCATATAGCAATCCGTCTGACATATCGATATTTGATTCGGACTAGCCTATTTTTTTTTCGTTTTTTCTCCTTCCACTATGTCATTGGCACGAATATATTTTATTTTGCTTTGTTTGTTTTTTCTAAAACTACTTATTCCATGTAAGAAGACTGTTAAGGCTGAGACATTTTCTCTTAGTCACCAAAACAGATTAAAGGGAAGTGATTGCGTACAATTATACTAAGTTCTTTTTTTTAGTTATTTAATTTAACATATAAAGTTATCTTATCGGATTTAGAAAACTCAAATAGCAATCCGTCTGGCATATCAATACTTGAGTTAGACTAACCTATTTTTTTTTCGATTTTGTCCTTCCACTATGCTATTAGCATGAATATATTTTATTTCACTTAATATTTTTCTGAAAATACTTATTCCGGATAAGAAAACTGTTAGAGTGGAGACATTTTCCCTTACTCATGGAAACAGATTAAAGGGAAGTTATCTTCTCCCTTTTCTTTGTATTAGTCCTGAGCTAAATCGAAGTCTGCAATAATAGATTTTTCTCTCTACTTGACACGATCATAGGCTTGGTCTGGGTGAAGACCGATTTTATGCAGAGCGTCTACCCATCTTATCGTGTACGGTCTCTCAGTTACTTCCAAGTAACTTCAAATTTTAAAGCAAGTTTTGTGACAGTTAAAGGGGAGTTATTGTGTGCATTTATACTGAGTTCTCTCCCTTGAGTTCTTTATTCAAATATATATATATATATATATATATATATATATATATATATATACATATATATATATATATATATATATATATATACATATATATATATATATATATATATATATATATATATATATATATATATATATATATATATATATATATATATATATGGGAAGAGAAGGATGAAGGTAATCCGACGTGATGGGAAAATGAAAAAGGAAAACCAAAAAATGGATGTATTTTATGTGTACATCAACGTTTCGTCTTTATTTATAAGACTTCATCAGGATGATAATATAGAGAAAAAATGTCATGCAAGTACAAATACATGTAGGGTAGATATATTGGGAGGAAAAATAAAATAAAATAATGGCCACTACTGGATGGACGTCCGTACTTGTTGGAGAATAAAAATGAATGTTGAAGAAAATGAGTGGGGAAGAAAGTGGAAAGATGGGGGAGAGCAAGGACTACTGTGGCTGGTAAGAGAAAGAGGTGGGGGATGAGCAGGGATAAAGTGGATGGCAGGGAGGATGCGGTCAAGATTGAAGGGGAAAAAGTAAGTTGGAATGTTTGTGTGTGGGGGGTGTATGCAGGGAAATGAGGATGGGTAGAGAAGGAGGGGGGCTGTGATTTTGGTAGATGGGCGAAAGTTATGGTCTTAGAGAGCGTTTTGAGAAAATGAGGGAATTTAAGAAGGGGTATGGAAAAGTGAGGGTATGGGAGAAATAGTTGAGAGGGGGAATGGGTGAGGGGGAGAGGGAGGATTTGTTGTGATAGGGTATGAAATATTTGAAATATTTGGAAAATGAGAGCAATGAGTTAGGGAGTGGAGGGGTGGAGGAGGGAGGTAATTGAACGGGTGGGTATGGAATATTTGAAATATTTGGAACATGAGAAAGTTTAGTTGGACTGTAGTGTTAAAAATGTGAGGGAAAAAAAACGGAACGAGTAAGGAGAAAGTGAAGATTCATGGAGAAAAAGGAAGGGTGTGAGTAAGTGGAAAAGTGACATAAAGGTTAGAGATGAAAATAAATGTTATCTATGATCAGGCAAGAGTCTTTGTTCTGTGAGGATGATCTTGCTTATTAAGGGTGACAGGTTAAAGAAGCCATTTCGTTGCTTGATAGTGGTGGAGGCGGTGATGAGAGCAGTTTCCAATAATCTTCGCCGAGATTTGTTGTGGATGTATTTTGTGATTTTGGCTTGTTCAAATTTGAACGCATGACCATGTTCTAGTGCATGGGAGAAAAGTGCACTGAGAGGGTTGTTGTTTTTTATGTCCCTTTTGTGTTCATTTAATCGTTTCTTTATAAATAAAGACGAAACGTTGATGTACACATAAAATACATCCATTTTTTGGTTTTCCTTTTTCATTTTCCCATCTCACTTCTAGACTTCAAACTCAGCATTAATGACGACGGATCTCTCCACACCACTTTCTATAGAAAACCCGCTTGCAGGAACCTCTTTATCCACTACAAATCCGCACTACCCCTCAAATCCAAAATTAGTTACGCACAAAGCGAAATCACCCGCATACAAGACAAATGCTCTTCTACTTCCGATAAAACAACACACATCGAAGCCTTCCACCAAACCCTATTAACCAACGGTTTCTCCCTAACTACCATATCCAGCCTTAACAACACCAGAAGACGTAAACACCACACTCTCACCAACACTTGCTTCCTTAAACTCCCCTTCTTTAGCGACCGTATCACTTCTGCTATCCGCAATTCCATACGTAGTGAGAACCTTAACATACAACTTTCTCACACAGGCACCTCTCTCCGACAACATTTATCCAAAAAAAGCCACTACACCCCAGACCCCTGCTCTCTAGCTAGTTGCCCCATCCCCAACTCTGGCCTCTGCCTCCGCACCTATACGGTATACAACCTACAATGCGCTAAGTGTCAAAAGTTCTACATCGGTAGTACCGTTAGGCCTCTACACCAACGCATTAAAGAGCATCTAAACACCCACATTTCTTCCTTCCATAAACACTTAATATCATGTGGCAACACACATCGCTCCATTAGTGTCCGCATCCTCTACTCCGTCCGCAATATAGGTCAGCTTCGAATTTCGGAAGCTATCCTAATCTCTAAATTTCGTCCAACCTTGAATAACAGATTCGAGTTGTCTTCTCCCTTCATCCTCTGATTCTTACATCCTCACACTCCCACCCCAACTTACTTGCCTTTGTCTCCTCTTTATTTGCCAACGCCACCCACCCCACATTTTTTTTTTGCTTGCCTTTGTCTCCTCGGTATTTGCCAGCGCCACCCACCCCACATTTTTACACTTTACGTATTATAATTGTGGAATGGAATGATATGCACTTTATTTACACGCATTTAGACCTAGTGATTTTATGTGTATGCATATATTCATGTATGTGATGTATTCTCATGTGTGTGTATGGGTATGCTCTATAGAATAAAATAATAGTAGAAAATAAGAAAATTAAAATGAGGGAAATAAAAGATTGAAATTGGGATGAATAAGGAAAGAATAGAAAGAAATAGAAAAATAAAGAAAATAAGAGGGGAAAATGAAAGGAAAGAAATGAAAAAATAAATTATAGTATTAAAAGAATAAATTAAATATATTAATGGATCATAATAACAAGGGAGAATTGAGGAAGAAGAAAATAAAAGGAAGAGAAGAAATAGAGAAAATAATAAATGTAAAATAGATGACTCTATAAGTCAATAGATAGAATAAATTTATACAAATTTACTTCTAGGAATATGTCCCTCTTAAATTAACTATAAAAGATAAAAAGGAAAGAAGAAAGAAAGAATGTATGAATAAATAGTATATTTTATTTTTATTTTGTTCTTATTTTTATTTGTTTATCTTGAGTTTATTTGTTTATTTATTTATTTTTTTTTATCTTGTTTATTTATATATTTTTTCCATAGTCCCCCCTTACCCATAATCCCTTCTTATTCCCCCCCTTCCCCTGTTACAACGGTCCCCTCCTTGGCTTTGATCCATTTCACAATTCAAATTCCTTCTCAAATTTCAAATCTCATTTCTAAATATATTTTTAAATAAGTTATCCCCCTTTGACAATAACAGCCCATACGTAAATTTAAATTTGAATTGAATAAAGATAATAAAAGAGAGAGGAAAAAAAAAGATTAACTAATGAATCATATAAAATAAAACATAATAAAATTATAAAAATTAGTATATTATTAAACAAATGTTTATAGTATTTTAACTTTAGTTATATGATTGCTTAATGGAATTTTGACATTTTCTGCGTTCCTACTACCAATTGTTTTCTGCTGTATTTCGATGATCTGACACCGGTTTTCCCCGTTTTTCTTCGACCCATTCGGTCTTTTATTGTTGTCTTCTGATAATGAAAGTTTTTCTTTCGAAAATTTAAGATTACCCTTTGCCTAACGGTTACTTACCGGACAGTATTTACTATTTGGTATTTAATCAGTTTTCGTGAAATTATTAATAAATCGTTTTGAGTTTTACTTTCTCCCTGCGTTTATTTCTTTTCACTTTTCCATCTTACGGCAACCACATCGCATTGCTATAGCCTCGGACGACTAATCTGCACTTACATTTACCAGCAATGCTTCAAGCAAACTACAATCTCCTTTTATATATATATATATATATATATATATATATATATATATATATATATATATATATATATATATATCAAGTGAATTATGTGACTTCAAGCATGTATATGTGTGGGTGTTCGGTTTTTATCAAGTGTGTCTGTGTGTGTGTGTTTCTCATGCACACGTTAATTACACATTATTATTTGTTCTTTACTATTAATCGATTAACATCAAGTAATAAAACAGTAATCATGGGAAAGGAGTATCGAATGAAAAGAAGCCTTTGGGTCGCCTTTGACTATGGTCGACTACTTTACTTTCCTTTTTACTGAAACAAACTTTTTAAAAACTTTCTATTTCACAAAATAATTTGATTACGAAATTAAAGTCACAAAATTAATTTTCGTTTCTTTATAAAAAAAGTCAGTCATTTTCTTTCTTTTACTCCCGGGCAACATGGGAACTAGGTACAGCTAGTTATTTCTGAAATCATTCAGTTTTTGGTATGGCTGCTTCAGTAGACATAAACTCTCAGGATTTCTTCTCGACAATCAGTCCGGCAGGAACTAGGCCATTTCGGTGGCTTTTTATCTATCAGGCTGAGGTATTAGTCCTGGGTAATTCTAGGAGGTCCATCCTCCCAAGCCTTGCCTCCCCTCTTTGGGGTGGAGTAAGTTTATTGCTTACTGTCTGAGGCGACCTGACCGTGGAAATTTTTATTAGGCCAGAGTGCCCCTTCTTTGAGGGCGCTGGCTTGATTCTCCCCACCTTCCGGCCTTGTGCCACATTTTCCTGTTGTGGGAAAGAAGGAAAAATTGAGTCAAACCCAGTCTATGCTGGCAGTCAAGACTGACATACCACTACTCTTGTTTCTCTGTTGTATTATACTTTCCTTCAATATACTTGTTTTCGCTAAACCCTGTGTTCGTGTTTTCATTCCGGCCACTAAACAGATCCACAACAACTGGCGACGAGATATTCGAACTTACACAGAACACAACTGCAACATTAAAGATTTTTTCTTGAGAACCTTTTAAAAAGGACCCCACAACAACCGATGACGTGGGATTTCAAACTTACATCACCACAACGACTGACGACGTGGTTACAGTAAAGGATTCTGGAGAACTTTAAAATGGACGCCACAACTGGCAACAAAGTATATTAAGGGTTTATTGGAGAACCTTTAAAAAAAGGATAAACGTGGAGAAATCAACGACAAAATTCACCAGACAACGTCATAGTTCTAAAAACTGGCTTTAACCGGTGGGAAAACAAACACGTAAAGACAAGCTGTTTTTTTCTCTCTCATTTGAAGAAAGGTCAGTGATTTTTTTTTATTGCTATTCCGGCACTGTTGTTAATCTTTAACAAGAAGGGAATACACGATTTTTTTTCTTTTCTCTCCAAAAGAGAAAAGTTTACGACTGCCAAAAGAAAAAGAAAGACAAAAACTGCATTTTTATTTTTTCTCTATTGGCTAAAGTGCTGACCGCAAATTCTACGGCTAAGCAAAAAGCGTACTAAAAAATGATTTTTTTTTTTCGAGGAAAAAGAAAAAGGTTTTATATTCTTTTTACAACTAAGATTACGCTTAGCAAGCCTAATCTAAAAGAAAGAACTTTCTAAAAGCCGTATTCTAAAAGGACACATTTTAAATATGGCAGAACTGGTGAAGTATCAAATGCATCTGCAACAGAAAACAGAAGAAAGACTTCTAGAACAAAATGAAAGACTACAGAAAACTGAAGTAAGATTTCAACAGCTTCTACTAGAACAAAAGAAAAAATCCGGCGAAAAGATTGAAGTATTAATACAAACAATATTGATTAAGGGTGCAAGTAACGGAAACGATAATGCTTTCTTGTAGAATGCCGTTTGAAGCGCAATTGACAATTTCACTTATTCTCCAGATGAGGATAAAATCTTTGCTTCATATTTTAGAAGATATGAGGATCTATACAAAATAGATTGTGAAAATTAGGCAAACCCTAGAAAGGTTCGCCTACTGCTCCGAAAATTAGGCACCAGCAAACACACTAAGTTCGTGGATTTAATTTTGCCCCCCAAAACAAGCGATTTGACTTTTCCTGAAGCTGTAAATCTTTTAACTGAAATATTTATCCCCAAGACTTCATTGTTTTACAAACGCTGGAAGTGTTTAAATCTGGTAAAATAAAAGACAGCGAAGATTATTCAACGTTCGCATCAAGCGTCAATAAGCACTGCGACGATTTTAAATTAGCTGAACGTAGTGCTGATAATTTTAAATGCTTAATTTTAGTACAAGGGTTGGTATCAGGAAAAGACGCTGACATCAGACGGAGGGTTCTAAATAAATCAGAAAATGAACCGAACTACAGAAATTAGCTGAAGACTGCCAGATATTTATAAGTGTTAAGCAGGATTCGAAGAACATTGAAGAGTCGGGCATTACACACATTGGAAAAGTACGTCAAAATCGAAATTCAGCTCTTCCTCAATTAAAAAGAAAAATGGGGATGTTCGCACCTCTGCACAGACAAACCAGCCTTGTACAAAACAGAATGAATTGCAGTCGAACCATTGTTTTCGCTGTGGTAGCCTGCATTGGTTAATGGACTGTCCATTTCATTTTAAGACCTGCCTGACTTGTAACAAAGTCGGACACAAAAGTTTGCATTGTAGAACAAATAGAGGAAATAAAACGCGGGTTCAAGCCACAAGTACAAATGAGCAGGACTACATCAATATAAGGAAATATGTACACGTAAAAATCCTGGATTAGAATATAAGACTACAATTAGATTCAGGCTCGGACGTGTCAATAATAAACCTACATATGTGGAAGCGGTTGAATAAATCCACCATGTTGAGAACCAAGAGAATAGCCAGTGACTGGTGAAAGAATTAAAATTGAGAGTGAGATAATTATAAACGTGACTCTAATGGGAACTACCAGAATGGTAAAAAATACTTGTGTTAAAAGACACCAATATCCTATTTGGCACTAATTGGATGCAAGCGTTCAATTTATGAGAGTTATCAAATAGATACGTGTTTCCAAAAAATAGATAGTCGAACAACCTAAAGCTGGATTTGAAAAAAACTTTTCCTGAAGTTTTTTCTGGGGGCCCGTATTTAAGAAAAAAATGTATCTTTTGCCTCGGTAAGTAAAATAAATGAGGAATTGAACGGACTAGTGACGATCGACATCTTATTGAAAGTGGAATACAGTCAGTGAGCAGCACCCACGGTCTATGTAAAGAAATCAAAAGAAATCTGCGTGTGTGAAAATTTCGACGTAATTAAATGCAGCACTAAAGGATTATCACTACCCACTGCATAGCTCAAGGAAGTTTTTTTTCAAAAATAGATCTGAGTGAAGCGTACCATCCAATTACCGGTGGAAGAAGAGAGTTCTTAAACTGTTGTGTATAAATACGCATCGCGGTTTATACAAGTTCGAAAGGCTAGCTTTCGGGGTCAAAGTTGCTCCTGCAATTTTTCAGCAAGTGATGGATACAATGCTGGGCGAACTTGATTTTTCTATTGCATACCTTGACGACATTCTAATCAACAGTAAAGACATTGAACAACACCGGGAATATGTCAACAAGTGTTTTTGCGAATCCGGGACTACGGGGTTAAAGTTAAAGAAGAAAAATGTGATTTTATTTAGAAAAAAATCAAATATCTGGGTCATGTAATAGACAAGGACGACAGAAGGCCGAACTCAGAACGGGCTACCGCAATTAAGAACATTCCGGCGTCGGAAAATGTCACAGCACTATAGAGCTTCCTGGGATGGGCAAATTGATACTAGGCTTTTATTCTAGAGACGCATAACCTTCGTGCTCCACTGAATGAACTACTGAAAAGGATAAGGTTTTCTAGTGGACGCATTCGACAAAACTATTGAAATGCTGACATCAGATTTATTCCTTACGCATTACAACTTAGACTTAGACTTAGACACAATAGTGGCTAGCGACGCTAGTTCATACGAATTAGGAGCGTGCATTCTTCATGTAATGCCGGATGGAACGCATAAATCCATCGCGCCTACATCAAGGACCCTGCTTCCTGCGGAGAAGCAGTACTCCCAAATTGAGACGGAAGCTTTAGGAATAATTTTTGCTGTAACTAAGTTCCACCGCTATATAAATGGTAGATTGTTCACATTACAGGCGGATCATAAACCGTTGATCACCATTTTCAGTTCGAAAAAAGGTCTGCCTGTGTATACGGCGAATAGGTTACAGAGATGGGGAACAATTTTACTGAATTATAATTTTAAAATGGAACATTTACCATTAAAAAAAGATCTATCACGCGTATGGATCGTCTAGACTGGTGCTGAGACAGAGAGAGAGACACTAGAAGATACCGTGATTGCTTCCTTGCGAGCGGAAGGGGGGAGATAAAAGCTATGTTATGCAACACGGTAAGAGAGCTCCCGGTGACTCTACATGAAATTAAAATGAAGCCTCCAATGATGAATTCATCATTAGTACAAAAACTAAAATGGCTGATAAAGGCCAACATTTTGCAGACAGTCTTGCATTATGCGACGATGTACTCATGTACAACGAGAGAGTCATCATTCCAAAAAAAATACAGAAGAGAATCCTGAAGGATTTTCACATCGGCCATCCGGGGACAAATAGGATGAAAAATTTGATGCGCAGCTTCGTGTACTGACCTAAAATGGATCAGAGCATTTAGAACATCGTAAATACGTGTAAAGGCTGTGCCTTGGCGGCAGAGGCACATAATATCAAACACAGTCCGTGGCCAAAGACGGACCGACCTTGGTCAAGGATACACGTGGATTTTGAAGACCCGTTGGAGGGATTTTACTATCTAATTGTAGTCGATAGTTTTCCAAATGGTCCGCAGTGTTGCGATGTAAAAAGCCAACTACACTAATTGTTCGCCCGTTTTGGTGTGGTCGATTGTTTGGCCAGCGACAACGGAACGCAATTTACGTCCTCCGACTTCAAAGAGTTATGTGAGATTTTCCACATCAGACACGTTACGACTCCCCCGTATTACCCTAGGTCAAACGACCAGCAGAGCGTTTTGTGGACACTCTAAAAAAAAGAGCCCGGAAACGGCTTCCAGTGTTTATTGTGAATAGAAGAGTCCAAAATCCGTTATAGGTATGGTAAAATTCTTTGTTAACTATTTTGTACTTTCACTTAACAATTTAATAAACAAAAGACACTGTAAAAACTGAATTTAACTTGAAAATCCTTTCTAAAAAATGTCACGGCCCGTAAACTGCAGAAGTATCGATATGTAAAAGATTTACTCCTAAACTAATTAACTCATTATTGTAGCTGGTGATGTAAGGAGTCGTAATGTGTGCTATATTAAGTTTAATTTAGTTTTGTACAAAGGGGGAAAAGCCCTTTATTAAAAATTTAGATACCTCAGATTAAAAAAAAAAAATTAACAATATGTATTAGATATCAACTAATAAATATTTCCCAAATTTCAAACTCTTTGGGGCATTTTAAAGGGTTTATAGGGGTCATATTATGGGCATCACCTCCCATTTGAAAATTGAAATATTTCAGATTTGCATTAAATTTTATCCATAGTCATTAGACACCAATGAAGCAAGATCCCCTGAATTTCAATTTCCTCTGTTGTTGACCTGTTTAGTGGCCGGAATGAAAACACGAACACGGGGTTTAGCAAAAACAAGTATATTGAAGAAAAGTATAATACAACAGAGAAACAAGAGTGGCGGTACGTCAGTCTTGACTGTTAGTATAGACTGAGGTTGACTCAACACTGAGAAGCATATGCTTTAAAGATATATACATACCTAACTTTATATATATATATATATATATATATATATATATATATATATATATATATATATATATATATATATATACAGGGTGGGCAAAAATAAGGGTCCTATTTTTAAAAATTCATAACTTTTTTATTTATTGATTTTTTTTTTTTTTTTTTTAGAATAAGTAAAGGACCCCTTCCGAAGCAAGCATGAGTCGTATTAGCCCTAAGGAACGTACCCTCATTTAGAAAACATTATTTTTGCTTAAAAAACTCAAAACAGTGTAAAAAACAATACTTTAGTTTTTGTAAGTTTTAAGAAGTGTTTTTCGGCTAAAATTTGTTTTGTTTATTTCAAAAAATCTCGGAAGGGTCAGTCTACACACACATAAAGTTTGGTGAGTTTAACTTTTATTTTGTGGAAGTTATTCAAATTCAAGTTATTCAAATTTAAAGATAGGACCCTTATTTTGGCCCACCCTGTATATACTAGTGGAATACTCGTCACATGCCGGCTATATACAATGAATATAGCATTAGTTTTAAATTTTAATGTTTTTTTTCTTCTTTGTACGTTTTCAGTGGCACTATCCTAAATTGTATAGTTTAACAAAAACATATGTTCACGTTTCACAACCTGTTGCCTAGAATATATATTCCATAATTAATAATGATAAATTACATAGTTTACGATTTTACCAACCTATTATTATATTATTGACGCTTACGCGCGTGCACCAATCTTTTAAAAAGTGTTATTACTTAATATCACTCAAAATTTGATGTAGGGCAATTCTTTTCTAGATACTTCTGCAGTTTACGGGCCGTGCCATTTTTTAGAAAGAGTCTTCAAGTTAAATTCAGTTTTTACAGTGTCTTTTGTTATTAAATTGTTAAGTGAAAGCACAGAATAATTAACAAAGAAATTTAAGAATGTGTTTTTAAATAATAACTTTATTATTTCAGCACGGTCCGTGAACTGCAAAAAAAAACCTTTTCTCTATTAAATTTTTTGTATCTAACTTATTTTAAAAGTATTTTCAGGGCGACTGTGAGTTTGGGTGGACGCACCACCTAAATGCTAAATTTAACAACAAAAAAAATAATGTGCGAATGTTACTCACCGTGTTGCCCAGAATATATATTCCAAAATGCATCATGATCAGTTCATGAAAGATAAATAAATAGAAATAAAAAACTTTATATATATATATATGCATCCTCTAAAAACATATATATATATGCATCCTTTACAAAACAATAATGTTCCCATGTAACTCACAGTATTTTTTAGATTATATATTCTAAAATTCATAATAAACCGTTTATTAGTTTAGAAGATCATTCAGTACACACACATATATATATATATATATATATATATATAAAATATTTGTTACGTTTCGTCCCTTTTCAATCAGGACCCATCAGCATAGAGATATGACTATTCACTACCGGTCGTACGATTCGAACCCCTGGATTACAAGTATTTTTCAACTCAAATCCAACGTCGTTAGCATTGATAATTTAAACACATTTAAAAGCGGCACGATATCCAGGCATTCTACTTCTATTAAAGAAGGAATGATGCATATAAAGCAAGTGACGTGTGTATATATATATATATATATATATATATATATATATATATATATATATATATGTATATATATGTATATGTATATATATATATGTATATGTATATATATGTATATGTATGTATATGTATATGTATATATATGTATATGTATATGTATGTATATGTATATATATGTATATGTATATATATGTATATATATATATATATATATATATATATATATATATATATATATATATTGCAGAATTTTTAAAAGGAAAAATCTTTGGAAATTTGTTATATTTTTTTATATGTACCGGTGATTTTGTTTATAAGTATCATTGCTTTCTTTTTCTCTCCTATGCTACCTGTCAGCAGACGTTTCTCTAGAACTAAGTTTTTTTGATTCTCTGTAAGACGAGCAACACGCTGATGAAGAGACGTTTTGGACGAACTTTATAAAATTATAAAATAAAATTATAAAATAAAATATAATAAAGTATTTCCAAACTGTTTTAGAAACAATCGTACACTATATTGTCATTCTTGGAACAGTAAAAGTAATGCTTTGATTCATTAAATGTTTTATATGTATATATATGTAGACATACATAAATGTATATATATATATATATATATATATATATATATATGTATACATACATAAATTTATATATATACATAACTTTATATATATATATATATATATATATATATATATATATATATATATATATTTCGCGTCCTTTGAAAGAGACAGACCACTGTTGATAACACGTCAACAACCATGCCGAAGTCTGAACATTTTCTGACAAATCAAAATTAATATTCTGTATGATTTTTCTACATTGATTTCTTCATCCTGAGGAAGTCTTTCAATAAAGACGAAACGTTGATGAACGCATAAATAACATAGTTTTTGGCTTTCCTTTTTTCATTTTTTATCATTTTATATATATATGTATGTATATGTGTATATATATATATATATACATAATTTATATATATATATACATAACTTAAAAAATATATATATATATATATATATATATATATATATATATATATATATATATATATATTCTCTCCTGATGAACCGACATTGTCTGGAGGCTGAAATGAAGTATTCCATATATGGAAATATATATATACTAGCTAGGTATGCTGTTTCTTCCAAACTACAATATATTCTGTTATCAGCTCGCTTCAGAGCGAGTTTCTGCTACTGAATTTTATAAACCATTCTCATACGATTAAATCCTTCTCATATGATTGAATCCTCCATTAAAAAGAAGACCGGTGTTCATGTTAACCAATTCGCGTGGGTCCATGAAATGAAACGAAGGTGTGTATGGTGTTGTACACACCTCAGGACGACACGACATCACAACAATGAGACCCAGACAGACACTACTCCTTCTGTGTCAGTTTGGGCCTGGGAGAAATGGCAACTGAGGGCTGACTCGATAAATTTATCAAATTGGGGCCTCACCACCAGATGTAGTTTAAAGTGACACCACAAGTTGAGTAAAATAGTGGGTAATCGTATGCAATTAATGTGTTTACGAGAGTTTTGTATTTCAGCATTAAATAACATTTGAAATGACATAAAAGAGAGTCACAAAAAAATTTAAAAGTTGTGAAAAAAATAGTACAGAAATAAATTAATTTAAAAGAGAGGAAGAAAAAGAAAGACACACAGGAGTTCCCCAACGTGTTTATGCTCATTGAAATTTATAAAATCCTCCACTCTATAATAAAGACCAATGTGTATTTATGTCCATATTTCTATCTTTATAAAGTTAGGTATGTTTATATATTTGTATCTACAAGTTTATGCTCACTGAAATTTATAAAATCCTCCACTCGATAATAAAGACCAATGTGTATTTATGTCCATATTTCTATATTTATAAAGTTAGGTATGTTTATATATGTGTATCTACAAGTTTATGGTCATTGAAATTTATAAAATCATCCACTCTATAATAAAGACCAATGTGTATTTATGTCCATATTTCTATCTTTATAAAGTTAGGTATGTTAATATATGTGTATCTACAAGTTTATGGTCATTGAAATTTATAAAATCCCCCACTCTATAATAAAGGCCAATGTGTATTTATGTTCATATTTCTATCTTTATAAAGTTAGGTATGTTTATATATTTGTATCTACAAGTTTATGGTCATTGAAATTTATAAAATCCTCCACTCTATAATAAAGGCCAATGTGTATTTATGTTCATATTTCTATCTTTATAAAGTTAGGTATGTTTATATATTTGTATCTACAAGTTTATGGTCACTGAAATTTATAAAATCCTCCACTCTATAATAAAGACCAATGTGTACTTATGTCCATATTTCTATCTTTATAAAGTTAGGTATGTTTATATATTTGTATCTACAAGTTTATGGTCACTGAAATTTATAAAATCCTCCACTCTATAATAAAGACCAATGTGTATTTATGTCCATATTTCTATCTTTATAAAGTTAGGTATGTTTATATATGTGTATCTACAAGTTTATGCTCACTGAAATTTATAAAATCCTCCACTCTATAATAAAGACCAATGTGTATTTAGTTGTATGGTGTTGGCGACATAAAGGAGATACAGTTAAGAAATTAGTCAAAACCAATTTATTTTGGTTTACATATTCATTTGTGATCTATTTGCGTTTATAAATTGATATTTAATATCTAATTATAGATATAAACCCTTTAAGTTACCGTAAATATCGGTTCTGAACAACATATCCATCTT
This sequence comes from Sepiola atlantica, assembly GCA_963556195.1. Classification (NCBI taxonomy): domain Eukaryota; kingdom Metazoa; phylum Mollusca; class Cephalopoda; order Sepiida; family Sepiolidae; genus Sepiola; species Sepiola atlantica. The sequence goes on from OY744543.1 coordinate 42,920,190, forward strand.
GTTGAGTCACTTGTTTAGGTTAGGTACCTTACTTCCATTGATTCAATAGGATGATTACTTTACTCAGAACTGATATTTACGGTAACTTGAAATGCTTATATCTTCTATTAAATATGTTTTTTAATGCAAATAGAATCACAAATGAGTAGATATACAGCATAAATTGTTTGGGATTAATTTGCCAACTGTATTTCCTTCAAAATAATTTATGTCGCCAATCGTACCATTTACCATTCGTATATTATCTATATATAGAAATATATGCACGTACAACTTTCATTCAAATATTTATTCATGCTGCGAATGTAGGTTTTGTATATAAATGGTATGCAAATTAAATTTTTTGTGGGCGTATATTTTCTAAGTAAATAGTCTGTGAATGATATAATTTTATTTACTTGGAACCCTAACAGGTACTAGTGCACATCTCGGGTTAGAGTAAACCTAAGAGAAATGATAACTAAAGGATAACTATAAACTACCGAAAACTCTCTAATTGGAGTCACACTGCCGGATGTAGTTTATAGTCATACACAGAAATGTGTTCAAGTAAACAGTTTGAGTGGGTTTCTTTTTTACTAATGAGTCACCGCTTATAAAGGCCTAAGGGCCACTCGGGGATAAAGTTTAATGAGATTATCAGTTGACGATGAACAACAGATTGAGAGGATTGAAAACGATGGGTGAATTAATCAGAATTTGATTATTTAAGTGGACGGCTTGACAAGAATTTGTTAACATTGGACTTAAAAACGACCATGTTGCATTCAGCTGGGAAGCAGGCCCGTGGTATTGTATTCCACAAATGGAAAGTTCATCTCTCTCTCTCTCTCTCTCTCTCTCTCTCTCTCTCTCTCTCTCTCTTTCCAAACAAATCAATCAAGCATTGAAAAAATATATTCATTAAGTAATAAAAAGTATTTGAAGCATAAGAAGCAGCAGCCGACAGCTTAAAAACTGAATTTGAAGTGTTACCCGGTATCAAGCTTTGAAAGAAGCAGCAGCAGCAGCATTCGCCGCTACTCTGCCTACTACCTTTTTACCTTCTTATTAGTTCCTATCCTCCCACCTCCTCTTCTTCATATCGCGAATCTGGTCGGACACACGTATGCTGACTTGTATTATTTAGATCTATACACACGTAAGCATAAAACGCAACTGCTCAAAACGGTCGTTCAGACATCAATACCAAACCTAATGAAACAAAAGACATTTGTAACAGTAAAGGGCTTAACATTTTTTCACTGCGGTTGGCTGTTTCTCGGCTAACATTATGTACTTGCCAGTCACCATGCGCTGCTGACCCTTTATCTAATATTTCTCTCTTGCCCCCCCCCACTCTATAATAAAGACTAATGTGTATTTTTATTTGTATATAAATATATACATAAATATCCATCCCGTTACACAAATGTGAGTAAAAAAAAATGCTAAATGAAACCATTCCAAGTATTTAGGGGAAATCAGAAAGCAAATAGCAAGTGACCCCCACCGTCTTAGATGAATTCGGAAATAAATAATTCACTCTATTTCCATGATAAGACGTTTCCGTTCTTTTTCCTTTCTTCTTTCTATACCGATTGATACATTTTTCTTTCTTTTTTCTTTTTTTTTTTACTTTCCGGCTTGAGACGTTTGCTTTTTTTCCTTTCTTATTTCTTTTTTTAACTTCACCGATTTAGACGTTATTTTATATGAATATGAACACTGCAAAGCATGATTTTCTTCCCCGTCATTTTTGACGGAGGGTATATACACGTGTATGAATATTCTTTCTCTTTCTTTCAAATTTGTATCAGTTAACCTGTTAGATATTTGGCGAGGAGACCCACTAGTATATACAATGGTTAGTTGAGAATAACAAGAAATAAAAGATCAGCCGGGGTCAACTTGCTGAACTCATGTGAGGATTGCTAGACTGTGGGAATTAATAGAAACGGATCTGACTTCACATGGTTCAAAGAGAGAGTGTCGGAGAGAAGAAGACAGTCTGTTTGAGAACACACAACACATGGACGTATAAAATGAGATGGTGTCACAGTATGACGTAGTTATCTCCCCTTAGATTCCCCTTAGAGGTAACTCTCCAGTAATAAAGATAGGAAGCCAGATTCAAGATGGCAACCCCCGTGTAAGTCTACACGTGTCTCTGTTCTCTGTTTCCACATACTAAGAAAAGCATATTTTTACTAACAACAAATCTATAAAACATTTATATGGTAACAACAAATGTCTAAAACATTTATATGGTAACAACAAATGTATAAAACATTTATATGGTAACAACAAATGTATAAAACATTTATATGGTAGCAACAAATGTCTAAAACATTTATATGGTAACAACAAATCTATAAAACATTTATATGGTAACAACAAATGTATAAAACATTTATATGGTAACAACAAATGTATAAAACATTTATATGGTAACAACAAATGTATAAAACATTTATATGGTAACAACAAATGTATAAAACATTTATATGGTGACAACAAATGTATAAAACATTTATATGGTAACAACAAATGCATAAAACATTTATATGGTAACAACAAATGTATAAAACATTTATATGGTAACAACAAATGCATAAAACATTTATATGGTAACAACAAATGTATAAAACATTTATATGGTAACAACAAATGTATAAAACATTTATATGGTAACAACAAATGTATAAACATTTAGATGGTAACAACAAATGTATAAAACATTTATATGGTGGCAACAAATGTATAAAACATTTATATGGTAACAACAAATGTATAAAACATTTATATGGTAACAACAAATGTATAAACATTTATATGGTAACAACAAATGTATAAAACATTTATATGGTAGCAACAAATGTATAAAACATTTATATGGTAACAACAAATGTATAAAACATTTATATGGTGGCAGCGGTAAAATAATAAGAAAAAGGAATCATGAATTCTACAGCAGACTCTAACAAGAAACATCAGCAAAATTTTAAAAAGCTGTCATTCCCAACATAAGTGCACCAAGTGCGTTTTATTAAGCATGGCAAGCGCCATGTTGGATTTTTACTGACCAAAATCGTAAGTGCATTCATTCCTGTTCTAAAAGTTGTTTGATTGTTGTTTAAAAGTGTTTATAACAATGCCGAACGGTACGAGCGAACCATTGATGTGTTGGGAAACCTAAAATTTGCTGGAATCCTTCAAATTTTTTCAACAACGATGTAATTTGCATTTCTCCATAAAAGGTATCCCGGAACACAAACAAACTGATAGCATTCTTTTTTTATTGGGAGTAGAAGGCCTAAGATGATACAATTCGTTGACATTTGATGACGAAGCCGACAGCCACAACTCTGCAATTATTTGGGGAAAATTTTTGAAACAGTTAGAACCACAAACTAACTTCCGTATCGCACGGCTTTATCTGCAAAAATACTCGCAGAAGGAAACGGAAAACAGACGATTTCCTAGCGCGATGCAGACATAGGGCACAAACATGCAAGTTCTGAAATGCGAGGAATGTGGAAGAGCGTATAATCAATTAAATTATTACGAGAACTAAATACCCGAAACTTCAAAAACAACTACTCAGCAAAAACGAGTCGATGACGCTTCAGGAAGTTCTGAACATTTGCAGGAATCACGAGGCCTTAATAAATTATATGAGAGTATGGGCGAAGTACGGGGCAGTGACGACCACAAAATAAGTGCAATAAATCACAGGCCTGGGAGGCAGGAGTTTTGCAACAAATGTGTACTCACCCATCAAAATGGAAAATGCCCTGCTCGAGGCAGCATATGCTCAGCATGTGGACGAAAAAAAAACACTGGATTAAGATATGCCAAAACAAAAAAATAAAAGTCGAACAGACAGGCACACTGGACCAAATAATATCTAACACAACAAAATTCTTACAGAAACCGACGGAATCAGAATTCCATTCATGTTCAGGACCAAATGGAAGACAGCTTCGAAAAAATGTCTTTCATACGATGCAAACCCAGGACAAAAAGAACAGTCGAACTGAGGTATTCACCACACTAGACATTGCGTTACCCAGCAGAAAATGGGTGCACAACCTAAAAGCCAAGGTGGATACAGGTGTGGAAGGAAACAGCCTATCCACTACATACATTCCAACGGATGCTCCCAGAACGTGTGGACCAAAATGGACAACCACTCCTTGGCACAACACACACAAAAGTAGTGGTATTGACGGCGTACAATGGATTGAACATGCTGCAACATTGATCTATATTGCTACAATGCACATATAAGGGTGAATGGAGGTGCATAAAATTTTATGTGGTGATCTCCAACCAGACTAGGGTTACCCTACCTAAAGGATTTAAAACTGGTCACTCTGCCTTATGCCATTCATCAAACAAAGTGTGCCCCGGTCAACTCTAAAAAGGATACCCTGATTAATTCAGCGAAAGATCTGATTGAAACTTACCCGGATCAATTTGACCGGATTGGTCACTTAGCAATGGATTACCATATTGTGTTAAGGTCCAACAACCACCCTATCATTCATTCCCCAAGAAAATGTCCCATCCACATGAGGGACGAAATCAAGGATGAAATGACTGCACAAGGAATAATCTGCAAAGTCAATGAGCCTACTGACTGGGTTAGCAGCATCGTATACGTACGGAAAAGCAATATATGTGAACCCTAAAGATCTAAATAAAGAGATCTTGTGTTGCGATCACAAGACTCCGACCATAGAGGAGTTAACACACAAACTCTCTGGCACCAAAATCTTCTCCAAACTGGATGCTAAGAATGGATACTGGTCTGTCAAGCTTGACCAAGAGTCGCAGCTACTGACCACGTTCAATTCGCCGTTTGGAAGGTATTGTTTCAAAAGAATGCTGTTTGGTCTTGTCATGTCCCAAGATGTATTCCAACAAAAGATGTACATGATCATTGAAAAGTATACCAGAGCCTTGGTACTGATCGATGATGGAACCAAGGAACAACACAACCGGAACTTACACAGGCTGATGGAAACAGCACAGACTGCAGGTCTGATGTTCAATAGCAACAAATGTGCAGTCAACCAAAGAAAAATTAAATTCTTCGGTGCCATATTTGATAAAAAGGGGATACACCCAGATCCCAAAAAAGTGGAGGAGATTAAACTACTTCCAAGTTCAACAAACGTCACAGAGCTGCAGTAGGTGCTAGGAATTATTACCTACATGGCACCATTTATTCCCAGACTCTCAGACTTCACAGCAAACCTAAGAACTCCTAAAAAAAGGATGCTGAATACAAATGGAGCGACAGCCATCAAAAGTCGCTTCAGGAGATAAAGGACATAATATGCGAAGAAATGCTACTTCGATATTATGACCCTTTCAAAAAGGTCATCATACAAGTGGACACATCATCCAGAGACTTAGGACCAGCCTGGCTACAAGATCTAGCGCTTGCCTCAAAATCCTTGACCGGAGAAGAGCAGCGCTATGCAAACATTGAGCAAGAACTTTTAGCAGTCATGTTTGACTGTGAACGTTTTTGGACGTACATCTACAGGTGTTTGTTCGAAGTAGAGAGCGATCATAAACCTCTAGAGATAATCAGCCTTAAGAACCTGACAGCAGCCCCCCCCCCCCCGACTCTAATGAATGCTATTGTGGCTGCAGGAATACGACATGGTCCTAAAATATCGACCAGGCAAGAAGATGTTACTAGCAGATCGATTATCCAGACTTCCCAACAAGAGGAATAAAGAAGTCATTGATTTAGACTTGAAGGTGAACTTTGTGCAATTCTCAATGGAGAAATTAGTGCAGATCTGCCAAGCAACAAATGCTGACCCAACATTATGCAACTTGAAAGAAAAGATTCTGCAAGGCTGGCCTGAGACTCTCAAAGAATCACACAAAGACATTAGACCATACTGATCCTATCGAGATGAACTTTCTGTTGAAAACGGCATTCTGCTCAAAGGCGACTGGATACTGATCCCCGAAACAATGACAGCGGAAATAGTCGAAAACAATTCACTATGGTCATCAATGAAGTGAAAAATGCAAGCTGAGAGCTGAAAGCTGTGTTTTCTTAGAGTGGCATAAACAGCGACATCGATAAGATAATCCAGCGCTGTGCTTTATGCCAAGAGCACCAGAAGTCCCAGAGTGCTGAAACCCTCATGCCACATGAAATCCCAGTGCGACCATAGCAAATCGTGGAAACTGACATTTTCACCTCAATTGACACAATTACCTACTCATTGTGGACTATTATTTAAAGTACCTCTTCATCCACAGACTATGGGATTTCTTCATTCAGGAAGTCGTCAACCTGACCAAACAGATATTTGGGGAACAAGGAGTCTCAGAAAGACTCATCAGTAATAACAGGTCACACTACAGCTTCAAGGAGTTTGCTAAAGAATGGGGTTTTGAACACATCACTTCATCTTCCAGGTACCCACAGTGGAATGGCATGGTTGAACGATGCATTCAGACAATCAAGTTAGCCATGAGAAAAGCTATGCTGAGCAGCCAAGACATAGACATGAGTCTGTTGTGTGTTCGATCAACACTCATAGACCATGTCATTCCATCGCCTGGAGAACTATTATGCGGTCGGAAACTGATCAGCAATCTCTCTGCGAAATGTACAAATAACCATGCCAGAAGAGAGGAGATTAGGGGTCGCTTTTACCAGAGACAATCCGTGCAGAAGGCACAGCATGATATGCATGCGAAGGATCTCCCCAGCCTCAGCACAGTACAGCAGGTTCAAGTACAGAACCAAGACTCACGAAAATGGACCCCGGCAGTCGTCAGACAAGTCTGCACTGAACCGCAGTCCTACATCGTAGAAGCCCCAGCCGGACAAGTCCTACGCAGAAACCGTAGGCACCTGATGGAAGACTCTGGTCATGTGAATAATACACAAACCCCAATACATACCCCCCAGCATCACACCAAACAACCTCCAAACACAACTTATAATAACGTAATAACGATACACCAATCGGTATAGTCACCAGGTATGGACGTGTCGTAACCCCCCCCCCCTAAAAAATACAACCTATAAGTAGACATCATTTTCTATAAAAAAAAAAGGGATGTCACAATATGACGTAATTACCTCCCCTTATATTCTCCTTAGAAGTAACTCTTTGATAATAAAGATAGGGAAGTCAGGTTCAAGATGCCGACCCCGTATAAGTCTACACGTGTTTCTGTTCTCTGTTTCCACATACTAACAAAAGCATGGTTTACTAACAACAAATGTATAAAACATTTATAGATGGGCTGATAAAATATGACTAAACAGTGATTATCTCTCTCTCTCTCTCTCTCTCTCTCTCTCTCTCTCTCTCTCTCTCTCTCTCTTTCTCCCCCACACACTGGTCAGTGACTTGGAACGAAGATCAAATTGAATAAACCTCATTTGTCTTCCATCAGTTTTTTCTTGACATAGTCATTTTGAAAGTATAAGGTACTTTTATTTAAGGACAACAAGCCCCCAGTCTGGAAGGATCACTGTCGAACACGTATAAGGAAAACATGCAGCCACCAAAGTATGAATACAATTTGTGAACTTTAATGTTTTGGTAACGATTACAGCAACTTGGTTTTATTCATGTATGACACAAGGTTAAAACGCAACAAATCAAATGGCTAGAAACAAAGTGTAGTATCTGTTCTGATGCCCTCTTTGTCTTTTCTGTCCTTAGTCAGTGAAGCAGAAGTCCTTGATTGAAGCAATTTTTATTTTTTGTTCTCATCCAGTGTCCCTTTTGGAGGAGCTGGAATTTTTCCCACATTAAAAATTAACCTTGTGTCTAACTTTGCCCCTGTGGTGAGGCAAGTAAATAGAAACAAACGAAATGACGATGAATTAGCATATCGAGTTGTAAAGAAAAGTCACAGATGAATGTTATTTCATTACTCAATAAGTAAGAGTTTCTGGCTTGACATGGTTATTTAAAAAAAAAAGAAGAAACAAACACGAAATAAACAAGCCGCGCATGCGTGATCCCCCTCTGTATGTGACTCGATGTGGCGAGTGTAAAATGCAATGAATTTGGCCAATTTGGGGCATTTTTGACCCCCCTTTGACCCGCTGGGGGCGCGAACAAGAATTTCTCTGAGGTCAAGGATGCTCATTTTATATCCAGAACAATTGCCTCTACATTTTGGCCAAGTTTCAGAAAAATTGAATGGATGGATCAAACGTTATGGGAGAAAAGGGTCATTTTTTGCTATTTTGGGGGCTTTTGACCCGATGGGGGCGCGAACCAGATTTTTTCCAAGGTCAGCAATACTTATTTTCTATTAGGAACAATTGCCTCCACATTTAGGCCAAGTTTCAGAGAAATTGAATGGATGGATGAAAGGTTATGGGGCAAAAAATGTCATTTTTTGCCATTTCGGGGCCTTTTGAAAATCTGAGAATGTCACTTTCTAACCTGACCAAAGTTATATCTTCATGCAAAATTTCAGAGAAATTCAATGGATGGTTGCGGAGAAAAATCCGGACGGACAGATACGCCTCAAAACATAAGTCCCCCCGATTTTATAAATTGGGGGACCAATAATTAATACTAACGGGACACTGTGGAAATTCCACAGTGATTTCGACATCCATCTGTTAATAATAATATTCCTTTTGAAATAATAAATGTCTGTCAGAGTCAATACTATTATTCCATAAAAATAATTGTCATTATCAGCTAAATACTCTTTACATAAATAAAACTAGTGTCCCTTCTTTATTTATTTATTCAAAATTATAGCAATTTAATATGTTTAAAAGAATAAATATTCTCTCTCTTCTTACCGTAAAAATAATTGCCAGCTCAATATTCTTCAAATCAGTTAAACGAATGTCACTTTTTGAAATGTATTTATTTAAAATTGTACTGTTTTAGTCGACGGGACGACGCAATTTGATTTTGGAATAATTTATTTTAAAATGGGTAAAGTCAAAAAAAATTTACCTTGGCGACATCAGTTTAATCACCAATCAACATTTTGCTAATTGGACGATCTCATTTTTTTTAATGTGTGTGAAAGTACGTAAGAATAGGAAATGCCTTAGAATATTATTATATAGATTAGTCAGAGAAAAGTTAATGAGTTAGTTGGATAAAATGTAGTCAAAGGATAGGTATGACCTTGGTACTGCAGTTTCTAGATTGTGCTCAGTGGTAGTGAGGAGTCGGCTGAAGAAAAAAAGAATGACTTCTGAGTCAGAAGTCAGTTTCAAAAGAAACCGACTCAGACTTCTGAAAATATTAATGAGCCTCGACTCTACTTCCTACTTCAAACGTGGAAAATTGGATGAAAAAAAGTTAACGACTCCAACTCTTGCAAAAATTACTGACTCCTGACTCTGCCTCCTTAGCAAGGAGAGGTCGGCTGGAAAAAAAAACGATTCTGGGGTCAGTTTTTAAACTCTCACTATTGTAAAAATTGTTGATTTCCGACATTGATTTCGGAGTTCATTTTAAAAAACCTGACTTTTGCAAGAATTATTAACTGGCTCCAACTTAGAAGGTGGGGAGTAGGTCAGCTGAAAAAGGTCAGTGTTGCTGACTCCAAACCCTAAATTAAAGCCAAATGAAAAAAAAAATCGGAGTCAATTTGAAAAAAAAAATGACTCTTGTAAAAATGATTGACTCTCACTGACTTTGACCTCGACTTCCAACCTTTGGTGTTAAGATATAAATAAAATGAATACTGACACAGAAGTCAGTTAAAAAAAAAACGACCCTGACTTCTGCAAAAATTGATGACTCCCGACTCTGGCTTTCTAAGAAAAAGGTGAAAAATCGAAGTAAGTTTGAAAAAACACGACTCCGACTCATGCCCCAAATACTGACTCCCGACTACGACTCCTTAGTACAGAGGAGTCGACTAAAATTTGTTTTTAATCTTTGACTCTTGTAAAACCTGCTGATTCCAGACACTGACTCTGGAGTCAGTTAAAAAAAAAACCTGACTCTTGCAAAATTTATTAAATACTACCAATTATCGATCTCAAGGAGGCGGGGGTATGAGGGGATAGGGTTGGCTGAAAAAAAAGTTAATGTTGCTGACTCCAAACCTTAAATTAGAGTCAATTGAAAAAATAAAATCGGAATCAATTAAAAAAAAAATGACTCTTGTTAAAATGGATGACTATCTCTGACTTTGAATTATTCATTTGCAGAAAATATAAAAATTTACATTCGGCACAAATTAGGCACAAGGCCATCAAAAGTGTGGGGAGAGAAGGGTCGCTGGTCATCCTTGATCAAAAATGATAAAAAATATCTATCTTACTCTTAACTAGAATCCTCTCAGTCACCACAATACCACATTTACTCTAGGGATGGGGGGGGGGGCATCCTACTTAAGATATCCCAAAATTTGTTTGAAATTTTCTTTTTAATAAATACATTTACTTATAGACATTCATTGGATTAAAATGGGGAGAGGGAAAAAGAAGAAGAAAAAAAAACGGTTAGTAAGATGATTTATATATAATAGACTGCCCAATGTTTTCCGGTTTGTTTAGAACCGAAAACAAGCAGGTCAACCTCTAAATAGGAGTGGGATCTAAGTGAGAGAGAAAAGAAAAGGGGAGAATGGGTGAAGTCCTTCCAAGGTAAATATATTGACTTTTATCCTGACTCGCTTACCTCTGGAGTTAGAATATAAAATTAATACTGACATTGAAAGTTAAACAGACTTTCTGTGGTCAAAGCAACTAGTGTTTACTTTTCAGACCCTATAAAATAAAATAAAAAAGATATAAAGAAAAAAAATATTAGCAGATTGTAGATAACTTGAAATCTGAAGCAAGGGTTATTTCGCATCCACTATTCATCGTGACAGGCTTTAAGATGGCGATGTTAGTTTTTTTAAAAATTGCGATGTTAGTAAAAACATAAAAAATAAAAAATAAATGAGAATAAATATTTGAAAGAGGTGTTAAAATGACTCCGGTGAACTCGACTAAGTAAACTGTATGTTTTTTAAAAAGAATGTTTAAAAAGTAGCGACTACCGCGGCTGCTGAATTACATGTGGAAGAAGACTGGTTTGGCTGAGGAAGCAATGGGGAGGAGGAGGATCGTTCTCTGCTAACGACACGGCAGGAGGAGAAGTTGATTTAATGTGCATTTGTTGGACATGTTTGTGTTTATTTTACGTGTTGGTTACTGGCTTTTTCAAAAAAAGGGGCAGGATGAACAATAATAAACATGGAGGCCAATGTAGAAAAAATTATGCCAACAATTTTTCTATATGCTTTATCTTCTTTTTGCTGTTGTATATATATATATATATATATATATATATATATATATATATATATATATATATATATATATATATATATATATATATATATATATATATATATATATATATATATATCGCCCAATTACCGGCAAAAATTAACATCTCTTACACTGAAGATTGCATAAGCATGAAACATCGATGTCTGTAAGTAATAATAATAAATATTTATTTAAAAAATGTTAGAATATATATATATATATATATATATATATATATATATATATATATATATATATATATATATATAATTATTTCCACAATCAGACAACGCCGCAGCCCACAACCTATGAAAGAAATAAACCGGAAGTCCTAGACTCGAGTTATGCCCTCCTTTGGGCTCATCAGTAGAACACATCCGAACTCGAGTCTAGGACTTCCGGTTTATTTCTTTCATAGGTTGTGGGCTGCGGCGTTGTCTGATTGTGGAAATAATTATATATATCATCTCACATTAAAGAAATCTAATATATATATATATATATATATATATATATATATATATATATATATATATATATATATATATATATATAACCATGCCTTTATTCATTTAAAAAAAATTAAATTCTTGACGGTCCGTTTCGTCATCACTTAGACAACCAAAATATTAATAACCTATATTTTTAGTTTAGCTATTCAAAAAAAAAAAAAATTTTAATTTTAAGAAAACTTTTAATTTTCGAAAAAACTTAGAAAACTCCCAGTATTAAAGCATTTGTACATGTATGTTAATTAGAAACATAAATTTCTGTTTACTTTCATAGATGGACGCCATATTTCATACTCAGAACGGCGAATGAGCATACATATATAAATGTTTTAATAGTGTGAGTTTCGTGATTTTAGTTTTTTGTTTCCTGATTTTATTGAACACGATTTGGGCCTTACCTTCTGACGAGTTACACTCATAGAAACTCGGAGATATATAACTGTATTTGGGTCCGTCAGGAATTGATTCATTTAAAAATGAATAAAGACATGGTTACTGGAAGCTAATGTTCTATTGCTTATTTATATATGCTCTGGATTTTTTAAAATTAAAATCTATTGAGTTTAAATCTTGCAAGTTTCACTATAAAAAATGAATAATATATATAAATAATATACACTAAATGAATATTGATTTACTCCTCTCCAGGAGTTAGGCACAAGGCCAGTTTTTATCTTACTCCCACAAGTAAGATGTGACACAAGGTCGGGTCGGGAAAGTGGGGTTTTAAAATTGCCTGGGCCGCCCCGTCGGCATTCCCCGGTAGGGGCGCCTCGGGTAGTAAGCAATAAACTTACTCCTTCCCAAAGAGGGGAGGCGAAGCCTGGGAGGGTGGACCTCCTAGAACTGCACAGGATATACCCATAGACCGGCGTAAATCAAGCCCCGAAGGCCAAGAGATTTATTCTTGGACCTTTGTTGTTCCTGATTTAAATAAACGATCTCCCTGATGACATAGTGTCTGAGATTGGTTTATTTGCTGACGACACCACGCTTTACTCTCTCCATGTTGGCAAAACAGACGCGATCATATCTGAGGCAATGGCTGAATCTTTAGAAAATGACCTCCAGGCTGTAGTGGATTGGGGCCATAAATGGTTGGTAACTTTTAATGCCACAAAGACAAAGCTCCTTTCCTTCAATAACTACAAGAAGCCTCTCCAACCACCGATTGTCATGGCAAATAACATCCTACCTGAGAGTTCATCATTCAAACTCCTCGGCCTAACCTTCACAGGTAACATGAATTGGAACACATACATTGAAGACATTGCCAAGGCTGCCGCAAAGAAGGTTGGCTCCCTCTACCGTGCTAGTAAACTCCTTACACCTGACATTATCCTGTATCTCTACAAAGCCACCATTCGCCCATGCATGGAGTATTGTTGCCACATCTGGGCTGGTGCATCATCTACTAGTCTCTCCCTCCTTGACAAAGTCCAAAAAAGAGTCGCCAACCTAATAGGTCCCTCACTGTCAGCTAAGCTCCAGTCCCTGTCCCATCGCCGCAATGTAGCATCCTTATGTTTGTTTTACAAATACTTCAATGGATTATGCTCCGATGAATTGGCTACTCTGGTGCCCCCTCGACGTAAATTCACTAGACTAACTCGACAATCTACTAAATCTAATTCATTCACTGTAGAGGTCCCCAGATGCCGGAGAGCATTCTACTCAAATAGCTTCATTCCTCGTGCTGCTGGCCTCTGGAACTCTCTCCCTGCCCCCTGTTTCCCCGACAGTACTGACATGCAGAAATTTAAAACTAATGTAAGCAGACATCTCGCTGCTCAGATCCCAATTTAAGCTGAACCCCCAAACCTTCTCCCCTTTTCTTTTTTCTCAGTAGCCCCTTACGTTTACAGTGGCGGCCTGCCTTGTTTGGGGTGAATCATTGTAAACAAAAATTTATTTTTAAAAAGACAATACCAGTCTATGGGGTGCAGTATCCATCGGAACAGATACTACACTTTGATCCTAGCCAAAAGGCCAAGAAGTTATTTATCTACCTCCTGCAAGGTAAGATGTGACACAAGGTCGGGAAAGTGGGATTAGATAAGCCAGCGCTCGAGAGGTGAGCACTCTGGCCATTTGAAAATTGCCTGGGCAGCCCCGTCGGCATTCCCCGGTAGAGGCGCCTCAGACAGTAAGCAATAAACTTACTCCTTCCCAAAGAGGGGAGGCAAAGCCTGGGAGGGTGAACCTCCTAGAACTGCACAGGACAGACCCATAGACCGGCGTAAATCAAGCCCCGAAGGCCAAGACAATACCAGTCTATGGGGTGCAGTATCCATCGGAACAGATACTACACTTTGATCTTAGCCAAAAGGCCAAGAAAATCATATAACTAAATGAATAAATACGAAATATTTTTCTATTTATACTGACTATGTTTATAGCTAAACACATTACGTTTATCTAATTTAATTACAAATTTGATTGTTTTCAAACACATTATATATAGTCAACAGAACGCTGCGTAAACACATTCATCCTGATGCTTCATTAGCATAATAATTTTATAAACACCGTCTAATAAATTAATATTCTGAACAATGTATTTCGGTGTTCATTCTACCGCTTTCTTATATATATATAAAAGTTTTGTTAATATTAATGTTATTATTATAAGTAGTAGTAATATTAATTTCAACGATTTTATGAAAAACATTTAACGTTCAAAATGATTATTTTGAAATTCGAATAACTTCCGGTCACATTTTAAGCATGCGTGTGTCTATACGAATCAACAACTTAGATTACCTGGAATAATTTATTTTTAAAAATTACACTCCGCATTGAACACAACAACTTACAAAGTTTTTCTTTAGATATATCCTTTATCTTTAAAACTAAATGTGTTGTTTTCGACGACGACAACGACTCACTAGTCGTCGTCGTCGTCGTCGTCGTCGTCGTCGTCGAAAACAATATGATTATATTTGCTATAATAAATTAAAAAAAAGAAAACTTCCTCACCCCTCTCAACTTTTTTAAATAATAAAAAAAGTAGATTCATACTTTTTAAAAACGTTTTCTGTCTTCTAAATTTATTATGCGAAAGTTTTTTTCCATTTATCCAAACTATATTTACATCAAAACACCAATTAATTGGGGATGGGTATAGTTAAAACAATGTTTTTACTTCTTCTTTCGTGTGAATCAGATGATTCTAGTGTTGGCATTAGTTTCCCCGATGTTTTTCTAGTTAGAAATCTTTCTGGGAAGACATCGAATACTTACGGGAAGGTTGCCAACATCCCTAAGTGAAAGTGGTACTGTGGAACCGACTGGATTCAGACTTGGAACACCCAAGTCTTCAGTCCGTGTCGTTATCCACTTAACCACCGTCACCTCCCGAATGTCTTTACTCAAAGACTTCCATAATTTTAACAACAAACTTTGATAAATTTGTAGATTAACACCCTCGGCTAAATTTAAACAATATGATTCTTCTTTTTAGCGTCATTCTACGTTATTAGGACAGTTAACTAATATATTTTAACACTAACCCTAAGTCCGACTGGCAAGGTCGTAAAACTACACGTAATGGCCGAAAAGAGTGGACCCTTGCCCCCCCCCAAAAAAATAACGCACAGAATTTATCTCCAATAGCAAAAAAATTTAGAAAATGGTTAACTGCCGTAAAACCCTAGAATGACCCAGATATAGAGGATCATTTTAAGTTAAATTTATATGCGACACTGATGCCTAACTACATTCTAAACTATTTTTTAATTGTTTTCTACTTCCGCCAGGATTTTCTGGGTATCCACACGTAATCGCCTAAAAAAGTAGAATCGTATTTGTGTGTGGGGGGGGGGGGTAGTTGAGGCTGTTCAAAATTGGCCGAGTGGTTAAGGCGTCGGATTTGAGTTGCAAAATACTCGTAATCCGGGGTTTCGAATCGCATGACCGGTAGTGAATAATCACCTCCAAAGCTTGTGGGCCTGATCTTATACCAGTAATAGTAATAAAGAAATGCTCTGCTGAACTGGCCCCTGTCCTCTCCAAACTCTACAATAAATGCCTAGCCGAATCTTGCTTCTCCGATAGCTGGAAAATTGCCTCTGTGGTAACAGTCTACAAGAGTTCTGGGAATAGAACCGATCCTCACAACTATCGCCCAATCAGTCTGCTGCCGATCTTTGCTAAAATCTTTGAATCCTTAATCAATCTAGCGATAGTACGGCACTTAGATAATGCTAAACTTCTATCTGACTGCCAGTATGGATTTAGACAAGCACGATCTATTGCAGACATCCTAACGGTCATCTCTGAACGCATGTATCATACATTTGACAAGGCAGAAGCTAGGGCAGTAGCGCTTGATATATCCAAGGCCTTTGACAAACGCTTGAACTTGAGTTGAGCACGGTTCTGAAGAAGTGAAAGAGTTCCCGAAATATTATATCATACGGAGTTTCCACCAGACCATCTTGATGCAGGTATTACATAACATTGTAACATTGTGTAGATAAACAGATACATGTGTGTTTGTGGAATATATATATATATATATATATATATATATATATATATATATGTTTATGTATACATTGTATTAAGGGTGAAACTATTTCATTTGTTCCACCATTATATGTCTTATTTGCTCCAACTTGTGTCTATCCGTTACACCTCTGCATTGTATTGCCTTCTAAGTATCACATTTCTATATACTGATAAACAATGCTTTAAGCAAACTACATAAACCTCTTATATATATATATATATATATATATATATATATATATATATATATATATATATCGAGCATGACATCTCGGCGAAAGTAACCCACAGAGAGACTTTATCTCCAACGGGAAAAATGATTTATAAAATAAAATGTCTTAACTTGATAATGACTTTGTAAAGTCGAAAGGTTTACTTTAGAGAAAAAAACACTCGTCGCTATTTGACTTTCTACATTCTATTCTTTATTCAAATTTAAAGCAGCGATTCCAAGTGGAAAGTTTTATTTTTACTTCAATTATATATATATATATATATATATATATATATATATATATATATATATGATAATTTTATTTACACAGACATGTACTAAATCTGCGACACTGGCATGTCGATGTTATCGATCAACAGTTATTATAAACTGAGATCTCATCAGGCAGAGTTAGAATCCGATCTTAACCTCAGATCATATTTGGAGAGAATGAAATGGAGGGATAAAGAAAGAGAAGAAGAAGAAAAGAAATTTAACATTTCAAAAATTGGGGCCGTTAAAAAATTAAAAATTTAAAATCTAAAAAATCTAAAAACAAAAAATCTAAAAAATCTAAAATCTAAAATCTAAAATCTGAAACAAACAGGACAAATAAATAAATAAATAAATAAATAAAAAATAAAAATTTATTTATTTATATATAAAGCTCTATTTTGATATTGAGCACTTTTTATAAACCCGGTTAAAATTCTCTGGATTACCACCCTGTGGATATTTTTTATATGGATTAATACCATTATATATATATATATATATATATATATATATATATATATATATATATATATATATATATATATATATATATATATGCAAACATTGTTACAAATAACAGAATTCTTTCGTTTAATTATAATTTTTTAATTTTTCAATTTTTCTGATGGTCTTTTTGTATTAAAATAAAAACATAATAATAAATGTTCCTTGGGTTTCACAAACGTTTTCGATAGTTGTCAAAAGCAAATGAATATATATCTATATATACAATTGATGACTCGTCCGATTAAGGGCGAATTAAAACGCTGGAGAAAGAAGATAATTTTTTAAAGACGGCGGAGAAACGCGCATAGAACGTTTTTCGCATTGTTCCAGGAAGTCGTTGACGATTTAAATTGAGCAACGCTGGATGGCATCACATAACAAAATCGCATTACGTTAAGCATTTAAAAATGTTACCATTGGTTTCATATGTGATGTTATTAAATTTAGGTTGTTGTGTTTTTATATAGATAGCTTCCAGTATTTTTAATTTTTTAAATTGGTTTCGGAATATACATTTAGTGCTATTAACTAGAATTTGTCTTAAATCAGAGGGAGGACAGTTTTGTTTTTGTATATGTTGATAAATTGAGCTAGAGTTAACACGATGCATGGTGAGGCGGTGGGATAGGGTAGTGCTTGTAAAACCAATGTAGCTATTAGCTTTATTATCATTATGAGAGTTACATTCTCCCAAAGGGCATTTAAACTTATAAACTTATTGGTTCTTTCTAGTGGTTTTTGAATTGGGGAGGAATTGTTTTTTACTACAAGATTTTGGGTTTTAAATTTCTTATAGTAAATAATGAGTCTAATTTTATTGTTATTGTCAATCGGGGATATGTATCTGTGTATAATATTTTTCATGGCTTTTTCTTCTAATCTGAAATTTGGTTGCGAAAAATGTTCTCTGTGCGTTTCTCTGCCGTCTTTTTAAAAATTCTCTTCTTTCTCCAGCTTTTTTTGTCCATTTGCTTTTGACACCTGAGTATGATTTGACGAAGAATTGAAAACGTTCGTGAAACCTATGGAACATTTATTATTTTTTTGATTTTAATACAAAAAGACCATCAGAAAAATTGAAAAAATAAAAAAGCTATGATTAAACAGACGAATTCTGTTATTTTAACAATGTTTGCATAAATGAGAAAATGCTGCCTAAATACACACAATATATATATATATATATATGCAGCGTCAACAAGTAGTTTTCTTTTAAGAAAACACCACCGCGCTAACAGTTTTTTTTACTTCACCTCAAATTCCAAATGTTATTTTAAACTTTTTTCCTCCTACTCCTACCTTTCGTAGCTTCCTCGCCCCTACCCTTCTCCACTCTTCCCACTTCTCCTCTATTCACGTACCCAACCTATTACATACAGTATCTATTGCCCCCCCCCCTCCATCTTACTATTGTTTTTCCTCTCCTGGATTTTTCTTTCTTCAATTTATAAAATGTCGAGTTCTGTGAAATAAAGCTTATTTTACTAAACGAATATGGTCGGATCTATCGACCGAAATATCTTGGTATATCTTTAATGATGTGTCTGTGTCCTTATTTCTACTAGCTAGCATGTTACTTTGATTATCCGCATTTCCATAAATTAATTTTTCATATATATATATATATATATATATATATATATATATATATATATATATATATAATTATCCGATTATTTAGTAATTATTAAACATGCTCAGAAATTGATTCAAATAAAATAAGTACAAAGTCGCAAAACACTGGTATTCTTGTGTATTTAATTTCCTAATTAAATTATTTTTTCAGCACTCACCTGAAATGGATTCCGCATTCAACCAAATCATCTCAACCTCTGTCACATTTATTGAAATAAAAAACAATAGCGTGAACTAAAACGAATTTTTTTTTAAAATCCTATTTCGAGCTTCACTAATATTCCATGAAAAATGCCAGTATACTGAAATCATATGCGATTAATAGGGTTAAGATGAAAATTCATATACACTAAATGTACAAAAGCAAGGAAATTCCCAAATTTTTACACTTTCATTGTCATTAAGGGTATGCGAGCACAACAGGGCTATGTATTTTACTGGTAGGAATTTTTCTTATAAAAAATATAAACATTGTTACTATTTTAGCACTGTTAATATAAGCATTGCCAATAAACATTTTAACTGGTATTTTACTTACCTTTATAATATCCTTATTTATCACGCCCGAGTGGAACCATTATTCATACAACACTAGCAGCATTGTTATGTATTAAGGAAAATGAAGGTATTCTTGTTGTATATAAGTCAATTTTATGTTTCACACTTTAATTTATTAGAATTAACAACTTTCACCATTTTTTTTAATATATAAACGATTTTTACTGTATTTTTTCAACAATACAATACATTTTTTTACAATTCAGATTGAAAATCCTCAAACAAGAATTTTAAATCTTATAAATTAAAAAATGTCAACTGTAAACCTTGGTATTTTTCATTTCTCTGAAATTTTCGTTTTCTCTGAACTAAAAACAGTACTCTACGGCTCTAATATGACAAATATAGGCAACAGAATGGCACTTTATTTCGGTTCTTACTTTGTAACCTTGTCTAAGGGTTCAACACGTAGCCTACAGCCAAAGTCTAAGTTCTTACTAGATCGACCTAGGCCAGTCGATATTAGGTAGCTTCCATAAGAACATCAGATCGATCAGAACGTTTGTCAATAAAAGACGATGAGTTCCAGCCGAATTCCCTTCGGAAATTCCAAGAGATTTTGTATAAACGATTAATTCTTGTTCGATGTTTTACGCTGAAAAAAAATTCCTACCAGTAAAATACATAGCCCTGTTGTGCTTGCATACCCTTAATGACAATAAAAGTGTAAAAATTTGGGAATTTCTTTGCTTTTGTACATTTAGTGTTTAGTGTATATGAATTTTCATCTTAACCCTATTAAGAGCATATGATTTCAGTATACTGGCATTTTTCATGGAATGTCACTACTTTTGTAAAGGCTATGCCTCAATACAATGATCGCCCTATTTCACCGCTACTTTCTAATTTTGCCTTTTGCGAAAGCTGTTTCATCCCCACCATTCCTCCTACGTTGCCCAGGGCAATAGTATGACATATTTCTATAAAAAGTACCACCTCTGTCTGCGCCTTCTATATAGGTACTTATCTCAGCCCCGGTGTTCTTACTATATACGTAACTATCGCCGACCCAGTGCAAATAATATATAAGTACCTATCGTCGCCTGGGTGCAGATACTATATAAGTACCTATTGCCGCCCTGTTCAGAAGCTGAATACGTACCTATTGCCGCCCCGGTGCGAATGCTGACTACATACCTATCGCCACCCCGGTGCGAATGCTAAATACGTACCTATCGCCGTCCCGGTGCGAATGCTAAATACGTACCTATCGCCGTCCCGGTGCGAATGCTAAATACGTACCTATTGCCGCCCCGGTGTGCAAACTACATAAGTACCTATTGCCGCCCTGGTGCGAATGCTAAATACGCACCTATCGCCGCTCCGGTGCAAATGCTAAATACGTACCTATCGCCACTCCGGTGCAAATGCTAAATACGTACCTTTCTGCCATCCCGGTGCGCATGCTATATACATACCGATCGCCGCCCCGGAGCGAATGCTAAATACATACCTATCACTGCCTCAATACGCATGCTATATGCGTACTTATTGCCGCCCATGTGCACATGCTGTATTACATACCTATCGCCACCCCTGATTGCTAAATACATACTTATCGCCACCCCGGTGCGAATGCTAAATACGTACCTATCGCCGTCCCGGTGCGAATGCTAAATACGTACCTATTGCCGCCCCGGTGTGCAAACTACATAAGTACCTATTGCCGCCCTGGTGCGAATGCTAAATACGCACCTATCGCCGCTCCGGTGCAAATGCTAAATACGTACCTATCACCACTCCGGTAAAAATGCTAAATACGTACCTTTCTGCCATCCCGGTGCGCGTGCTATATACATACCGATCGCCGCCCCGGAGTGAATGCTAAATACATACTTATCACTGCCTCGATACGCATGCTATATGCGTACTTATTGCCGCCCATGTGCACATGCTGTATACATACCTATCGCCACCCCCTGATTGCTAAATACATACTTATCGCCGCCCCGGTGCGAATGCTAAATACGTACCTATTGTCGCCCAGGCGTGCATACTACATAAGTACCTATCGCTGCCCCAGTGCGAATACTAAATATGTACATATCGCCGCCCCAGTGCGAATGCTAAATACGTACCTATCGCCACCCCGGTGCATGTGCTATATACGTACTGATCGCCGCCCCGCTGCGCATGCTATATAGTACTTATTGCCGCCCCTGTGCACATGCTATAGGTGCTAACCTATCGCCACCCCTATGCACTACTATATACGTACCTATTGCCACCCAGGTGTACATACTATATATATACCAATCGCCGCTCCGGTGCGCATACTATATACTTACCTATCTCTGCAAGGGTGCACATACTATATATGTACCTATCTCCAGGTTAGTTCGCATACCTAAGAACTCATATTAATGTGCCCCTGTCGTGTCAGAAAAACAAAATAGTGTTCATTCATGTAGTGTCACTATCATAAATGGAAATATTTTTAGGTTAAAAAAAGAAAAACAAATTTTTAATTAAAAATTTTTTTGAACACCCCTAATTTTTTTTTTTACCCTCCACATACATAGAAATATATTTAATTAAAAAGAAAAAAAAAAGAAAAATTTTACCCCCCTCCACCAAATTTTTTTTTCATCCTCCCCATACATATAAATATTTTTAATTAAAAAGAAAATAAAAAATAAAAATCCGCCCCCCCCCAATTTTTTTTTCATCCTCCCCCATACATAGATATATTTTTAATTAAAAAGAAAGAAAAAAAAATTTTTTTTTGAAAACCCCCGCCCCCCAAAAAAAATTTTTTTACCCTCCCCCCATAAATAGAAATATTTTTAGTTTAAAGAAGAAAAAAAAAAAATACCCCCCCACAAAAAATTTTTTTTCATCCTCCCCCATACATATATTTTTAATTAAAAAAAAAAATTTGGACCCCGCCCCCATTTTTTTTACCCTCCCCCATACATAGAAATATTTTTAGAAAAAAAAATTTCCGAGGCGCATCAGTCATATCAAAGAACCATACTGCAGAAGCCTCCGGGTCCTATATTGTAGAAGCACCCCTGGTGCTGGGTACATATACTGTAGAAGCACCAGAAGCACCCCCGGTTCGTATACTGCAGAAGCACCCATGGTCCCTATATTGCAGAAGACTCCGGGTCCTATATTGTACAGGGTGGGCCAAAATAAGGGTCCTATCTTTAAATTTGAATAACTTGAATTTGAATAACTTCCACAAAATAAAAGTTAAACTCACCAAACTTTATGTGTGTGTAGACTGACCCTTCCGAGATTTTTTGAAATAAACAAAACAAATTTTAGCCGAAAAACACTTCTTAAAACTTACAAAAACTAAAGTATTGTTTTTTACACTGTTTTGAGTTTTTTAAGCAAAAATAATGTTTTCTAAATGAAGGTACGTTCCTTAGGGCTAATACGGCTCATGCTTGCTTCGGAAGGGGTCCTTTACTTATTCTAAAAAAAATTTTTTTTTAATCAATAAATAAAAAAGTTATGAATTTTTAAAAATAGGACCCTTATTTTTGCCCACCCTGTAGAATCACCCCCGGTGCTGGGTCCTATACTGTAGAAGCACCCCAGGTCCATATACTGCAGAAGCACCCAAGTTCCCTATTCTGCAGAAGCCTCCGGGTCCTATATTGTAGAAGCACCTTCGGTGCTGGGTCCTATACTGTAGAAGAACCCCTGGTCCCTATACTGCAGAAGCACCCATGGTCCCTATTCTGCAGAAGCCTCCGGGTCCTATATTGTAGAAGCACCAGAAGCACCCCATTAC
Source organism: Sepiola atlantica (assembly GCA_963556195.1). Lineage (NCBI taxonomy): Eukaryota > Metazoa > Mollusca > Cephalopoda > Sepiida > Sepiolidae > Sepiola > Sepiola atlantica. The sequence continues at coordinate 42,943,445 of OY744543.1, forward strand.
TGATCCCCCTACTTTTCATCTGCACAGTAGCTCTATCTAGGACATTGAGCACTTTTCTCCTGGACAACATCGAGTACTTAGAAAATCAAGGAGGCATCCAGAGTACTACTAAAATAACTCTTACTGATTCCTCCTCCTTTCATCTGCACAATAGTCTGAAAAGAAGCGTAAATGCTGTTAAAATATTATATAAACCTATCACTACAGTAGCTCTATCTAAGACATTGAGCACTTTTCTCCCTGACAATGCTGAGTACTTAGAAAATCAAGGAGGCATCCAGAGAACTACTAAAACCACTCTTACTGATTCCTCATCCTTTTCATGTGCACACTCTTAACGTAGCCTTCCTATGATGTTATTGATACATCCGGATAGAAGTTATGGTATGACCTGATGCAACCGGACAGAATTTATGGCAAGACCGGGTACATCCGGCAAGAGATTATGGGACGTTTACAGTGACTCAGCATTTTTATCGGATTAGCACATGAATACATTGGATAATAAGGGTGTTTGGAATTTTCTGGAAAACTAAGTTATATGGTAAACTGAAATGTAAATGCCATCAACTAGCCCCTAGAACCTCTATCTCTGCCAAAATTCAGCTGAATCCATCAAATAGTTTGTGAGATACAGGGTGGCACATACGTACGTACGTACACACGGATAACACAAAATCATGCCTGACCTTCCTGGATCTCTGAGTTGCCTTGACTAATGATGCTGAAATTCTACACACTTATAGAACCTATCAAAAAAATATTTTGTGCAAAGTTTTAACTAATTTGGTTCATTGGTTTTTGAGTTATGATTGATCAAAGAAATGAGATTTCTAGCATAGGCCATTTTTGAAGTCTATTAAGGGATAGAGCACTATCGCGCCTCCCTTGATTATATATATATATATATATATATATATATATCATATATATAATATATATAATATATATATTATATATATTATATATATACGTATATATATTATATATATATATATCATATATATAATATATATATTATATATATATTATATATATATATTATATATATATATATAATATATATATAATATATATATTATATATATGATATATATATATATATATCATATATATAATATATATATTATATATATTATATATATTATATATATATTATATATATATATATTATATATATATTATATATATATTATATATTATATATATATATTATATATATATTATGTATATATATATATAATATATATATATGTTATAGCATTAAAAGAAAACAAGAAACGTTATATATATATATATATATATATATATATATATATATATATATATATATATATATATATTAAATAAAATCATTTTTCATAAATATATGTCTCTGAGACGTTCGCCGTAAAACGGCCTTAACGAAGAGTTATTTACTTTCTTTTTTTTTCTCCTTTTTCTTATTCATTTTGCTGGTGTTAAAATCGCAAGTAAATCCGCACGTGGTTCCAAGAGGATAATTTTCGTCTGATCTCGTTGCCGATTTTGAAGAAATTGATTATTGTAGATGTGTGTATTGGCGCATCTTTTTTCGAAATTCTATAATGTAATTCAAAAATCGTTTTCTTAAGGATGTGTCCCCCCCCCTTCCAATTCATATATATATATATATATATATATATATATATATATATATATATATATATATATATATATATATATATATAATTTTTATTAGTAATACTATCTATAGACAAGCTTCTTTCGTCTTTTGAAGACTCGTCAGTATAGATTAAAACCACTTGATATATTCAAAGCCTTTGACAAGGTGTGGCATGTTTTTTTCATATAAATTAATGCATATGGTATTACTGGACGGATATTTAATATAATTAGATCCTTCCTATCAAAAATAAAGATCCAGGTTGTTCTCGATGGCCGTTTATCCAAACAACATGACATGAATGCAGGTGTACCCCAGGGATCGATCCTTGAACCTTTATTGTTCCTGAATTTCATAAACGACCTCCCTGATGACATAGTGTCTGAGATGGCTATATTTGCTAACGACACCACGCTCCACTCTCGTCATGTGGGCAAAACGGACGTGCACATATTCGAGGCAATAGCTGAATCCTTAGAAAGTAACCTCAAGTCTGTAGTGGAATGGGGTTATAAATGGATGGTAACATTTAATGCTGCTAAGACAAAGCTCCTTTCCTTCATCAACTACAAGAAACCTCTTCAACCACTGATTGCCATGGCAAATAACACTACCCGAGAGTCCAACATTCAAACTCCTCGACCTAACATTCACAGGTAACATGAATTGGAACAAATACATAGAAGACATTGTCAAGGCTGCTGCAAAGAAGGTGGG
>OY744543.1:42950806-42995806 GCA_963556195.1 Sepiola atlantica
ACTTCAAAGTGAACCCCCCAAAACAACAAATCAACCCTCTTTTATCTCCAACCAGGAGCATCTCATTTACATATCAGGTGGTCACATTGCAGGCATATAAAGAGACAAGGCAGCCATTTTTGTTTCTTTCTTCTTCATTCATTTACTTCCACGACCGACCCATTGAACTATGCACACATGCTAGTTAGGTAAGTCCCGCGTTTCCCTACAGTAAGTAAAGAACATGTCTATTTATGAAAGAAGTATCCGGTGTATGAGATTTTTGCTTATTGTTTTTGCAAAATATTTTAGGGCTTTTTTCTTTGCATTTAATATGTAATATGTTTTCACTGAATTTATGATGTATTTGAATTCTTCGTCTAGATATTGTGGACTACAAATTCTGAAAGAACGTAGGGAAAACGATTATCATGCCTGTTTTTATTTTGTTGTAATGGTGTGAATAAAAATATATATAGTCAGTTTTGTGTGTGGTTTTGCGATGCATTTTAAAGGATAGATCATTGTTGGATTTTATTATAAGTGTGTCTAGAAATGGTATCGAGTTATTTTTCTCTGTTTCATGAGTACACTTTATTAAAGGGTCGACTGTGTTTAATTTGTTTTAGAGATTTTCAATTTGTGTGTTTTCCGGTAGAAAAATTAGAATGTTGTCAATATATCTAAAGTATTCAGTGTTTGGGGGTAATCTAAATTTGAATGGACCAAACTCTAGGAATTCTATGAATAGACAGGCTCGTACTCAAATTCATTGAAAACATTGCAAAAAACACTCATTCCATAGACGCAGTACACATATTAAACAAAATGCTTACTTTCACGTCACAAACGGACAAAAGAATTTCAAATATTTGTACTTGACAAAACGTTGATGAATACATAAATACTATTTTGGATTTTGTTTCTTCCATTTTCCATTACGTTGAAATATTATTTCCATTTTTTATCATTCATATATATATTATATATATATATATATATATATATATATATATATATATATATATATATATATATATATCTGTTGTGAAGTTGTTCCACAGTAAATAATAAATAAAAGAAGTCAAGTCGAGGGTTGGTTTAACAAGTGTATTAACAAAGTAAGAAAGTGACTAGCTGTTGGCTAGACAGTTACAAGACTGTGCTTTGTCTTCTGTGTCTCTGGTGACTCGCACTATTTATAGTGACAACCGGTGCAGTTTCTCCTGTGTAAGAACGGCCAGTGTAACAATATCCCTGAGGAGGGGCCGAGGAGATTCTGAAACAATTGTCGGATACTCAAACTATGTTTATTTTAATATAAAAGCTCTAATATATATTGAGCACTTTTGAAAAGTAATATTTTTGTTCATTTTGTTAATATTTGAACTTACTTAATTAATATATAATCATACATAAAGCTCTATTTGATATTGAGCACTTTTTATAAACCCGGTTGAAATTCTTTGGATTACTACCCTGTGGATGTTTTACCTGGATTATTATCATCATTATTATATATATATATATATATATATATATATATATATATATATATATTGCATTGGACATCAGCTGGAAGAAACACCCAACCAAGAAACGCCTATATGGACACCTTCCTTCTATCTCAGTCTCTCTAAGAGAGAGAAGGCTTTAGTTTGCTGGTCGATGAGCGATGTTTCTGACAAAGGGGGAAGAAGTGCTGTTTTCTGGATTGGAATTTATCCATCTAACACTTATCGTTGGCTAATTTTTTACCTTGAAGTATTTTTTTAGCTCCTTACATCAAGTGGCTTCATGACTTGTCTGGAGCGATTTCCATTTTTTTAAAAAGTCTCCTACGCCTATATGGACACCTTCGTCCTATCTCAGTCTCACTAAGTGAGAGAAGGCTTTAGCTTGCTCGTCACTCCTGGAGAAGGAAGTCAGAATTCGTGAATGAGGCCCTCCTAGGAAATCTATTATATGGCAAAAGATGGGTTGGAAAACCTCTCACACCTACATTGTAGAAGACTCTGGGTTGCACCTGGACGACCTGCCGACAGCAATGTCTGACAAAGATGGTTGGCGGGAACGAGTTTAGGAGAATCCGAGAAGAGTTCTCGACTTGATTGGTTGATTCAGTTTTATTAGCATCCATTTGTTTATATTAGGATTGCGGCCTTATTCTTTTTTGATAGGTTAATAATAATTAAAATATTAATAAATGATGAATTAAACTGTTATTATTTAACATTACAAAATTATTTTAATTAATAAATTATCTGTTTAATACGAATTCATTTAAGCACTAGCAGGATTACCCGGCATTGCCCGGGATTGAATGAGAAAACCTATGCACTTTTGCAACCAGCCTTTAACGCCTTTTATACTCTCTTTTATACTTTTATTTTTTACATTTCATAAGGTTCGATTTTTTTTTGGGGGGGGGGCAAAGGATGTACTTAGCATTAATTGGCTGGGTGTGTAAGTACAGTGACATTAATTGAAATAAATTCCGGTAAATGTATAGTCTTTAACCTCCTCGAGGGACACCTGGCATTTCTTAAGAATCAATAAGGACACATGTGCATTCCTGCTCCAAGCCCTGAACCATGTATTAATTTTTTTTTTTAAATATCTAAAATTTTCAAGTTATAAAAAAATAAATAAAGTAAAACGTCGGTTTATGGATCTCAAGTGCGATTGTTGTACCCTTTATGATCAAAATCAAATATACCTACCCAGGTATCCTGGGTAATGTAGTTTCAAAATATATACGGTTATGGACGTCTATCTCCAAAACCCTAGAAAGAGTTTGTGAACAAACAAACAAACAAACACATAGATAAGAACTACAACTTCTAATATATAAAGTAAAGTCAGTCATTTTATCGTTTCTTTGTCATCGATAGTTTTCTTCCTACAAAATCAATATTTGATTCTGGTTAGTTAGTTCTTTTTGTGGATCGTTGCAGCAATATTGTTAAGAACAATAAAATATAATTCGAAGTAATTCCTTCCAGAAAATACTTTGACCGGGTCGGAATTATTTTCAAGTGTTGCAATTTTAAAAGGGGGTGTAATACTGTATTCGTCGATGCAGAGTTATTTCCCTTTGTTTGGAACATAAATTAATATTTTGGAAAATAAAAAGGGCACAGTTTAAAAATACAAAACATTACCGGGTAACGCCAGATAGATAGATAGATAGATAGATAGATAGATAGATAGATAGATAGATAGATAGATAGTGAAAAGATCTTGATCTTTTGTTTTGTTTGTTTGGGGAATGTATTTTTTTATTTTTTAGTCGGAGTCAGTCAAGTTTAATCGAGTGTAGAGATTTGCAAAAAGCTGACTACAATTTCTAAAGCAATAAATTTGCTGTGACTTCGGCTCCACAGCTTTAACATTTAATTTGTGTGTGTTTTTTTCCCTATGTGGATCTGTTTGGACTAATTTGATTGTGTTAGAATTCTTATCACTAGCAAATATATGCTTCCCTCGGTCGCATATTTTTGCTAGTTGTTTTATTTAATTGCTCTCTCTCTCTTTCTCTCTCTCTCTTTCTTGAAATAGAACTTTCTGTGCGTTCGAATAATCAGAGGGCGGATAACCATATGTTGGAATGGCCGCTGGCTGTTCCATCATATTCCATTACAATCTAATTTAATTACGTAACTCAATTATATAGATTAAAAGAAAAACAATGTCGTCAATTAATTCTATTTAACATCTTTATTAAGATTATTATCGAGGAAAATATTTTAAATACATCTAGAAATCTGAAAAAAAACAATCATGAGTGTATATTTGCGAATATTAATTTATTAGAAGCTTTAAACCAAATTAATTATGTAAATTTGAAAGACGCGTGATGTTTGGGGTAGCTTTGGAATGGGTATATAGGAGCTGATAACTAGATATAAAAAGAGAGCGACCAAAACTAATAATATAGTCTCGGCTTCAGACAGACAGATACATAATCTCCGTTATTAATAGATTAGTGGTGGAATATTTTTTCCCGCCGAATGCCAGGAAAACGATGGATTCAGAACAAAATCTGTAATGCAGCTGCTTTGATAAATTTAATTCTTATAAATTTGATGATATGGCTTCTTTGATTTTCGGAATTTTTTTTTAGATGAGGATTGATAATTTGTATTATTTGAATTATTTGGACTACTATTCTCATCTTGGCTGTTACTTTCACAACGATGTAACCTCTGACCTTCTCCAGGTGCATCTTTTCAAACTTGGGAATCATGTCGAACTCGGGAATATATATGGACTTTCGAACTGAACCCTTTATTTAATAGATTGTTCCCTCAGCCATGACGGGGTAAAGGTATTAATTTTTATGTTATTCTTAGTTATTATCGCATCTAGTAAGGATTGAACCTTAAACCTTCAGACTATCATTTAGAACAGATTGTTAATCAACACCTTTAACCGTTACGCCACGGGTCCATGTGGACAATTCTAGTATGAATTTAATGTTTTCTAGACGTGCAGTATTGTTACATACAAGTTCGACTACAAGATTCCCAAGTTTTCAAATGCACCTGAAGAAGGTCGGAAGTTGCATCGGCCGAAACATTGGGAAATTAACAACCAAGATGAGAATAGTAGTCCGAATAATACAAATAATACATATGGTTTCTTGGGAACATTTCTTTCGTATAAGACTCGTTTTCTGGATTCAATTTAGATATATGCATTCCGTGGCAATCTTGTAAAAGTAAGAACTGGTGATCTTGGAGAATCTGAGAAGTGTGTGTGTGTGTGTGTGTGTGTGTGTGTGTGTGTGTGTGTGTGTGTGTGTGTGTGTGTGTGTGTGTGCGTGTGCGTGCGTGCGCGCGGCAAGGGTGTGTGCGTGCGAAAGCATGTGAGATCGCACGCTTTTCGTTCCCACGTTTTCATCATTATCAACATGAAATAGGTCATCAAGAACATACAGAAACTCAAAGAGAAACATGGACTTGAGAAAGATGCCTTCTCTCTCCCCCCCCTCCTTTCTTTTCTGCTATTTTTGGTGATTTCTTGGGAGTGGAACCGTTTTGAAATTGTCTGCATTAATTTATGAAGAGATGATCAACCTTACATTTTCTCGTCAACAGGCATGACGCCACCGCAGAATAAAAAATAGGGGAGGCTAAATCTATATCTATCCTCCACTCTGTAATAAAGAGCAATATATATATATATATATATATATATATATATATAGAGAGAGAGAGAGAGAGAGAGAGAGAAAAAGAGAGAGAGAAAGAGAGAGAGACAGACAGACAGACAGACAGACAGAGATAGACAGATCTAGTGTAAACTTTATTACGTGATCATTTATTTGCGCTTCAAGAATTCAGCGTAACAACTGTTTATGTACGATCGTTTCTGAGATGACATATCTTTATTAATATCGGTTATCTTCATCAGCACAGGGTTTAGACACGAATTTAAAAGCTTACAGACAGCATCAAGGCTATAACGTTTAATACTCCCAATTATACAGCAAATTAGAAATAATGAGGGGGGAGTAGGGGGTTTGATACATCAAATCAGTACAGACCGAGTAAAAAACAATATTTAGGGATGTACAAAGGGACTCAAGGTACAAAAAATGGATGTAACATTACATGCAAGAAGAAACACACTGCAAGGGAGAAGAAAAACGTTTATCTCTTCATATAGAAAAACAACATAAAAGCCATTAGAAGGGAGATGAACTCTCCTTGGAGAATCCGACATATGTATAAAAGCATATAATGTGAAAAATGTTATTAATGGTTCAAATTGCCTATTATCAGTGGTAGAAAAATTGGAGATTATAACTTCAGTAAGAAGCTTTATCAAAAACTAGTCCTAATAGATTAGAAGTTATAAAAATTAAAATTGAAAAAATGTTATTAATGGTTCAAATTGCCTATTGTCAGTGGTAGAAAAATTGGAGATCATAACTTTAGTAAGAAGACTTATCAAAAACTAGTCCTAATAGATTAGAAGTTATAAAAATTAAAATTGAAAAAATGTTATTAATGGTTCAAATTGCCTATTGTCAGTGGTAGAAAAATTGGAGATCATAACTTTAGTAAGAAGACTTATCAAAAACTAGTCCTAATAGATTAGAAGTTATAAAAATTAAAATTGAAAAAATGTTATTAATGGTTCAAATTGCCTATTGTCAGTGGTAGAAAAATTGGAGATCATAACTTTAGTAAGAAGACTTATCAAAAACTAGTCCTAATAGATTAGAAGTTATAAAAATTAAAATTGAAAAAATGTTATTAATGGTTCAAATTGCCTATTGTCAGTGGTAGAAAAATTGGAGATCATAACTTTAGTAAGAAGACTTATCAAAAACTAGTCCTAATAGATTAGAAGTTATAAAAATTAAAATTGAAAAAATGTTATTAATGGTTCAAATTGCCTATTATCAGTGGTAGAAAAATTGGAGATCATAACTTTAGTAAGAAGCTTTATCAAAAACTAGTCCTAATAGATTAGAAGTTATAAAAATTAAAATTGAAAAAATGTTATTAATGGTTCAAATTGCCTATTGTCAGTGGTAGAAAAATTGGAGATCATAACTTTAGTAAATAGACTTATCAAAAACTAGTCCTAATAGATTAGAAGTTATAGAAAAATAAAATTGAAAAAATGTTATTAATGGTTCAAATTGCCTATTGTCAGTGGTAGAAAAATTGGAGATCATAACTTTAGTAAGAAGACTTATCAAAAACTAGTCCTAATAGATTAGAAGTTATAAAAATTAAAATTGAAAAAATGTTATTAATGGTTCAAATTGCCTATTATCAGTGGTAGAAAAATTGGAGATCATAACTTTAGTAAGAAGACTTATCAAAAACTAGTCCTAATAGATTAGAAGTTATAGAAAAATAAAATTGAAAAAATGTTATTAATGGTTCAAATTGCCTATTATCAGTGGTAGAAAAATTGGAGATCATAACTTTAGTAAGAAGCTTTATCAAAAACTAGTCCTAATAGATTAGAAGTTATAAAAATTAAAATTGAAAAAATGTTATTAATGGTTCAAATTGCCTATTATCAGTGGTAGAAAAATTGGAGATTATAACTTTAGTAAGAAGCTTTATCAAAAACTAGTCCTAATAGATTAGAAGTTATAAAAATTAAAATTGAAAAAATGTTATTAATGGTTCAAATTGCCTATTGTCAGTGGTAGAAAAATTGGAGATCATAACTTTAGTAAGAAGCTTTATCAAAAACTAGTCCTAATAGATTAGAAGTTATAAAAATTAAAATTGAAAAAATGTTATTAATGGTTCAAATTGCCTATTGTCAGTGGTAGAAAAATTGGAGATCATAACTTTAGTAAGAAGACTTATCAAAAACTAGTCCTAATAGATTAGAAGTTATAAAAATTAAAATTGAAAAAATGTTATTAATGGTTCAAATTGCCTATTATCAGTGGTAGAAAAATTGGAGATCATAACTTTAGTAAGAAGACTTATCAAAAACTAGTCCTAATAGATTAGAAGTTATAGAAAAATAAAATTGAAAAAATGTTATTAATGGTTCAAATTGCCTATTATCAGTGGTAGAAAAATTGGAGATTATAACTTTAGTAAGAAGCTTTATCAAAAACTAGTCCTAATAGATTAGAAGTTATAAAAATTAAAATTGAAAAAATGTTATTAATGGTTCAAATTGCCTATTGTCAGTGGTAGAAAAATTGGAGATCATAACTTTAGTAAGAAGACTTATCAAAAACTAGTCCTAATAGATTAGAAGTTATAAAAATTAAAATTGAAAAAATGTTATTAATGGTTCAAATTGCCTATTATCAGTGGTAGAAAAATTGGAGATCATAACTTTAGTAAGAAGACTTATCAAAAACTAGTCCTAATAGATTAGAAGTTATAAAAATTAAAATTGAAAAAATGTTATTAATGGTTCAAATTGCCTATTGTCAGTGGTAGAAAAATTGGAGATCATAACTTTAGTAAGAAGACTTATCAAAAACTAGTCCTAATAGATTAGAAGTTATAGAAAAATAAAATTGAAAAAATGTTATTAATGGTTCAAATTGCCTATTATCAGTGGTAGAAAAATTGGAGATCATAACTTTAGTAAGAAGACTTATCAAAAACTAGTCCTAATAGATTAGAAGTTATAAAAATTAAAATTGAAAAAATGTTATTAATGGTTCAAATTGCCTATTGTCAGTGGTAGAAAAATTGGAGATTATAACTTCAGTAAGAAGACTTATCAAAAACTAGTCCTAATAGATTAGAAGTTATAAAAATTAAAATTGAAAAAATGTTATTAATGGTTCAAATTGCCTATTGTCAGTGGTAGAAAAATTGGAGATTATAACTTCAGTAAGAAGACTTATCAAAAACTAGTCCTAATAGATTAGAAGTTATAAAATTAAAATTGAAAAAATGTTATTAATGGTTCAAATTGCCTATTATCAGTGGTAGAAAAATTGGAGATCATAACTTTAGTAAGAAGACTTATCAAAAACTAGTCCTAATAGATTAAAAGTTATAGAAAAATAAAATTGAAAAAATGTTATTAATGGTTCAAATTGCCTATTGTCAGTGGTAGAAAAATTGGAGATCATAACTTTAGTAAGAAGACTTATCAAAAACTAGTCCTAATAGATTAGAAGTTATAAAAATAAAATTGAAAAAATGTTATTAATGGTTCAAATTGCCTATTATCAGTGGTAGAAAAATTGGAGATCATAACTTTAGTAAGAAGACTTATCAAAAACTAGTCCTAATAGATTAGAAGTTATAAAAATTAAAATTGAAACTACTTACAGAATATATTAAGATGGGGACTCAAAAATTAAAAATTGTAAAAATGTCAATGAACTATGGGAATTTAATGTTCAGGCATCTAAAATAGTATTCATATCTGTTGATACCCTAGGAAGGGGTAGGACCTGCGATCACCTGCCCAGTGACAACATTTAACAATAATAATAATAATAATTATAATATAAGTCATAATAATATCAAAATAATAACGAAAAACGTGGACATCTTTTTAATGATTATAATAAAGTTAATTATAATCGAAGATAATATCCTAACTAAGGAATAATTATTGATTCATAATAATCCAAAGTACTAGCAGTATTCACCCGCGTTACCCGGGGGTGGAGATATATTGCTGGTCAGAAATCATTTCAAATATAATCATGTTTACAATTTTTGACAACACGCACATTCGAAGCAAAATAGTAATCTTCAACTGTTGAGCTGATTTGCCTGGCGATTTCTCACTTCCAACAGTTGAAAATTGCTATTTTGCTTCGAATGTGCGTGTTGTGTTCTCTACAAAACCTTTATTATCGTCCTCTCGAAAAGACGTTTTATCCCCTCCACCATAAGAATAATCTAATTTATCATTTTAAATGTGGTTGCAGTGCCAACGACGTGGGTAGGACGACGTTGAGATTGGATAGTAGAGTCCAACAAGACATACCTAGTAAAATTAGGAATGGAACCTTCCGTTAAACGGACGTTCTAAACAACACATACGGGTCTTCAATTATAGACCCGTCGTGCGCTAGGTATTTCAGCATTGACTCCTTTACCATCCTGAGTCATGCTCACTCACACTATCATCTAAAAATCTTCGAGACGATCCACGTTCGTCTAAAACGTCACTCCCTTTGTAAACAAAGGGAATGTCTATTGGGATTAGACGTGATCAGTCTCTAAGATACATCTCCCATTGTACATATACCATAATGCTGTTTTATTTTGAATATATATAGCATTATTTTTCTATTCTCTCTTCTCACCCCTTTGTTTAAAATCCCTCGATACAGCCTTTTTTAAGAGAGTGCGAAACCGGTCGGCTGCTTCTTTTTTTCTTGTTTAACTTGAGAAAACTCGTCTTCCCTTCGTGCTTGCGATAGTATATATATAATGGTGGAACAAGTTAAATAGTTTCACTCTTATCATAAACCTCATATATATATATATATATATATATATATATATATATATATATATATATATATATATATAAGAGGTTTATGATAAGGGTGAAACTATTTAACTTGTTCCACCATTATATGTCTTATTTGCTCCAACTTGTATCTATCCGTCACACCTCTGCATTGTATTGCCTTCTAAGTATCACATTTATATATATATATATATATATATATATATATATATATATATATATATATATAAAACATCATATAAACCTTACTTATTTAGAGAAATACCCTCTCGAGAATATATATTTTATGATATAGAAAATATCACAAATAGTCATAAAGAGGCTTCATCAGTGTATAATATTCCACAGTCAGGCTGAAAACTTAAAATGCATCCGATATCCATTTAATTTACACATATTTCTTTTCTCACTCCAATTCAAAGGGAAACCTTGCTTAACTCTTTTTTTTTATATATAAAAGTTCATGTTCATCATATCTATTTTCCCTTAGGTTTAAAATGTTCATATTCGATCGATAAAAGTCATATTTCAAAGTAAACATATAAAGAATTATAATTGATCACCCTTTTTTCTTATTTCTTCTTCTTTTTCTTCATTTACTCCCGTTTTCATTTTTTTCTTTCGCGTAAGAACACCAAATTACGACGTAGCTGTCTATCAATCTCATACAAATATATATATATATATATATATATATATATATATATATATATATATATATATATATTCCCTAATAAATGCCAGTATACTGAAATCATATGCCCTTAATAGGGTTAAGATGAAAATTCATATACACTAAATGTACAAAAGCAAGGAAATTCCCAAATGTTTACACTTTTATTGTCATTAAAGGTATGCGAGCACAACAGGGCTATGTATTTTACTGGTAGGAATTTTTCTTCAGCGCACCTCACACACTTCATCCACTCATGCATAGAGATTTAAACTGTAGTGATGTGATAATGAAATGGCTTGGTTGATATGTAGTCATAACCTTAATGACAATAAAAGTGTAAAAATTTGGGAATTTTCTTGCTTTTGTATGTTTAGTGTATATGAATTTTCATCTTAACCCTATTAAGGGCACATGATTTCAGTATACTGGTATTTATCATGGAATGTCACTACTTTTGTAAAGGCTATGCCTCAAGAAAATGGTAATTTTAAAGTTTTTTTTTAATTTTCTGGAAAACTAAGGTATATAGTAAACTGAAATTAAAATGCCATCAACTAGATCCTAGAATCTCTATCTCTGCCAAAAATCAACTGAATCCATCAAATAGTTGATGAGATACAGGGTGGCACACACGTACGTACGTACGTACACACGGATAACACAAAATCACTCCTGACCTTTCTGGATCTCTGGGTTGCCTTGACTAATGATGCTGAAATTTTACACACTTATAGAACCTATCAAATAAAAATTTTGTGCAAAGTTTTAAATAATTTGGTTTATTGGTTTTTGAGTTATGACTGATCAAAGAAATGAGATTTCTAGCATAGGTCGTTTTTGAAGTCTATTAAGGGATAGAGCGCTATCGCGCCTCCCTTGATATGTGTGTGTGTGTGTGTGTGGGTGTGTGTGTGTGTGTGTAAAGGAGTAAGGCTACCAACCTTTGTAAAATGTTTTTTTCAACATTTATTTATTATTTTGTTATTTTATCATTTCATAATTTTATATAACGTGTTTCAAGCGGTGGTCCGCTTTCATCAGATATGTAAATCCATTTGAAGAAATATCACTCTTTCAAATCGAAAGACATTTCTTCAAATGGATTTACATATCTGATGAAAGCGGACCACCGCTTGAAACACGTTATATAAAATTATAAAATGATAAAATAACAAAATAATAAATAAATGTTGAAAAAAACATTTTACAAATGTTGGTAGCCTTACTCCTTTACATATATACTTTTCTCTCGTTGGAACTGCACTAATACTGCACTACCCTCTTATATATATATATATATATATATATATATATATATATATATATATATATTTGTTAATTATAGAAAAGATAATCCAGTATAATGAAAATGAAAAAAGAAAACCGAACATTATTTATTTGTTAATCGACGTTTCGTCTCTTTTGTTAAAAGACTTTTTCAAGGTGGCTGACGTAAAGAAAAACAGAAATTAAAATCCGAAATGGACGCAGTACGTATTTCGGATTTTAACTTGTATATTTATTCTGATTGAACAGTAAGTTTTTTTTTTTGGGGGGGGGGGTTAATTAATATATGCGAAAAGCAAATAAATTGTACATTAAAAATCAAAAGAAAAATATTTACACTAAAGATGATAAATCTAAAACGAAAAGTGTTTATTGATACAAAAATTTAAACAACAATTTTTATATTTTGGAAATGTCTTTCTTAAACACTCATTGGAGGCAAATACGTCCGATAAGCAGTTTAACACCCAAAATGTAATCAACAACATCAAAATACTTGTTGTAGAAAAAAAGTACTGACACCCCCTTCCTTATATAATGAACTATTCCGAGAAGCATCTGTTAGCCTCTATCTGGTTTGCTGTTTTTATTAGAAATTGGTATTTCACACAGGCTTGCTAAGTTTCTCATTTCGAACGTGCGGAGGGGGGAGATCATTTTCATTGGTTAAACATTTGTAGAATTCACATATTTATGTGAAATCATGCTGTTTTTAATTTCGTGGGGGAGTGGACAGTGGACAGTGGACAGTGGACATAGAACAAAGCTATTGATTGTAATGTCTCCCATTTCCACTCAATATAGAAAGGAAGAAATGGAAAGGAAAGATTAAGCCAAGCGAACAAAGAACGAAAGAGTAACTTATACAAGCTAGTAACCTTTTACACTCGTTCGCATCGCCTCTCTCGATTCCCAAACATCAACGACGATGATTCACTTCCATTACAAACCAATTACCTCATTTGTAACTACATATTGTTTTGTTTACTTATAGTAATAAATCCATTTATATTTGTGTGTTGGCCGTTCGAGTTATTTATTAAATACTTTCTGGTAATATCTAAAAAAATACTATTAGCGTGGAATCCAGTGGAGAAGAAAATAACACAAAGTTTAAAGTTAGCGTACGAAGAGACGCTGTTGATAAAATGTTACAAAAGAAAAGAAAGAAGGAAAAGAATAAAAGAAATGGAGAAAAAAATTAAGTTCTGTAATTAGCGTTGGAACGTTAAATGTCTGTAAACAGTCCTAAAGAAAAGGGAAATTTCTTTTATCTACATAAAGACGTCTCTTTACATTATGTTTCGGGAATTTTTTAGATGAGGATTGATAATTTAGATTATTCGGACTACTGTTCTCATCTTGGGTGTTATTTTCACAATGTTTCGGCCGTTGTAACCTCCAAACTCCTTCAGGTGCATCTTGTCAAATTCGGCAATCTGTTGCGCCACGGGTCTATGTGAACTCGTAGCGCAACGGATAAAGTGCTAATGATAATCAGTTCTAAGTGACAGTCTTCGTGAGGTTGAAGGCGATACTAAGAATATAATAAAAATTACTTTAAACTTCTACCCGGTCATGGCTGACGGGACGAGAACAATCTACCCCTGTTGATTAAATAAAGGGTTCAGTTCGAAATTCCGTACAGATTCCTGTGTTCGACAAGACGCACATGAAAGAAAGTCGGAGGTTGCACGGCCGAAACGTTGTGAAAATAACATCCAAGATGAGAACGGCAGTCCGAATAATTTCAATAATACAAAGTCTCTTTGCACGTTGACTATAATCTTGTCCTTTTTTGCTACGAACAAAGTGTAGTATCTGTTCTGATACTACACTTCAGACTTCTAGACTGAGGCATTTTTTAATTGTTGTCCCAATACAGAGTGCTCTTTTTGTGAGGAGTTGGATTTTCCTCACAGTAAAAACCGACCTTGTGTCTAACTTTGTCATCGTGGTGAGGGTGGGGGAGGGGGGGGTCGTAAATAGGGGCATAATATTTATAGTGAACATTGTCTTAAGGAGATTAGATGAGAAAAAATAATTGCCAGAAACAAGGGTTAAATGTGGAAATGTTTGAATAATGGCGTGGGAAGCTTTCTCTTTTTTTCTGGCGTTGGTGAATTAATTCGATGTGACAAGCATATTCAGGCTAAAGAATACATTAAAAAGGCCATCCTATATTACAAAGGACTTGATATGTCTACATATTAAACGTCTTCTTATCCATTTTTTCTTACGTACATTAACTAATTTTCAATCTATATACAACTAAAACTCTAGGTCTT
This sequence comes from Sepiola atlantica, assembly GCA_963556195.1. NCBI lineage: Eukaryota > Metazoa > Mollusca > Cephalopoda > Sepiida > Sepiolidae > Sepiola > Sepiola atlantica. The sequence continues at coordinate 42,964,988 of OY744543.1, forward strand.
GCTTGGCCTCGTGCATTGACTTGGCCTTTTGGGCTAGGAACAAAGTGTAGTATCTGTTCTTATATTACACTTTATCTTTTCTGTCCTCGGAGGAGAAATCCTTCTATACTCATGCAATTTTTATTTTTGTCTCAATCCAGAGTGTCCCTTTTTGTGAAGAGCTGGATTTTTCCCACATTAAAAATCAACCTTGTGCCAAACACTCCCCTCGTGGGGGATGCAGGTAAATAGGGACTTTAAGTAAAAGAAATTACTCTTTTTACAGATTAGCAATCAGAATTAAGAGAAAACCGTGTTAAAATATATAAATGTTTCTATCTACTATCTACGTATGTATGCGTGTATCTATTTATCTATGTACGTGTGTATGTATGTATGTATGTATGTATGTATATATATATATATATATATATATATATATATATATATATATATATATATATATATATATATATATATATGAGTGTGTGTGTATGTGTTTTAAATAAACAAAAGCCAAAACATGAAATTAATTCGTATTAGGAACGCATGGTTTCTAACGGTATTACTCTATGTGCAATATTAAGGAATGTTTATTTACGTTCGACTTTTCGAAAGTGGAAAACCATGTTGGTCTGCAGTTTCAACTTGTTACTGGCTATCTTGCTTTCGCTTGTTGCTAGTTCTCAAAATGTTTAACCGAGAGAGGGATCTAGCTGTCGTACAAAGCTAGATCTCTTTATTTACAATCTAAGTACAGGTACTCCTTCAAACAATGACACTTTTCTGAATGAAAGAGTGGCACTCGTCTAACAAGATGTTGCAGTCATTATTTATATATTTATATACATATGTATGTAGACATGTATATCTACATATCTATGTATCAATCTATATACGCCTGCATGCATATATGTATGTATCTATGTACATATCTATCTATCTAGTAGTATGATAATTAGTCCGTATTTATGGCAAGTAAGCTACATAGAAACGTTTGTGTTTCAATTAGCCTGATAATTTCTCTAGCGAATAAAACACTAACGTTTCTGTGTAACTTAGTTGCCATAAGTATATTTTCATGCTATATACACACACATATATATATATATATATATATATATATATTTATTTATTCTGGTACAGAAAAATTAGTACAACATTCGTACCGTCGGTTTCAAGCACGGAAGGTCTTACCCATCCGGCTCTCTTCAGCTTCTGTTGTCATCTGTTTTGGAAATGTGAGGTCACATGACACTCTTGTTGGGACGCGTTATTTGCTCAGTGTGTTGTGTGTGTTTGTTTAAATTTGAATTTAGTGTCATAAGACCGTTGAGATTTAAAACACGGGAGAAGAAAGAGAATTCGAGATTAAAGGGAATAAAAAGGGGAATAAAAAAGGGGGGTAAAAAATAAAAAAATATATATATGAAAAAATATATATATATATATATAAATAAATATAAAAAAACATATATATGTATAAAAACATTTTAATACTAAGAATAAAGGAATAAAAAAAGAAAGAAGAAAAGAGAAAAAGAGTATAAAAAGGTATAAAAAGAAAAAAAGGGGGTTAAAAAATATATATATATATAGAGAATAAAATGTAGAGAATAAAAAAGAGCGAGAGAGAAAGAAAGAATAAAAATAGAAAGAATAAAAATATATAAATAAAATATATAAATAAAAATAATAATAATAAAAAAATAAAATTAAAAATTAAAAATTAAAAATTAAAAATTAAAAATTAAAAATTAAAGATTAAAAACAAAAATAATAAAAATAAAGAAAGGGTTTCTCTGAAATTCCCGTGAGCCAAATTATGAATTTGTATCATTAGCCGTTATATTTTTGAAGGTATGCGTTCTAAAAACCGTTGGTGTGTAAGAATCTTTTCTCCAGATTGGAGTGATTTTTAATGAAGAAATTCGGATCTAAGGGAGGTAACTAAGATGGAAATATGAAATATTTGAGTTTGTTAAAATGGGTTTGTATATTAATCTGGTGGTTGATAAAAGATAAAAAATAAAAAATTAAATATTTTTGCATTTTGGTGAAAGTCGAAGTTATTGCTCTTGGAATTTATGTGGATATAGTTTGTTTAAATGGATTTGTAGAGTAATCTAGTGATTGATGATTAATTAAATTAAATATTTTTGTATTTTTGTGAAGGTCGGAGTTATTGCTCTTGAAGTTTAAGTGGATATAGGTTGATGAGGTGTTTGTTCGTTTTTATTGTGTTTATATTAGTAGAGTGGGGGTAGTTAGACATTATGTGAATCGGTCAGACCAGTTTATAAGCAATGCTTGTCTCTTGTGTACACATCCCTTGAATATTTCATCGCGGACATTTAAACAGGCTGTATTCGGATCGATGATGGCTTTTGAAATGTGGTATTTTTCAGCGTCACATAGAGGACATCTGTTTATGGCTGGAGAGAAGGATGGTTTTCTCTCAATTATTTTCCATTTGATGGTGAAGGGTGTGTTTTCTTCTTTAAGCTGCCATATTCGGGTCGCGAGTGCCGTATTAGCCTTGTTTTTGTATCTGAAGGAGTTTCTGTGTGCATATAGCCTTTGTTTGAAATTTCCCTTCGTCATCCCAATATATTTTTCTGCATTACTGGTATTCTGGTCTGTGACGGTTGCTTCATAAATGATTGAATTGATTTTGCAATTTCCCTCCAGGGGGCAGTTGTTTTTGTCTTGGCATGAGCAGCCTGCGTTTGTAATTGTTTTGGGTTCTGCAGAGATAATTTTTCTTATTGAAGGGGCAGTGGAATAGCTGATCTTAACAGAATTTCTGTTAAAAAGTTTGTGTAATTCATTTGTGGGTGGGAAGTGTTTGTCGAGCAACTTGAGAAAAAGTTGGCCTACCTTTGTTTTGGTATTGGTCGAATAGGGTGGGGAAAACCAGATCACCGATCTCCTTCTATTGCGGGTCCCCCGTGGTTGGTCTCGGTTGGGGGTGTATGAGATTTCTTCTCTGAACCCGCTGTCGCGGAGCGCTTTGTTGTAATATGGTGCTGCTTGGTTGAAAATTTCGGGACTGGATGAAAGGTTTGAGATTCTTTGGCTAATATTATTGATTAAATTTTTAAAGATGGTGGGGGGGTGGCAGGATCCCTTGTGTATGTATTGGAGTGTTTCATTGGGTTTGTGGAAAGGTTTGTGTGTATTGTTTTTAAGGTTCAGTGTAGTATCTAGGAAGTTTACTTGGTCTAAATTTGTTTTAATGGTAATTTTGAAGCCGAGATTATGGAAGGTGTTTGTTAATTCTTTTCTAAATCTATCTAATGTGTTTCCGTTGTGGTTGCGTGACAGACAAAGTCCGTCATCTCTATAGAGACCAAAGAAATGGTCTGGAAATTAATATATATATATATATATATATATATATATATATATATATATATATATATATATATATATATATATATATTTATGAAAATATACTTATAGGCAACTAAGTTACACAGAAACGTTTGTTTTATTCCCTAGAGAAATTATCAGGCTAATTGAAACATGTCCATGTGTACCGGAAATAATACAGACAATAAACACCCCCACGTATAACCTTGACAGGCGACCCCTGGTAGCTGGTTTGTGAAATGTTTATTTAAAATTTAGGTTTCAAGTATTTCAAGTAGAAAACTTTACAAGGCGATAGCGAGCCAGCAAAGCCATGTAGTGTATATATATATATATATATATATATATATATATATATAATATATATATATAAGGTTAATACAACAAAAGACATAAGAGGCAACTAATATCTTTAATTAATGAACATCCGAATAAAACTGAAGCTCAATATACTGGATAGAGCAATAATGGCACTAGATAAAGTGAAAAAATAAAATAAGGTGCGAATCAAATTTTATTAGCATTCAACCAGTTTTATATCTTTATTGAAGCTGTTTTAAACTTTATGACTTGGATGAACTGTATAAGTTTAGCAAAAAAGTATATTTTGGGCCGATATATTTGATGTTTTATATACTTTTATGTATTTTTATGTAAATTTTTTTAATATATTTTCAAAGTTTCATTTTAGTACCTGCAGTAATGTCATTGCGGTAATGGTCCTCTGAGGAGAAAATTTTCTTTGAAAACTCATGAGTTAAGGACTTTAAAGTACTTTATTTGAACATTGAATGCTAATAAAATTTTATTCGAACCTTATTTTATTCTTTCATTTTATCTAGTTCTATATATATATATATATATATATATATATATATATATATGAATACGAAAGTTAGGCTCATTTCTCGTGGTGAGGTCAAAACACTATATTTCAAGTTAATTCAAGTTTACACAATAGCAACACCCTATCTTTTTTATATACTGCTTATATATATGTGAGCTCAGTAGTAAATTTGCATATTGCTGTGCAAAAAGATACTTTATTAATTAACTATACTTTGTTATTGATTTTTTTAATTCAACGATTGTGTTCATTTTAATATAATAAATAGTTGTGTTTAGAAATATTGTTTTATTTCGTGGACAAATGTGTAGCAAGTCAATAGAATTGAGAAACGCCAATTATGGCGGGTTCCCCCTCTTGGTTATGATTGTAGGACAGTTGTTTAAGCACCACTTTTGTGTTCCTTTCCGACCTCTTCTTTCGAGGAACTGTCTTGATTTTCAACAAGTTGCGACCCAGTCTCCCACACACTCAGCATCGTTCACAAAAACTGATTTTTTCTTTCTTTTCTTTTCTTTACGGTTATATTTAAAAGATAAATAAACGTGTATTAAAATTACCAAAATATTAATGTTTATCTATCAATACGAATAAATGCGAAAGAGTTTGATTCGTGTTTACAACAATGAAATGTTTATTATTTAAAAGTTTTGCGAAACAATAGCGAGCTGGTGAAACCATCTAATTTGACTATATTGTCCACTTCATATGACATAAATAAGATTAATTGCTCGGATTTGGGTTAAAAGTGACTCGTGTTCGAATCGTGCAACCGGCTGAACACTAATCTTCTACACTGATGATTACATTAAGATGAAACGTATATGTATGTGGATAATAATTAAATAATTATTTATTATTAAATAATTATTTATAGCCTCCTTTCGGATGGGCAACTTTAAGAGAAATGCTATAAGCCGTCTAATCTAAAGTGCGAAGTTCCTGTCCAGATGATACACTGTTAAGAGGACTGACTATATTGTCTGCTTTATATGACATAAATAGGATTTATTTCTCGGCTTGTCCATAGCTGTTGAAGTTGGCCAATTTGTTAGCGCACTCGGATTTGGATGAAAAGTGACTACTGTCTGGGTGTTCGAATCGTGTGACTGGCTAAACATTTATCTTCTATGTAATGATTACATTAGGATGAAGCGTATACGTATGTGGATAATAGTTTTAAAATATTTATTATTAAATAATTATATATATATATATATATATACATGCATATATATATATATATATATATATATATATATATAGTATAAATAAATATTTTTTTAATATCCATAGACATCTATATGTTTCGTGTTACCTCAACACTCATCAGTATGAATAATGAAACTGTACCTCCGATAGTACGATTCAAACCCCGGATCCAAATATTTCAAACCCAAGCTTCTTGACGCGAGGCCATTGTAACACTCCCACTTCAAATGCAAGAGAATTAAGTTTTGTATTTTTTATTTATAAACCCAATAATTAGAAATGGATAGTGTTTAATCTACCTAAAGTGGTTCAATTTGAATCTCAATGTAATCTCTCTCAACGTGCTCGACATACGGAGCTTAATAATTTTTTTATAATAAATAAATATTTCTTTAATATCCATAGGCATATATATGTTTCGTGTTACCTTATTACTCATCAGTATGGATAATGAAACTGTTTTTGTTTTCTTCATCTTCGTTGTTGTTATCAAAACGTTTCGACCGTTTTTACCATTCGGCCTTCTCCAGGTGCTTTTTGTCGAACTCGTGAACTGTCATGAAATCTTTAATAACTTAAAATGGCCGAAACGTTGTTATGACAACAACCAAGATGAGGAAACAAGTCCGAAAATTGTAAATAATAGTAAAAATTCTTCATCCCCAAAATGCAGATAAAAGAGTATTTAAATTTCATATTTGAAACAAAATGACTGAGCACCAATCTCGGATTTCTCCTTGCATGACATTCACAGCAAGAACTACCACAAAGAACTTTCCTTTCTTCCACTCCGTGCCTAAGACAACTAGAATTTCCATGAACAAAGTGTCTTTCCAAGAATTTCCCATCTGTGGAACATGTTGTTACAAGATTGCTTCCCTGAGGGCTACAACATGATCATCTTCAATTCCAATGTTAATAAACACTTAACATAAACCGTCCTCATGAGTCATTAACCTTTATCCTCGAGTAGATTTTAACCTTGATAAATGGTGACTCATCAGTAAAAATAAAAAATAAATGAATAACCAAATAAATATTGGTATGAACCCTCCCAGATGCGGTTATTCTTTTAAGCTGTTTATAAAAGCTGAAAGAATTTCTAATATTAATAAATAACAATAAATAGAAAAGTAAAGTGGTCTACCGTAGTCATAGGTGACCCGAAAGCTCTCTTTTCATTGGCTTGTACACCGAGATGTAGGGGAGGGCGACACTCTTTTCTTAGGATTACTTCACTTACCCTTGATCCTCACCTTATAATGCTGAATGTTTAGTACAGGGATCAAGTACAATTATTTTGAGCCGTTGATATCATAGCAAGTCCGACAGCGACTTTGTGGCTCTTGAGCTGAGGTATGATTCTGTTCAGTCATTGGAGGTCCATCCTCGCAGGCTTTACCGGGGGTTAGTTTATTGCTAATCGTCGACGGGGCTGCTCAGGCATTTTGTAGGCCATAGTGCGCTTATCCTCGTATGCTGGCTTCTCAAAACCTAACCTTGTGTTTCACCTCCTGGCAAGGAGGTAAATAATATGACTCAACCTAGGACTGAACCTCAGTGCCCCAGTTCATTAGCAAACAGTCTAACCATTATGCCAAATGGACAGGTTATAAATAATCATAATAGATTTATTTTATTTTAATATAGTATGACTATATAAACATTAAAACTATTATGGTTATTTCCTTATTATGTATTATAAACATGATATTCTGGTGATCATAAAATGTTTGTTTTTCTTTCAATGTAAAATTCACATTTAGTAAATTGAGATTAAATATTAAGATTCTATTGAAAAGCGTCATCGTCACTTGCATCCATTTTCATTATGGCTAAAATTGGATATCTTAATGCTAACTTGAAAAGACGATTTGATTTCTTAAATTTCAAGAAAATTAAAACATTAAATAAAATATATTTAAACATTTTTCTTATCTTAATACAATTTTTTTTTTCTTTTGTTCACCCCAAACACGGCATATTTCCACTGATACGTAAAGGGCCACTGTGATTAGTAGATTTATAGGGGCATCCTCAGTGGGGGGTTGTGCAGCAAGATGTTTGATCACATTACATTTGAATTTCTGCATGTTCGTACAGACGAGGAAACAAGGAGCAGAAAGATAATTCCAAAGGCAAACAGTCCGAGGAATGAATCCATTAGACTAGAAAGTTTTCCAGCATTTGGGGACCTCTACAGTTAAGAGGTGGGATTTTGCTTCTAGTCAGGTTGGTCGGGGTATTTAAGTTGATGGGGTACAAGTGGAGTAAATGCTGATCGAAAAATAATGACCGATTTCAGAAACAAATATTTATTCATTCAAACCATTTATCGAGTTTTTTTTCATCTGACCAATTTGTTTGGGATCATCAGACAACGTTAAAATACTGATATCAAGTGCCTTAGACATTTCTCTGACACTTTGATGTGGGTTTTGTTACAAAATTTCTTTCAAACGTTAACGAGTGCATGGACATCTTCTCTCTTTACCTTCAAGGCTCTTAATACCACTGTGGAATTTCTGAACCTACCTCTGTACTGTCCAATCACTTGCGGACCTTTCTCCCCTATGCTCTGTTGATATTGGAAGCTGTCTAAAGCTAAAATATCTTCCATTGAAAAGAAGCCTTATCCTTCCATGTGTAACATACTGTCCTATAACTCGTGGACCTTTCTCCCCATGCTCTGTTGATATTGACAGCTGTCTAAAGTGAATAAATCCTCTATTGAAAAGAAGCCTTGTGTAACATACTGTTCGATCGCTTGTAGATCTTTCTCCACATTCTCTGTTGATAATTGCAGCTGTCTAAAGCTAATAAATCCTCCATTGAAAAGAAGCCTTGTATGTCCGTGTGTAACATACTATTCAATCACTTGTGGACTATTTTCCCCATGCTCTGTTGATATTGGCAGGTGTTTAAAGCGAATAAATCCTCCATTGAAAAGAAGCCTTGTGTATCCATGTGTAACATACTTTCCGATCACTTGTGGATACTACTCCCGATGCTCTGTTGATATTGGCAGCTATTTGGAAAGTAGTATGACCAAGCAAAAAAGGTATACACATTTCTTTTGTTTTCCTCTTCATTATTAAGGACTTATATGCTTCAAAGTTGTATTCTGAAAGAAATGATTGGACATTTATTAAAACGTACACATCAATTATTAAGCATTTTACATCTTATATATGAAGTAAAATCAGTTTTATCTCCTATTTCAATTCCTGAAATAGGCTAGTAAAAAAAGCTACATAAAAATGGCTTTCCACACTTTTGTTTGCAATATATTAGTCCGTGTTTTCAAAAGCAAAAATTATCCTTTCAATCAAGTTTTACGGTTTTAATATTCGGTCTTGCGCGATATTTTCTCTTTACTTAGTCATTTTCAGAGGAAAGTGTCGGTCTTTTCACTCCCTATTAGGGCTCTACTGTGACTCTCTCACTCGATACATCACAAATATTTAATAATATAAAATTTCATATGCACCAGTCACAGACCTCGTCTCTTATTGGATACAATCTTTAGGTCCATTAAAAATAAAAATGGCGTCCGATTTGTTTTGTTCATGTCCTTTTGAATATGAGTTTTCACTTTTTTACTAATATACAATTAATATATATATATATATATATATATATATATATATATATATATGTATATTAATGCTAGTCCACAAATACTTCTGTTGTAATATTTTATTGTAAGAAATAAATAACAAAAACAAATCGCTTACAGATCGCTACAACTCATTGTTTTGTTTATTAAATCACCCGGTTTGATTTTACTTTTTTTAGAAGTATGATATACATATACATTGTTAAATATATAGTTTTTTTCTGTTTTCTTTCCCATTGCTAGATTGGAAATGTTCGGTAACTCCTGTCGCCTTTTTCAACCAAATATGAAATTATGAAAATCAGTAGAGAAGTATATATATATATATATATATATATATATATATATATATATATATATATATATATATATATATATATATATATATATATGCATGTTTGGTTAAACAGTAGCGCCAGCTTCTGTTTATTTAATTTTTGATTCGTTTTTTCGATTAGTCGCATGACCAATTTGGTATTATCGTCCATGTTGTATAAAAAATCGCCATATTTTTGCGAACGTTTGTTGAAGTGTTGTTGAAGTGGTATTGAAATGTTTTTAAAAACGACTTCTTAATAAATTAACCAATCTTTTATTTTGCATACTCATTCATCCGCCTGAAGATGACCGACGTCGGTCGAAAACGTTTGCGAAAATATGGCTATTTTTTATACAACATGAACAACAATACCAAATCGGTCGTGCGACGAATCGAAAAAACGAATAAAAAATTAAATAAACAGAAGCTGGCGCTACTGTTTTAGCAAACATGCATAAGAGAAGGTATGCTGCTTAATTACACAAATATATATATATATATATATATATATATATATAATATGAGTATTACTACAGCATAAACATGTCTTTTCACAAAACATTCATGCATGCTTCATCGACCCTACAATTTCAAGAAGGGAGACAACTTCACATTATAATTTTTAGATTTATCGTCTTTGTTAGAATTACACATTAATTAGCTTAACATATTTTTAATATTACAAACAATTTTTTTATTTACACAAAAAATGTGAATTGAAACAATTATTTAAAATATCCCCACTACCACCACAAAACAACCTCATCTATTATATAAAGGGCAGTTGTCTGTTTGTGTGTGTGTGTTTATCTAAAAGTCAGAAACTACACAAGACACACCCACAAAGCTGATATATTCTTTTCCAGCATTGCCTCGGACAGAATATGGACACATTTTCTTTTGTAATATTCTCTTTGGTGTAAAGCAAGAACAAAATTAGCCGGGGGGGGGGGGTAAGTTTCGACTGAGCGATTTTTATTATTATTATTATTTATTTTATTTTTATTATTATTATTATTATTATTATTATTATGTATTTTATTTTTATTATTATTATTATTATTTCTGCTCACTAGAAGCTATCACACAAGTCATCGTCAGTGATTGCTCACCGACAACAACTAGTGGTGTTCGCTGGAGTCTTAGTGACAGCAAGCCTCACCGGATTTCTTGTACTTTGTAATTCTTTCCGATCACCACCGCAAATGACCTTGCGGTATCGCAACAGCTGCCTACCATTGATTTCTCGTTGGCAACGACCATTGGTCTCCCCTGAGATTTGAGTGACAATAAGCCTCCCCAAGGTCCAAGCATACTCCGCACTCTTCCAGTGGAGCTCTAGTTAGTGTTCTTCCTCCTCGGTCTTCCCATCCTGCTTGACCGTCTACGACTATTTTGTGTAGCGTCAGCCGAGGCCGTTGCCATCATTTGGGGGAGGGGGGGGGGCTTATATTTCTTGCAGTTACTGTTCCTTGGTTTGTGCGGTGGTGTTCTTTTTGTGGTTTTGTTTTCTTCCTATTGTAACTTCCATGTGACTGGTAACCGTTCATAATTTATGCGGGTGTGTTTCCGCATTCGAGGATTTTCCTTAAAATTACAGCTGTTTTGATCATTGCCGTCCTTTGTATGAGCTCAGTGATTCCTTTGATTCCAATTTCTCCCAGTCTTTTCTCCAAGTTTTTGAGGACTGTTCCTAGTACTCCTACGATTATTGGTATTATATTGACTTTCTTCAAGCTCTATATCCTTTTCAGTTTTCTAGCAAGTTCCATGTATTTGCTTTATTTTTCCGTCTCCTTGATCTTCGCTCTGTGGTCTGCTGAAACGGCAAGTCCAAGATTTGGCAGGCGTTTTCCTTCTTGTCGATTATTATAACATTCGGTCTCCTTGCTTGTATGTGTTTATCTGTTTGTACCTCCATATCTCAGAGGATTTTGTGCTTTTCGTTTTCCAGTACTGTCTCTGGTTTATGTTTTTACCATTTGTCTGCATGTTCGAAATGCAGTCGTTTACACAGTTCCCGATGTACTGCTTTCCCCACACAGTCATATCTGTTCTTGTATTCTTTTTGGGCTAGTTTGCTGCATACACTTATTATGTGATTTACTGTTTCGTCTCTTTGTCCACACAGTCTGTATTTACTGTTTTCCTAGGTTTTATCTATTTTAGCTTTAATGTGGTTTGTCGTAATAGCATTGTTCTGTGCAGCCGTCAGTAAAGATTCTGTTCCTCTGTTCAGGTGTCCTTTTCTTAGCCATGCCAGCTATTTTCATTGGTTTCTTCTCTTGTCAATCTTATGAAGCGTCCATGTAGCTGTTTTTCTTCCCACTTTTCTCTTCTTGTCTTTCTATTCATGATTTCGGTGGTCCTAATCGCATTGTTTTGTGCAGCAGTCAGTAGGGATTCCGTTTCTCTGTTCAGGTGTCCTTTTCTCAGCCATGCCTAACTGTTTTTGTGCGTCTCTTCTCTTGTCATTCTTATGAAACGTCCATGTAGCTGTTTTTCTTCCCATTTTTCTTTTCCTGTCTGTTTGTTTCTGGTTTCAGTGCTTCCTGAGTTGTTCATTGGAACGGTGTCTCTTTCTGTGTTCTAGGTTATGTATTTCTCTAGCTCGTTTTTATGTCTTCCACACACTCTTCTATACTTACCAGTCCTCTTTTCCCTTTGTTTCTTTTCACGTTGTCTGTCCCTATCGTCTTCGGGGTATAGTGCGTTGTGTATGGTCATTAATTTCCTAGTCCTTTGGTCAAGGTGCCTGAGTTCTTCTTTAGTCCAGCCTATAAATGGTCCAGAGTATTGTATTAGTGATACTACCCAGGTGTTTATTCCTTTTACTAGATTTCTGCTATATAATTTCGTTTCTAAGAGTTTTCTTGTTCTTCGCAAATATTCTGTTTATTATTATTATTATTATTATTATTATTATTAGTAGTAGTAGTAGTAGTAGTAGTAGTAGTAGTAGTAGTAGTAGTAATTTCTATTATTATCTATATTATATTTGTGGTGTATCTGTCTGTCTGTCTGGAGATGCAAATGAAAACTAAGCCCTATACCAAGATCTTGAGTAAAATCTTTCTAGGAAGCCAATGGTGGTATCATTTTGTATTGGGGGGGAGGGGGGGGGGTTACAATAATCTCGTTGTGGTCTGAGTTCTTGCCGAGCAGCAATGACACCGATTTATTTCATTTTCCTCATAACTTGAAAATTAAAGAAATTTTCAAAAAATGTATTAAGCATGGTAAATTGTCTTTTGTGCTGAGAGCAAAAATACACTTTATTCATTCCCGGATAACGCCGAGAAAAAGAGGCTTAATCTTAATCTCAATAATAACTGATAATAACATAGAAAGAAGAGAATAATCATGTATGCAAATTTGATTTCTATGAGCAAAGAAAAGGAGGTTCAATCTTAATAACTTATAATAAAAAATAAAGGAAATAATTTATTTTTAATATTTTTGTAACTAAAATAGGAATTAATCTATGGGCACACAGATGCTTTATTTGCAGATTCAGGAGAAAGAGAGAGAGAGAGAGAGAGAGAGAGAGAATAAGTTTATTTTTTAAGTAAAATTTATCACGCATTTTCTTTTTTGTAAAACTTTATCCGCATATTTCTTCTTAAATAAGATTTAACTCTCATATTTGTTGTTTTTTTTTTCTTTTTATTTGGGGGGGGGTACATTTTAGTTCGATTAGTTGTTTCAGTTTTTATAGTACGATTTACCTCGCAAGTAACTGTTGTGGACCCGTTTAGGGGTACCAACAATGAAATAAAAGAACAACAGGTTTAGAGATAATAATAACGAATTGTATTGAACAGAGAAACTATACACAAGTCAGTGTTGGCAGTGCTAGTGCCTAAATGTGCCTCCCAATGTTCTCCCGGCAAAAGCCGGTATTTATGATAGCCGGTTGCTACCATTTAGTTATTAAAGGGTAGGTAGGTTCACCCACAACACCCCCTTCCGAAACTCATTCCCCCGGAATCTCAAGGTATATCGTTTTCCTAGGATTCACCTCGAAACTCCCGGTTAATTTACGTTTTCTTGATGAACGTCTCTGTTCCGGAGGCGTTTTTGGTGTTGGCAGCTCAAATGCGTCGTATAGATCTTCCATGATGGTCTCACTCTGATCCGATGGGCCTTCCCCTGGGTCGTCCGACATGCGACGATGCATTTGGTTAATGTGTTTTTTACAAGTGCCTCTAGGACCCTCTACAATGTACACCATCCGCCCCAATCTTTTTTGTACCTTTCCCACTTCCCACACGGTTTTGTTTCCATGGTGTTCCTGGAAGAACACCTTCTCTCCATCCTCGTAACTCTTCTTTGGTGCCGTAATGTTGGTCGGTTTCACCTGTTTTGGTAAAAGTTTGTCGAATACCGACTTTATTTTTCTTCCAAACATTACTTCCGCCGGTGGTACCTGGGCTGGTGTGTTCTCGTTGGGTGTAATTCTATACACTTGAAGGAACTGCTGGAGTGCCTTTTCTCTCGGTGTGCCCGTCGATTTTTTCAACGCTCTCTTCAAGGTATCAACAAATTTTTCTGCCTGTCCGTTTGACCTCGGATGGTATGTTTAATTTGAAAGTCTTCACAAAATTCTTTGAACTCTCGTGAAGTAAATTGTGTACCGTTGTCCGATACAACAATGTCCACCACTCCGAATCGGGCAAACAGTTCATGCAACGCGCATATCGTGACATCCGTTGTTGGGTTTTTACATCTAACAACTTCTGGCCATTTTGAGTAGCTGACGACTATAATTAAATAGTAGAAGCCTTCCAATGGCCCCGCAAAATCTATGTGAATACAGGACCATGGTTGCTCTACCTTTGGCCATGGACAGTACTGAATAGGTGGTGCTTTCGCTGCCGACGCGCAGCCCGCACAGGCCTTCACCTTCGTCTCTATGTCCCTGTCCATGTTTTTCCAATACACATAAGATCTCATTAGGCTCTTCATGCGTGTCGCTCTGGGATGCCCCTTATAGAAATCCTTCAGGATTTTTTTTTTTAGCGTAGCTGGGATTACTACTCGCTCCTGGTATAATAATGTGTCGCAACAGACTGAAAAAGCTTCTGCCGTTTGCTCATCGTCTGTTTGTAATTTATTTTTAATTTCGATAATAAAATTATCTTCTCTTGCCTCTTTTTGTATATCGCCAAGTGTGACTGGCAGCTCTTTTATTGTGTTACACAGTACTTTACTATAGTCATATTCAGACTGAAGGGATGCCATAACTGTATCCTCGAGCGGTTCCGTGTACTTTGGGATTAGCCGCGATAAACCATCTGCGTGTTCTAGTCTTTTTGACGGTAAAAATTCCATCTCAAAGTCATAATTTAACAGAATTATACCCCATCTCTGTAGGCGGTTTGCTGTGTAGGTTGGCAAGCCTTTTTTTGATCCAAAGATGGTGATAAGTGGCTTATGGTCTGTTTGTAGGATAAAATGATGGCCGTGTAGATACCTGTGAAATTTGGTCATTGCGAACACAATACCCAACGCTTCTTTTTCAATCTGAGAGTAATTTTTCTCTGCAGGAAGTAAAGTTCTTGAAGTGTGCGCGATGGGTTTCATCGAGCCATCCGGCATTTTATGCAAAATGCACGCCCCAATGCCGTAGGAGCTGGCGTCACTTGCAACAATAGGTTTTAGCTCTGGATTAAAATGAGTAAGAAATAATTCTGAAGTTAACTTCGTTTTTAGGTTGTCAAATGCAGATTGACAGTCGGCGGACCATTCCCATTTACTATCTTTCTTAAGTAACTCATTTAAAACTCATTTAAGGGGGCTCGCCATTTGTGCATACTGGGAATGAATTTTTCGTAATAGTTTGCGAGACCCAGGAAGCTTTGTAGTTGGGTAACGTTGTTCGGTTCGGGCATATTCTTGATGACTATAGATCTTTCTGGGTCGGGACGTCTTCCACTCTTATCAATGACATGTCCCAAGTATTTGATCTCTTCTAGAAAGAATTCAGACTTTGACTCCTTGAGTGTAAAACCAAAATCGCTTATCCTTTCGAATACTTTGTTTACGTGCTCACGGTGCTCCCCGACGTTCGTACTTTTCATTAAGATATCGTCAAGGTAGCCGATCGAAAAATCGAGCCCGCTCAACATCGTGTCGATTACCTGCTGAAAAATCGACGGGGCCACTTTAATTCCAAAAGGGAGACGATTGAACTTTAGTAGTCCCCTGTGTGTCGAAATACAGAGAAGCTTAGAGTTATCTTCCTCTACAGGTATTTGCAGATAGGCTTCACTCAAGTCAATTTTTGAGAACAGTTTTCCACCGTTTAATTTTGTGAAAACCTCTTCTGGAGTCGGCAGAGGATAGTGATAACCTTTCAGCGCATCGTTCAAACCGGTTGAGAAATCGGCACACACTCTGATCTCTCCAGATTTGTTCTTCATGTAGACGGTTGGGGCCGCCCATTCCGAGTAGTCAACTGGTGTTAAAATACCTTTCTCCACCAACCGGTCTATTTCTGCATTAATTTTTTCAAGAGAGGCAAATGGTACACTTCGTTTTCTCTTAAAAACGGGATTCTTATTTTCAATTAGTTCAAAACTCGCCTTCATCTTAGTACAGCGTCCTAATTCATTAGAAAACACCTTGGGGAATGACTCTTTTAAATCCTTCTTCAATTTTTCTGCTTCAGCAGAAAAGTTCTCTATTCGTTGACAATAGGCGCTTATCGGCGAATCCAGAGCTGGAAGTGCTGAATCCAATCTGAACCGAACAAATTTCCTGTATCTTTCATTACGAACATGCGTAATTTTAATGTCTTATTTTTTAGTGTCACTTTTGAAATGACTTCCCCTTCAAGGTTTATTTTCTCTCCGGTTACCGATCGAGCCACTTTATCTGTGCGTAGCATAGTCGGTCTGCCGATCTTTTTCCAGGTATTAATATTAATAATTGATAGGTCAGACCCTGAATCAAGCTGTAGTTTAACATCTTGATCGTTCATTTTTACCGTAACATACTTTCGTATGTTTAGATTGCCACCATTAATTCTAGTTGTTTTTATGTAACTTTTTTTTCTAGTGTTACTTCTGCAATGTGAGGCTTTGTGTCCCATTTTATGGCATTTGTCACAATGTTTTCGTTTAAAAGGACACTTCTGGTACCAATGTAGGTCCCCGCAACCCCAACAAGGGTGGTTTGGCAATTTTTCATCCGACCTTTGAGGCAAATCCTTCCTGAATTTTTCCTTCGAAGAGTATGATTTTTTTGAAAAACGATGAACATTTTTAATATTAGAAATTGCTGCTTCCTCTATTTCTTTAGCTTCCTTTTTCTCGGAAATATGTCGTTGACAGCTTTCGGCCAGTTGTTGCAATGTTAAATTTGGCTCGGTTTCAAGTATGCTTATTGCACGTCTTCTTAACTCTGCATCGTTTTGCGAAACGAGCCCTTGAACAAATATTAATTCTTTGAAATTGTCCGCTGTCAAGGATGATAACTTAAAGTCGTCACGATGTTTATTGACGATCGAAGCAAACGTTGAGTAATCCTGGCTTTCTTTTCGCGTTAGGTTCATACATTTCCACCTTTTGTGGAATAAACTTGTTTGGGGGCAATATAGTTCCATTAACATTTTAATGGTTTCATTGAAAGATAGTTCGCCCGTTTTCTTCGGCAGAATATAATCGACAAATTTTGTATGCTCTGCTGTACCTAGTCTACTAAGAACTAAACGAACCTTTTTCTTTTCCGACCATGTGCTACAATCAATGTCGAAAAAATCCTGATATCGACGGTACCATGATTCGAAGTTTAGGTTCTCTTCAGGCACATAGTTGAAGGTTTCTATAGCTGACCATATTGCATTTTGGTTGAACACGTCGCTGTCGTCATTCGTCGTATTTATCATTGCTTGTGCCAGCTGTTCAAATTTTCTCTCTGATTGAGTCTGTTGCTCTAATTGTAAATTTTTTATCCCAATCAATTGTTCGTCTAAAGATGTTCTATCTTTTCGCTTTTGTGCTAAATTTTTTCCTCAAAATATTTCAACAAACTTAATTGCTGCGACTGAAATTCCTTCTGTTGAGACTGAAGTTTTTCATCGTTTGCCTTCTGTTGAGCAAGATGTTTTTCATCGTTTGCCTTCTGTTGTTCTGATTGAAATTTAATCATCTCCAATATCTGTTTCGAGAAATCTTCCATGATTAAAGAAATACTTTCTTGAAAAAGAATTAGTCATAAATAGTCCATCACTACTTTTTTTCTTTTCAAATGCTTACTGTTTAATAACAAACTCAACCCCTTCTCATCACTGCGTCATTCGACCGGCACTTGCTAATCTTTTTTTTTTTTTTTTCAAAGTTCCTTGAGAAAAAAAAACGATTTTATTAATCCGGCTTATTGGGTAATTAATTTAACAAATTATTTGTATTTTTGTTCGCATCTGGAACTTTTTTTTCCAATAAGTCCGTTTGCCTTTCAGTGTAGGCTGAAAATGCAAAATAGCAAGTAATGGCTATATTAAAAATTGACTAGTTATTCAAGACAGTAACTTGGTTTTACTTGTCAGATTTTTTCGACTATACGATTTTACAGTGACAAGTCTGTTCGCAAAATACGTTTGACTATATCAGACACGAAAAAAGGTTTTTGTAGTATGGAGTTTTTTTTTGTTTTTTTTTCAAACCTTTCAGTTTTATAAGCACATGGTATTCCAATTTCATTTATTGCACGAGGTAAAATCCCGTATTGAAATACGAAGAACACAAATAGTAAAATCTGTCTTACTTTTTTTCTTCTTCCAGTAATTGTTTAAACTGGTTATTTCTTGTAAGGCAGACTCATCCCAAAATTGAATGTATTCGATGTTTCCAATATCTTCCCGAAAATTGTAAAGCACAAGGTTTTTTTCAAACGGGTAGAATTTTTTTTTTTTCGAAGGTTGACCGTGTTGTAGACACTGGTTATCACTCACAGGTTGCAAGGTCCAAGGTGTTTCTAACGAAGTCCTTTACGAATCACTCGCCGCCAGTTGTTGTGGACCCGTTTAGGGTTACTAACAATGAAATAAAAGAACAACAGGTTTAGAGATAATAATAATGAATTGTATTGAAAAGAGAAATTATACACAAGTCAGTGTTGGCAGTGCTAGTGCCTAAATGTGCCTCAATATTTATTTGCGTAAACTTGTACACAAAATGTGGCACAAGGCCAAAAAAGGGGTGGGGAAAGGATCGGTCATCTCTAACTTAAAAAACTCAACTTAGCTAGTTTCAATCATGACCATCATTTACCATAATACCGCATTCATACTATACATCCATCGCTACTCACCATAAGAATTCATACCATGAAATCCTACTTAAAACCCATATAAGAAATTTGAACGGGGGGGGGGGGGGGCTAAAAATTAAAAATATGATATATACAATGTAAAAGAAATAAAGATTAGTAAAAGCCCCCCCCCCCCCGTTATTGAAATGTGGCAGAGATGCCGATTTGCCGGTCGAAATCGAAAACTCGAAAAAAGGTGGTTGATGCAGGCCCCAACGTTTTATTCTGACCACCTCCTTCGAAAATATCGAAGGGTGACCTGCATCTACGGCAAATCAGGCACTCAGTCACCTAATTGGAGAGGGAAGGGGAGTGGGGCAGAAAATAAAAAGGGGAGTGGGATGAGGACAAAATAAAAGGCGGCATGTAATGGAATCAATCATACACTAGCTAAATTGTTGAACTAAAACATCAACAGAAAATTAAACAGAAACTAACTTAAAATAAGTCTAAATCTAACTTAAAATTAAAGCATAGTTCGTTTTCTGAACCCAATATTCTCTGCCTAAGGCACGTCCAGATACCACTCTAATCTAGCGCCAGCCACTCTACACAGTCGTGCTCCAGTCACCCATCTTTCACCAAAATCTGCCGAAGAGAGTTTCACCCTCTCGGCCCTAATGCGAGCCTTCAGGTAATATTTGAAAATCGCAATAAGGTCGAGAGAAGTGAAGGTCTCAGCTCCGTAGACTGTCTTGCACCTAGTCTTCCAAATCGTAACTCTCATACTCGCTAGTAAGCTCAAAAACGTAAACCGTTTTTGCCTATCGGTTGTCGGAGCCCAGTTGCTGCATACATTAATGGGTTCCAGGTCAAGGGACGATACGTTAAGAATACGAACCATGTAGCCTGCAACAAGCTTAATCAGCGGCACGACGATGCGGCAAAAAACGAAGACGTGACTTATGGTCTCGTCCTCATCGCCGAATCTGACACAAGTCGGAGAATTACTCAAGCATGCTGAATGAAGCCTCTTACCTACCCAGAGTGCATTCCTAATCGTCAGCCAGGTCAGTGATGCCTCGTCATTGTCAAGGCACCTTGACCCAGGCGCCCAAGGCCAGATTGAGCGGAGCTCCCCCTCGTCAAAGCGAGCCCCTCAGGCCTATCATTTCGGACAGTCCCTCTCACCATTACCCGATATAATGCCTTTCGAGACAACAGCAGGGTGTCAGAGAGGCTTTCTGTCACCCTTGAAAGGAACTTCAACGCATGTCTACATTCGCGATAGAAGGAGCACTCGTTTCGGGGTAACCTGTGTGCCTCCTCCTCATCCAAGTGCACACTTCTCAAAGCCGGAAAGGCTTTCTTGGTGTCTTCCTTCCAAAAGACACCGTTATCCTCAGATTGTGTACTCATTCGGTCTAGATAAAACAGCCTAAGAGTGTGGCATCGAATTTCGATGCTAGGCATACCCAGACCGCCCTCAGAAGGATGAAGGTAACAAATCTCGCGACGGACCATAGGGGCCTTACCAAGCCACAAAAACTTGAACAGAGCCCGCTGCATCTCCAGCAGTGTATCCGACGGGAGTGGGAGCACTGAAAGACGATATAGGATGATCGGATAAATGTGAGAAGTACACACCTCCGCTCTCCCCTTTAACGAAAGATTTCTGCAGGACCACAGACCAGCTGCAGCCCTAATTGCTTTCAGGACTTCCGACCAATTTTTCTCCAGCTGGAGATCAGGACCAAACCAGACGCTGAGTAGCTTGCAAGGCCCATCTGTCCAGCCAAAGGGTCCCTGCAAGGAAACACCCTTCCAAGCACCAATGCGCAAGCCAATAGACTTATCGCAGTTGATTTTGGCCCCTGTCACCGTTTCATACATTCTGATTTCTCTGTCGACGACACTAATCTCGGCATTGCTCGTTACAAGCACAGTCAAGTCGTCGGCATAGGTGGAGTACTTCAACATGGTGCAAGAACCTGTCAAAGTAATTCCACGCAGGACCGGATTCACCCTTAGCCTGTTAAGGAAAGGTTCCAAAACAAGCACATAAAGCATCGGTGAAAGAGGGCACCGCTGACGAAGAGATCTGGACAAACTGAAGACACCAGACCTCATGCCATTCACTTCAACCCTAACACCGGGGTTCGCATACAAGAGGCGAATCCAGGAGCGGAATTGTGAGCCAAAACCGGCCACAGACAAAACAGCCTCCAAGTACCGATGGTCCACCCTATCGAATGCTTTGGACTGATCTAAATTGATCAGCGCGGCTTCAGTGTCGACTTTATCTATGATCAAGCGTATCGAGTGCAAGTTATCCTGAATGGTCCGGCCCTTCACAGAACAAGTCTGTTCGGGGCTAATTAGACCAGGCAACACAAGTTGCAGACGATTGGCTAAGATCTTGGCCAAAATCTTTAACTCCGCATTAAGCATCGTTAAGGGCCGAAAATTATCTAACCCATCCCCACCATTTTTGCTTTTGCGTAACAATTTCACCAATCCCATGGTCAAGTACTGAGGAATAGACCCGTTCCTAAACCACGAGTTAAACAAAACTGTCAGCAAGGGTACAAAAATGTGCGACATCCTCAAATACACCTCGTAGGGCAGACCATCAATACCCGGAGACCTGTTAAGGCCGACCCGCCCTAAGGCTTCTTGGACTTCTTCCTCTGTTATGCAACCTTCGCACCTAGCCGCTTCAGTCGCCTCAAGACGAGAAAAGTCGGCTAAATAGGGGTCGAATTGTGCTAAAGACAAACCGGGTTCTCGAGTAAAAAGATCCTGGAAATGAGAACGAAAAGCCTCCAGAATACCTTCGTTTGTGGTCACGAGTCTCCCATCAGGCAATGAGACACGAGCGATATGATGATCAAATGCATGTCGATGCTCCTCTGCACGCAGTTCAGCAGCCATGTTTTTCGCCTCGTTAGGCACTCTTTTTAACCTAGCCCTAATCACTAAAGCCTGGTGTTCTTGGATAGCCAAAGAAGTCAGCTTGGCCTTAATTATAGTAACACTAGAGCTATCCCCCACCTCCACCGCCCGGTCTAATCTAGATTCTAGTGCCACTTTAGCTGCCCTAGTTGATAGATTGAGTCGTCTGCTAAAATCGGCAGTAAAGGACCTAATAACCTTCTTAAAATGAATCCACTTCCTATTCCCAATTACAGCCCCCGTCAATTCCCGCTGTAAGGTTAGTAATAGCTGTTCCTGGTAGCCCTTCACATCGAACAACAAAGTGTTGAGCTTCCAGTACCCAGCTAAACTAGGCTTAGGTCTATCTAAGTTTACCCGGACCCGAACAAGTCTATGGTCTGAGTAAACTATATTATGAAAACTTGGACATTCAACTAATCCTACATCGACTCTCCTAATTAAGAACCGACTGATATAACTCGAAAGTTGTACCGAATCGGAGCCGCGCCTATTTGTCCAAGTCCATACCCTATCACGGGGCCATTCATTCCGGTACTTATCGATAAGATCGAACTTATCCCGAAATAACATAGCATCCCGATCGGTGTTAGTACCCCTAGGTCGATTACGATCTAAATCGGGATCCAGGACCGCGTTCCAGTCTTCCGCTAGAATGACCGTCCGAGAAGTAGAATTCAAGAAATGCTCGATTCGCCGAAAGAAAGAACCGAGCTCAGAATGGCTATTGGGCGCATAAACCCCGATGAGCCGAAATGCCTTCTCCTTTATGGTAATATCCAGAACGCAAAGTCTCCCTTCCGGATCCATGAAGCTAGGGTCACACGACGCATCTAAAGACTTGCTTACCAGCCAGGAAACCCCCCTAGCAGAAGAATTAAAGTATGCTGAATAAGCGTGAAAACCCTTAGTCAGCGCACCCAAATAGTCCCCAGAAATCAAGTGGGTTTCCTGAACACAACATATATCCACTCCGAGGCGCTGAAGGTCTGTAGCGACTCGAAATTTACGAGCATCGGCCCTCAGGCCCCGGACATTCAAACTCGCTAGAAAGAGAGCCATGAGGGTGCCTTAGAGTTGGGTTCCAGAAACGAACATAGCAGTGGTCAGGATGCCGACGGCTCTCCCAAAAGATTGATTGCCCATCTGATCATTAATTTGACCATCATGGGAGATGCCGCCAACATCCAAAGGATAGGTTAGTTTCGCTATCCTATACAGGGCGGGGTGTAACCTTATGGGAACCCTCCCAAAACAATCTTTCCTTAAAACGACTAGACCTTCATCTTTGAAGATGGCCATTGGAACGGTGAAATTGAAAGTGTTGTTCGCCTCTTCCAGCATTCTGGTTTCTTCCTTACCACTGTAAGGACTCTAGGGGCGTTGGGGAAATTAGCAGGGTCTTCAATGGTTATACCACCGACTTCATTGAATTTAAGGAGCTCATTTATATTTGAGAGGTGGTAATGCTTTACTGTTTCTATTTGGGTGCATGTCACTTTGCAGATATCCTCCCCAGAAAGGAATGCGTTTTTTTTAGTTTTTCCTTTCCACAGAAGGGCTCCTCTGCCTCTTCTGTGTAATAGATGGAGGGGGAGGCATGTCATCCATTGGGGAGGGGGAAGGGGAGCTAGGCCCCATAGGAGATGCTGGAAAAGGCGAAGGGAAGGGTTTTTTTGTGGGTGAAGCAGGTGGGGTATTTTGGGGGGTATTAAATGGGGAGACAAAGGGAGAAGGTTTAGGAGAAGTGATTTTTATAGACGATTTAATCGGACTTAGAGGGATAAGCTTGTACTGTTTGTCTAAAATTGGGCCAGTGATTGGGGGGGGGGTATTAATTTGGGAGAATTAGAATTTTTAGAAACTATTGGTTTTGTGATCGGCTGGGGACTTGGATTGGGGGTAGAGATTTTATTTGAAGTGGCTGAATTTTTTCCTTCTTTTTTCTCTTTTTTTCCTACTTTCTTATCTAATTTAGATTTAAGCTCTTTTGCCTTAATGTAACTGTCTTTTCCCGGGTCGTTTTTAAGCATTTCTTTTTCTCTCATTTCTTCGAGATGTACCCGACCCGGGTTTTTTTTTCCCCGGAACAATAATCCATCCCTCGTCTTTTTCTGCAGAAGGTAGAGCCGGGAATTCGTCTTCGGAGTCATCAGATGTAGATGTAATAGGTAAACCAATTGTAGCTGGAGGATCGAGGTGGGGGCCAGCCTTGGATGGTCTGTTAATCGGGGGCGTCGTTTTCTGAGTGGATTTTTTCTGTGGGCAATCAAAAGTTAAATGACCTAGTTGCTCACAAAACCAACAAACAGGTCTTCGTCTGGCCAATATAATGGGTAGTTTTTCCTCCCCGACTTGTAAATAGTAGGGGATGCTGTCATAAGCTTTCTTGTCGATAAGTATTTCGAAGTTCCATGTACCTGGAAATTCGTCAAAATTGACGTCTGTGATTTCGCCAAATCTTAGAAAAAAGGCACCAATTTGTTCGCCTTTTACATAAAAAGGCACATTGAAGATAGAAATTGAAGAACGTCTTCTACCCATGTACTCGGTTCGTAAAACATAGTCCTGCATGATAATTTGATTAAGTGAGAGATTAGCACAAATTTCTTCGTTAGGAAACAAAGCATTCCAAGTGTTAAATCCCTTACACTTGATTAACCTTTGCGGTTTGAATCCTGCAGTTGCCAATAACTTGCATATTAATTCAGGAGAGGCCCTGATGGATTTTTTAATTTTTTTTTCGACAACAAACATGGTTACTGTTCTTTTTTTAATTTCTGCAAGCATTGGTAAATCCACGGTAATTCCTTGTTCAGTAACCATGTGTTCGTATTTTTTTGCTTCTTCCACAAAATCATTGACATTTATAGACATTTTTGGTGGTTTGCACCATTCCGAATTTTCAGTCGTTTTGGACGCCATCTAGTTAATAACTAGAGACACCAAACAAAAAAAAAAAAAGTTGGCAGAGAAAAAAAAAAAACTTGGCAGAGAAAAAAAACGCCGTAAAAGGGAAAACAATTCAACAATAACAGTCAACGTGAAAACAATAAAAACGATAACAATAATCAACAAGAGCAGGCAAAAACAGATTTAAGAAAAATACTAACTTGACGCAATAAACTCACTCAACACGTAAAGCCTAAATGTGCCTCCCAATGTTCTCCCGGCAAAAGCCGGTATTTATGGTAGCCGGTTGCTACCATTTAGTTATTAAAGGGTAGGTAAGTTCACCCACAACAGTAACAAAAGTAGGAAATCAATTGTTACTGATAAAAATAAATTACTTACTACACCCCCAGGTAACGCCAAGTAGCCCTGCATGTTTATATAAAAAAAATGTTAGGATATACTTTTACTTTTAAATCCAACTAGTATTGTTCTTAGGGGATTGTTTATACCAAGTGCATTTTTTAAATAACTGTTGATGTATCTTACATAAAAAGTAAAGTCAGTCACGTCCTTGTACATTGGTGCCCACTAGCTTTCGTAACAAAAGGCAAATACATGAGTCTCATCAGTTAGTCATTTGGGGCACATATTAGTCTATGTTGTTAGAAAACAAAATTTTATTTTCGCTCGATTTCTTTAATTTTAATATTTGGTTCTCTGCTCAATTTTTTTTAATAGTCATACATGAAAGAAGTTGGAGGAGTTTTCACTCCTCTACTCAGATCTATTACCACTGCTACCCATGTACACCAGGGACTTTCATAGCACTGTTATTGTTATTTCTTATGTCAATCTTGCTATTGTAAGTTAGATAACTCACTTACAACATTGCTTTCATTACGATTTTTCACTGTTTATATATAAACGTTATTTGGCTACACATTTGCAAATATATATATATATATATATATATATATATATATATATATATATATATATATATAAACGTCTTTTCTTTACAATTTCATTTCATGAAACTTCAACCAAATGAAGCTGTAAAGAAAAGACGTTGGCCTTGAAGAGGTCCGGATGCCCTATAGCTGTGACTATAGTTTTTTTCTTCAAATGTGTAGCAAAATAATGTTTGTACAAATAAAAATCTTTATAACTATTAAACAGCTCTATTTATTATTGAGCACTCTTATATAAACACAGTAAGGATTCTATAGCTTTTTACCCTGTGAATGTAAGCTTTACTTGGATTACTATATATATATAGTAGTTGCGCATACCCGACGTAGCCCGGATGTCATGGTAATGTCGTTTTAATGTCTATTCCTAAAATTATTAGATGTAAATAGCTTACAAAACTTTTAATCTTTTAATACATGAGGAATAAATTGAAAGCAGAAAAATTGAATTTCATGAAGTAATTCATTAAAATGGCTGACTTGTTTTCTAAAAAAACTGTTATGGTGATCTACTTCATTGTATCACTGCCCCGACTCTTCCCGACACTATGAGTAGTTAAAACGAAAGATCACGGACTTAATTGTGATAAATCCCCAAAAGAAAATACTGACTCCATACGGAGCACGGCTAAAAACGAGGGGTGTTATCGTGATCTCCCCTATTGCATCACTGGATGGACCCTTCCTCACACTATGAGTAGTGATAATGGTGGTAACAGACAGAGTCACTATAACCAATCCAGAAGCAGTCTCTGGCAACCCATTACTTTGGTACTTTCTAATCGAATTTGATGACTGTTCATGTCGCAACAGTCATCAAGTTCGATTATTAATGGAAAGTTTGTAGATTCGAATTCATCAATTAGTGTTGTTTTCTTATTTACCCTTTTCTTAGTCAAACATGATTTACACATTATTTATCAAAATGAACCGAATCTTTTTAAAATCCTATTTAGAAAAAAAATCAAGAAATATAATCCATTAGAATGCATTTCGGTTTCTTAGCAAACAAGTCAGCCATTTTAATAAATTATTTTGCAAAATAAAAATCCTATTTCGGAAAAATATTTCCTTTACAATAAATAATTTTATTATTAAATTAAATTCACTAGAATGCATCTCGGTTTTTGTTGTTGCCTTAAAGGGGCTAAAAGAATTAAGACAACAATGGGGTAGAGTTAACAAGACTATTTATTTACAGAAAGTACCAAAGTAATGGGTTGCCAGAGACTGCTTCTGGATTGGTTATAGTGACTCTGTCTGTTACCACCATTATCACTACTCATAGTGTGAGGAAGGGTCCATCCAGTGATGCAATAGGGGAGATCACGATAACACCCCTCGTTTTTAGCCGTGCTCCGTATGGAGTCAGTATTTTCTTTTGGGGATTTATCACAATTAAGTCCGTGATCTTTCGTTTTAACTACTCATAGTGTCGGGAAGAGTCGGGGCAGTGATACAATGAAGTAGATCACCATAACAGTTTTTTTAGAAAACAAGTCAGCCATTTTAATGAATTACTTCATGAAATTCAATTTTTCTGCTTTCAATTTATTCCTCATGTATTAAAAGATTAAAAGTTTTGTAAGCTATTTACATCTAATAATTTTAGAAATAGACATTAAAACGACATTACCATGACTCCCGGGCTACGTCGGGTATGCGCAACTACTATATATATATAGTAATCCAAGTAAAGCTTACATTCACAGGGTAAAAATCTATAGAATCTTTACTGTGTTTATATAAGAGTGCTCAATAATAAATAGAGCTGTTTAATAGTTATAAAGATTTTTATTTGTACAAACATTATTTTGCTACATATTTGAAGAAAAAAACTGTAGTCACAGCTATAGGGCATCCGGACCTCTTCAAGGCCAACGTCTTTTCTTTACAGCTTCATTTGGTTGAAGTTTCATGAAATGAAATTGTAAAGAAAAGACGTTTATATATATATATATATATATATATATATATATATATAGTAAATGTTTTTATTCGAACATGTACAAGGTCTGCTACACTGGCATGTCGATGTTATTGATCTACAGCTATCAAGAGCTGAGGTCTCATCAGGCAGAAAGTTTTTTTGTGATCCGACCAGGTCGGTGAAGTTCAGGAAGATTTCTACCCTGTGGATTTTTACTCTACCTGGATTACTATATATATATATATATATATATATATATATATATATATATAGTCATCCACATACAGACTGTTTCTCTTCAGTGCGGCGCTCCTACCCCTACACTATCATACGACACTGACTGAATGTAAGTAATATCTCAATGTAAACATTGCAAGTGCCGGGAGCTCGAATTAGTTTTACCTAATGAGCTATGCATATATATATATATATATATATATATATATATATATATATATATATATATATATATATATATATATATGAGAATGTTTTGTTGCATAAATATTGACACATATTGCTATAAATATTATCCTAATATTTTGTAAATTTTAAAATAAACCAATGAAAAAAACTGACTAAATTAATTGAAAAGTGACTAAATTAATATAAGGGATAAATTATGTCAATTACAAAAAAAAGATTAGAATCTTCAAATTTAACTTCTAGAATTCTAAAACAGGGATCTTAGAAAATAAATACACCTATACTGAAGATAAGGCAAGTTAGTGAACCACGTAAATATAATTAGACACTACCTTATCATTACTACCTTATCACTACTAGTTTAATAAGAAACGGACCATGAATGAATCGCAGAGCAAACATGGAAAACTCCTTACTCAAAATATATACGTATGCCCCAGGGGAGCACGATGAAAAGCCCCACAGAACGAGATAGCCTAACCAGAGAGGAGAAAGAAGCGAAAAATAAACAAAAGGGAATCCTGCTTAATGACCAAATAAGTCGGGCGACTGAGTTACCTTTTACGAGGTGCCATTAAATCCCATTTGCATCAGAAGTTGATCTTTTGAGATAGTATGCAAAAAAAAAAAAAACTGAAAATGGCATGCTTATGCTATAAACCGTTCTTGAGATAAAGGCATGTTCCCATATGTGAATGTTTCTGAGTTATAAACAAAACATGCTAATATTTTGGTTCTTTGTATATTTGCTTGCTCGTTAATTCGCTTTTTCTTGACATATATAATCCGGGACGGATGTTTAAAAGTTCTAATATCACTTCAAAAACGGAAAAATACAGGTAGAGGGATGCAAAATAAAAAGACGATGTAGTAACAGAATAGTTAATAAATCCTCCCCTTCTGCATGTTAAAAATGTAACAAAACTAATTGCATGTTTACACACTTTGATATAAAGGAGTTTTGCCCTTCCATCAAATAATGTACACTTGATAATGCATTGGAATTTGCTAAACAATATATAGATATTCCTTTTGGTGACATACAAATAATAAAACATTGCAGAAAATCCTTACTGTTCAATAGTAATAACATGGATAAAAATACCAAACTGCAAATTTTGATGTCATACTGGGGTTTCACGATGGTGCATATATGAGTTAACAACAATATATATAATTAATAAGCTTTCATTTATAATTAACAATAAAAATATTGGTATTTATAGGGTTAACGGGATCATTATATTTCATAACACAGCAGACAGAATTTAGATTTTTTTAAAGAAAAGAAAAGAAATGATAAATTTTTTTAGAAACGCTGATTTAATATATGACTCAATCTAAAAGAAGTTATTTCTAGACATAACCTTTAATTTAAACAATTAAACAAGCAAGTCTTACAGAAAAACAAATAATATCCCATTATATGTTAATAAACAATCTAACCACCCACCTACAGTTTTCAAACAAATCCCTAGGTCAATAGGCCATAGACTAGCCACTAATTGCATCAATATAAGTATATTCAAGCAACACAAAAAAGAATATTAACAGCTTTGAAATATAGCGGACATAATGATAAATTAACATTTAATAAAAATAGTAATAGAAACAAAAATAATTGAAAACAAAATATAATCTGGTTCAACCCGCCTTGTAGCAGAGATGTAAAGGCACAAATTGGCAAAAATATTCTTTGGAATAACAGATAAAGATTTCACTAAAAACAATACCGCGATCTGGGACTCCAGATACTAGGAAAAAGGCAACCCCAACAATAGTAAGAGGGTAATTAAAAATTAAAAAATGAAAGTTTACATTTCCCGTAACCTCTTTTGTAAAATGAATAACCTCTTCTGTAAACTGAATAACCTCTTCTGTAAACTGAATAACCTCTTCTGTAAACTGAATAACCTCTTCTGTAAATTTGATTAACATTTAATGATTGTCTTTTAAATTGTAATTGTTTATGTGAGGAAGATGAAAACTTAATATCATCTCAGTAATTAATAAGTGAATATTTAAACACAGGAAGTGAGAAGACGTGGATTGTGGATTGGCCAACAGGTAACCCAATCACTGCTCCCTTAAGTGTCACGTGAATCACTAAATTGTTACATTAATATTCACTGTTGTCGTACCTTCTCTCCAAAAGCTGTCGCTCCCAATTCAAATTTCAGTGCTTATCTACAAGGATTATTTCTACTTTCTTATGTGCGAGAATTGAATTTTCTTTTGGGGATAAAAATCCCTACATTCTGTTGTATGGAAATTAATACCTAGTATCGTTTGTTATACTAGTATACGAGGCCTGTCTAAAAAGTATCCGACCATAAGTCAGAAAAATATTTCAAACACGTGACAAGGTTGGGACCCTAATCCACTTCAAAGTAGGCCCCTTGTGCTTACACAAACTTAGCCCACCGATCCATCCACTGCCGGAAACACTTCTTTTGGAATGGTGTTCATCTCCACCGTCGCGTTAGATTCAGCAGGTGTTTGGAGAAGATGCGATGTGTAACACAAATTAAGGAGTGGTTCAACTGATTCAAAAATGGCCGCACATCAGCGAAGAGTGGCTAGCGTTCTGCCAGGCCTAAAACTGCTCGGAGTGCAGCTGTTGTTGAGAGAGTGCGAAAAAAGAGATAATGTGGAATGCGACGGCAGAGATGAACACCATTCAAAAAGAAGACTTCCAGAGGTGTTTCCGGCAGTAGATGGATCGGTGGGCTAAGTGTGTGGAAGCACAAGGGGCCTACTTTGAAGGGGATTAGGGCCCCAACCCCATCAGGTATTTGAAATATTTTTTCTGGACAAAGGTCGGGTATGTTTTAGACAGGCCTCGTATAGTTATCTCTATAACAGGCAGAGAGATCTAACATTTGGAGTCTCTGACTAACGCAAGATTTCCAGTCAGTCAGCAGAGATATTTTTCACTGCTAACATTTCACTGTCATGGCTCCCAGAAAATTTCATTCTGAAAAAATTCTATCTATGGCCATGATTAAGTACAAATTCTCTAAAAAATAAACCCAC
>OY744543.1:43000806-43038306 GCA_963556195.1 Sepiola atlantica
TTGAACCTATATACGCTACTTATTTACATCTCCTCATGGATTTCAATTAATTCTATTTCAACCGTAAGCGTGACAGACTAACCAACCGACAGAGCCTTTTTTTGAGATGCATGGACGCATCTAAAAACTGTGACCTTTTTTTTTTACATATTCCGACTTGTTGAGAATTTCTTTGTTCTTAGTAGACTCAAGTGTTGACACAAATTTCATAACTGTCAGATTGTAGGTTCTTTATAAATTCTAACTGATCTAACGAAAGAAAATGGTTTTACTAAAAAGAAAAAGGGAACAAGAAGTGGACGATATCTTGCAGGAATTATTACTGATGCACAGTGGCGGTTTCAGCCTAAATGCTTCTAGGCTGCAAGGCTTCCCAAACAAAAATGACGAATGCGTCCCTTCTATCAAAGTGTTGCATTTTAAACAAAAAAAATGAAAGTCTGTAGCATGCTTGGCAAAGCGAGAAAGAGCAGGAGATGTTACTGACATGTTAAGCCCCCCCCCTCCTTTCCTTCTCTACTCATCTATCGTCACTCTTCCCTTTTCTTTCTCTCCTTTTCTTTAACTTCTAAAAAACAACGCTCACAGGAAAGTGTAAGTGGGATGTACTTAGAAATATTGTTTGCAACTACGTCCGCGAAACCAGGCCACATGATCAGATAACAATTTTTAAAAAATACTAAAGACTTAGATAAAAGAAAGAGATTGCTTACTAAGTAAAGTGCTCTTTTTGTTTCATCTGACACAAGAGCGTTGACACAACTGCTAAAGAAAACCGTGAGTTTTCAAACCACATTTGATACAGTAGAATTCTAGAGACAACAGCAAACTTTCAGGCAACATAGCAACATAACTGCTTCAGAACACTGGAAACAATATAGTTGGATGTATATCCACACATGTTGAACAAACACAGCCATGAACAGTGAAAAAAAGAGATGACATAAATCTTTACAAATTGTACATGTTTAGGCAAGGCGAAAAAAAGCAAGATATATTACTGGCATGTCAAGCTGCTGCTTCCCCTCTTTTCTCATGTAGAGCTTCACTTTTTCCTTTTATTTTCTTTCCTTCCTTTCTTTTCTTACTAGAAAGCAATGTTCATAGGAAAAGGGCTGCGTGATGTACATAGAATCATTGTTTAGAACTACGTTCTCAAAACCAAGTCACATGACCAGATCACAATTAGAAAGTAAAATAATGTTGTTTAACCAATCATAACGTTTCCCATATCGAAATAAGTCTGGGGGAATCAGGATGCTAATATTTATCTATTGAATGAATACATTTTGATATTTATCTATTTATATGAATAAATGTGAAAGTTTTTGTCTTGTGTTTACAACAAACTTAAGAATGAAATGTTTATTATTTGAAATTTTGGTTTCAAGTATTTCAAGTGACGAACTTTGCAAAGCGATAGCAAGCCGGAAAAGCCAGCTAGTAATTAATAAAAAGGTGTATATAAATGTACCGTCTATGCGTTAAACAGAATTGTTAGATCATGGATGGTAGATCCACTGGTATAGATTTGAGTACGGTCACAATGACCTGTCTCTGCATTTAAAAAAAAAAAAAAACAACGTTCTCAGAGTGTATTCTGGACTGATATGCCATTGGGTCAGATTTGACGAGGTAAGATCAAAAAAATAATGTGCAAATGAGAGCACCCACGGATATGACGTCACATGAGAAACGAGCTTGAAGAAATGATTAGATTTTAAAATGAGTTTGTTGTAAAAGATCGAACCGAACAGACACTTAATAAGATGCCTTAAAACGAAAAAAAAGTGAGAATGAGCGCCGATCTGTTTGACTGTTTGGCTGTTTGACTGTTTGACTGTCTGTCTATTTGTCTATCCATCTATCTATATATCTATAGTTAAGTTAGGAATATAACTGTCTCTCTCCTTCATAACGAAATGTGAATGGTACTTGTGTTACTTGGTATTTCTCTCCAAACAAATCTCCATTCCGAATCTCTGTCTTATATCTTTCAATTCTTTTTTCTATAACGCAATGATGAACTTATATACACATAGATGAACGCGGGTTCTAACCACACACGATGAGAACAAAAGAAACGACGAAAAAACTACATGAGGAAAAGGAAAGAAAATGAAATATGCATACATACATGAAGAAGTAAGAAACAAGAGGACCATACAACACATTTCGCTGAAGAAAAAGAAGAGAAATTTTCAATTTAGAGAAAAGAAAGAGCAAATGACTATGTAACAGAATCTATTTTTTGCAGACTATTTATTTTTATTTATTTAGAAATATATGAATACAAAACAAATGAATCTACAAACGATTCACCGAACAACAAAAACCAATACTATAATTAAATATTTTACACTACGCCATGTAAAAAGAAAAAGAAAAAAAAGTGTTTATTCCTGATGAGAACGTATAAACGACGAAACTCAGTTGACTTTAAATAAATACATTTTTTTGCATTGTTTTGGATTCTAACCGTTACACATTTTCAAATATTTGAAGATATGAAAAACTTGAAGTCTGAAAACTTTTACCAAAATGACCCAATTCCATATCAAATAATTTGAAAAAGGTTGATATTAGAGTATAAAACCGACTTGGCAATCTAATGAGGGATAATTTCTTCTCTTCTGCTATATTTTCACTTATGGGTGTATAAACCGTTATACACCCGTGTCGTCGTTGTGAACCCAGGTTCTGTAGATAAAACACTAGGATGTTGATGTTAGTTTACAAAAAAGTGTATTTAATAAAGAGAGACAGTCACATAAAGCATTTATGTATGCATGAGAGAGAGAGAGAGAAAGAGAGAGAGAGGGAAAGAGATAGAGATAGAGAGATATATATAGAGAGAGAGAGAGAAAGAGAGAGAGAGAGAGAAAGAGATAGATAGATAGATAGATAGATAGATAAATAGATAGATAGATAGATAAATAGATAGATAGATAGATAGATAGATAGATAGATAGATCGCTTGTCTCGTTACACATTGTACGGGACCGCCCTCACCCTCGCTGGGGAACGGTCACATTTCGCGTTTGTATGCTTAAGTTGTCAGCCAAAAATAGACAAAAAAAACTCTGTCCGGAAGTCACATGGTTTCATCGACTTTCGCTTTGAGGTCACCTCTGACTTTTAGGGTGTCACCCTAACTCTTCCATTCAAACACAATCTTTGCTGTATAACACTTACAGAAGAGACGCTGCTAGTCTTTTTCTACTCTATCGCGTTTTTCATGGTAGGTGCTCGACAGAGCTATAATCTCTGGCTCTCCCTTGTAAATCCTTCACAGCAAATATCCGTCTGGCTACTGCCATTACAAAAAACTTTCCATTCTTCCTGTGTACCTAAAGCCAAATGTAAGTTCCATGAGCAGAGATTCTTTCTAAGAATTTCCCATCTGTGGAATACAATAACACGGGATTGCTTTCCTGCTAACTACAACATAGTTGTATTCAAGTCCCATGTCAACAAATCCTGCCTTTTTCTCTACCTCCTCATAGTATTGTTCATTATCCAACTGACAAACTCATTAACTCTTATCCTTGAGTAGTCCTTTGGCCTTGGTAAGTGGTGACTCATTAGTAAAAAAAACAACTAATGTGTGGACTACTAATGACTGATTATCTACCATATCGAAAACCTGACCCCTTTGATAAAATATGGATTCTTCCAAAATGCGTCAGTGTTACATAGTAGTAGTTGTGTTAATGGAAAAGTTAGGAGGTCGGGGGTTAGAGGGGGGGGGGCGAACGAAAGTTACGCAAACCACGTCATTTCTTGGTGGGGGTCCTCTTCCTTGCTTTTAGCCAACAAGACTTGAACGAGAAAAGATGTGTTTTTAGACGTGCTGCCCCCAAAATAGGGACAGCACGCATCGGGTGACTGATGTAGTGAAATCTTTCTCTCTCTCTCTCTCTCTCTCTCTCTCTCTCTCTCTCTCTCTCTCTCTCTCTCTCTCTTCTCTCTCTCTCTCTTTGTCACATATATGCGAAGTTTCTGTTCTGCCATTTGAATAAGCCTTTTTATAAACTCACAAACAAGTGTCGATGTGGTTTTGTGTCAGCGGACGAAAAGCAGCCTGGGTTCAGAACGATGATGGTGGTGACGGTGATGATGACTTTATACACCCATTGGTACGGGTGTATATAACATCAATACCACTTTGATTCGAATGAAATGCTTGAGAACTACGCAAGGATGCCGTATGCTGTTTCAAACAAATCCTAGAAAAAGCATCTTACAAAGCACCAGTCAAGAACTTGTATTGCCACCATAACTGCAAAGAACATTCTTTTCTTCCTCCATGTGCCTAACATGAAGCAGAATTTCCATGAACAGAGTTTCTTTCCAATAACTTCTTATCTGTGGAACAGGTTGCCATAAAAAAATTTCCCTGGGGACTACATTATGGTCCTCTTCAAATCTAATTTTAATAAACACTTGTCACAAATTGTCCTCGTAAATCATAAACCCTTATCCTCGAATGGCTTTTAGTCTCGATAAGTGGTGACTAATCAGTTATAATAAGACAAAAAAATTCACCAAACAACAAAACCGAACATCATGAATAAATATTTGAAGACATTAAGAACTTAAAGCATGGAAACTTTTACCAAAATGACTGGATTCGGCATTAAATAACCCCGGAAAGGGTTGATATGCCGTAAAATAAAACAGTCAATGTGTGGAACAGGTTGCCACAGGATTGTTTCCCTGGGAGCTACAACATGGTCCTCTTCAAATCTAATTTCAATAAACACTCTTCATAAACCCTCCTCAGTCATTAACCCTTATCCTCAAATGGCTCTTAGACTTAATAAGTAATGACTCATCAGTGAAAAAACAAAACATCATAAATAAATATTTGAAGGCATTAAGAACTTGAAGCATGAAAACTTTTACCAAAATGACTGGATTTAGCATTAAATTACCCTGAAAAGGGTTGATATGCCGTAAAACAAAACCGCCAATGTGTGGACCGTTATTGACTGATTATCTACCATATGGAAATCTGATCTCTTTGATAAAACGGAAATTCTTCCAAAATGTAACTGTGTCAGTACTGATGTGTGATTGCACTACTTGGGTTCTAATGAAACGCTTGGGAACTACGCAAGAATGCTGTGTGCCGTTTTGAACGAGTGCTGGAAGGAGCACCCACGAAACACTAGCTTTACGGTCATTCACCTCCCATCTCACAAACCATCCAAGAAATGCGAGCAAGATGTGCTGGTTACTGTGGAAGAAGTAAGGACGATGCTATCACATGGACGCACGACTGTTGGCCGAACAGCAAAAAATTACATCCATCAGCTTGGTGTGGACACTGGGTGAAGGCTTACCAAGTGTGATGGCCGATAAAGAAGAGATGTGTGTGTGAGAGAGAGTCAAGGGAATCTGTGCTATAACATGCCTATGATGACGATTATAAACTCTGAAGTCAAACAAGGTACTCTCGGGTATATAAAGATTCTAGTCAGAAATATATATATATATATAAATGTCAGTGTGTGTGTGTGTGTGTGTGTGTGTGTGTGTGTGTGTGTGTTCCTTATAGAAAGAAAGGTTAGAGAATCTATATAAAAACTAAAAGTGTATTCATACGTAAAATTTTCCGGGGAAGACAATGGGAGTGATCCCGAATCTATAAGTGCACTCCTAAGGGGCTATAAGGGAAGAACTCCCCCCCTTAAAACTTAAAATATATCCTATTTTGCTAAAATTTAAATCATATCTATAAAATTTTCTGGGTAAGATGATAGAAGTGATCCCGAATCTCTACGCACCCCTCCATATGCCGAATATCTATGTGCTTTCCCCACAAGGCAGCTATGGGGGCAGAACTCCCTTAAAACTTCAAATATGTATATTTGATTGTAATGAAATTGAAACCATATGTATAAGAAAAGTTTTACAAAACTTCAATTTCTTCCGACAATATTAGGGGGCAAAACGCGGTGTGTGTGTGTATGTGGAGGGGACAGTAAAAAAAAAACAGAAAGTAATATGGTGTTATGTGTAGGATCTGTGCTAGGAATTCTGGGGTCCAATTAGAAAACTGATAGTG
The DNA here is from genome assembly GCA_963556195.1 of Sepiola atlantica. Lineage (NCBI taxonomy): Eukaryota > Metazoa > Mollusca > Cephalopoda > Sepiida > Sepiolidae > Sepiola > Sepiola atlantica. Next base: position 43,006,880 of record OY744543.1, read on the forward strand.
GGGGCCCCTACTCTACATAGTAGAATTTATGGATGTTTATATTTCATATAAAAAAATATATACAAACCAATAACAAAAAAAAAACGAATAAACATTAAATGCTTGGTATACTAACATTTTGAAAGTGGGCGATGTCCTCTTCTTTAACCTTCAGCCTCTTTCTCACAGAAGAGACGTTGCTAGTCTTTCTCTGCTCTATCGTTATTTTCATAGTAGGTGCTCGACTGAGCTTCAATTTATGGGGCTGTAAAAAATTCACAACCAAAAACTCGTCTAGCTACAACCACTGTCAATAAATTCCCTTTCTCCTTCTGTGTACCTAGAACTAAGTAGAACTTTCACGAGCAAAGTTTCTTTCCTAGAACTGCCCGTCTGTGGAACACAGTACCACATGGCTGCTTCCCGGCTGACTATAACATTGCCGTTTTCAAATCCAATTTAAACAAATTCTTGTTGAGCCGTCCTCTTAAATAATCAAATTCTGACAAGTTACGACCATTGTTACTAATCCCTCAGTGTGTCACCGTCTACATGACAAACTCAATAACCCTTATCCTCGAGTGGCCTGTGGTCCTTGATAAGTGGTGACTCGATTGTAAATATATATATATATATATGTATATATATATATATATATATATATATATATATATATATATATAATATTAATTATTTATTACCTACAGACATCGATGTTTCATGCTTACGCAATCTTCAGTGCAGGAAGCTGATTCCCGACGGTCGGCGGGCACGAACTCTGCTCACAAATCGCCACTGATTCACAGTCAAGAGAGTTACCAATTGGCCGCCAGAAATTAGCTTAGAATTTAGGAGGAATTTAACTTTGTAAATACCAAGTCGGCGAGTATTCACAGCAAGCGGCGAAGAGTGATCGACAACAACAAATCGTGTTGGATCTCGCAATGAAGCTAGTAGTACTGCTTGTTATTAAGTTCACTCAGAGTGCCCAGCCTTAGTAAAGGGGGCTATATAATAATATTTATAAATAAATATTAATTATTTATTACCTACAGACATCGATGTTTCATGCTTACGCAATCTTCAGTGCAGGAAGTTAATTCCCGACGGTCGACGGGCGTGAACTCTGATCACAAATCGCCACTGATTCGCAGTCAAGAGAGTTACCAGTTGGCCACCAGAAATTAGCTTAGGATTTAGGAGGAATTTAAACGGTTGTATTGATTTTATTCATCATCCGTAATCAATTAATCAATTATGATGAAGAATATCATATTCTTCATTTTACGCTTTCAGTTGTATTTTGTACCTCATGCAATAAATAGAACTTTCCAATTCTTCATCTGTGTACCTTCGGGTTGCCAGGCCCAATTTGATGAAATCGCTCAAATCGGCTTAACACCAGCCTTGGTTATGAGCATAGTAAAAAAGGACATAGTAGTGTTCCTCATTTAATCCCGACCAACACCGGGTCTTCCTGCTAGAAAGACATAAGGATACTTAGAAAAGTAAGATTTTTCAAGCGTAGAGTTCACTAGTGTGCGACTTTGCAAGACTTGCTACAAGTTAAACTGAACATTTCTGACATATGCAAGCCATATGGAAGAAGAAAAAGAAGAAGAAGAAGAAGAAAAGCTGATATTTTTTGCGACAACTATTACAGCAGTCAGCCTATTAAGTATAATGATGGCCGACAAATGTATATAAAACCAACTTGACACTTTGAAAAAATATCAAGTAACAAGAAATTAAACATTGTAAATTATGTTACTGTTGTTTTTTAGTTTCTGGTAATCCCATGTAATTTTATTGGAAAAGCCGATATGCATTAGCTAAAAAAATTGTATCTTTTTTTAATGATTATGACATGCTGAATGTACGGTTAAGTTGATCTAAAAAGTTGGAACAGAGAATGGTTAAGACGAAGCGAAAAGAAGTAAAGTCTTTTAGTGAGTTATAAAATAAATAAACTTAGAATTCTAGGATTTATTGAATTTATTGAAACTCGATTTTAGGATATTCAAATGGGATTCTGGAATATTGAAATTGGATACCAAAATATTAGAACCAACTTCTATTCGCTTCGTCTTAACCATTCTCTGTTCCAACTTTTTAGATCAACTAGCTTAGGGAACATCCATCTTGCATTTTGCCAGGAAGAACTGTGTGTCGGCTAATAATCTTAAAAGCGTTGTTTGTTTTTCCTATTGCATATGTAAATAGTAAATTGATTTTAACGCCAATACATTCAGTATGTCATAACCGTAAACAATTTTTTTGACCTACTGCATATCGTCTTTCCGATAAAATTACATGGGTCGGGAAACTATGTGATTACCTAGTTTCTTTGCTTTAGGGGGAAGAGGGGGTATTTTTTCTTAACTCTTATTAAACTTACACAAAATTTGATCTAAAAATCGTTTCACTTTTAATCATTGTTTAATAAGTTGTCCCTCTGTATGTTTATCATTATCCACTTTCTCACGGAAGAGACGTTGTTAGTCTCTCTCTACTTTATCGTTATTTTCATGGAAGGTGCTCGACTGAGCTCCAATCTCCGGTTCATCTTTGTAAGAAATTCACAGCTAGAACACGTCTTGTTACCACAACGAAAAAAAAAGGACTTTCCCTTCTTCCTCTGTGTACATTTCCAAGGACAGAAAATCTTTGCAAGGGCCTCCTGTCTGTGGAACACATTACCGCGGGGCTACTTCCCCGCAGACTACAACATAGTCGTCTTCAAATCCCGTGTCAACAAGCACATGCCGCGAACCGTCCCATTAGTAATCAAACTTAATTCATTGCATTGATCAATTTCAGTTGAAAATTGTTCCATCCCATTAAGCCTTATTCACGAGTGGCTTTTGGCCTTGATAAGTGGTGACAAAAAAGTTCAAAAGACAGTCATTTGTAACATCTTTTTATTCCATACTGTTAGCTTTATTCGTACTATATTTTAAGAAAAATGAATTCTTTTTTGTTAATCCCAAACTAGCTGTACTTACTCGACGTTGCCCAGGAATCTTTTTACTTTCATTTTGGTTTAGTTTTCTTTTCTTTCTTTTTTTATTAGCTGTATTTTTTTTTTTTTTTACCAAATTATAATTACTTTTTGAAATCGGATTTTGAAAGTTGAATTTAATTATGACGGTATCGTTTGGCCATTAAATTATTAAATGAATCACATTGTGATAGAAATCTAATTTTGTTAAATTAATCTTGTTTTTAATCCGTATTTGTAAAATTATTGCATGTGAATAGCTTCTAAAACTTTTAATCTTTTAATACATAGGGACTTGTTAAGGATTTCAAAAGCCATTCTATTCGACAGTTTAAATCAGGGGCAGGCAACCTCCGACCCGCGGGCCACATCCGGCCCGTGAAGGCTTAGCGTCCGGCCCACCACCCTGCTATGCTTTATTATTGCAATCCAGCCCGCGGACCTCCCAGTAAAATTCATATCATTTTGTGACATAGACGTAAAAGTATGTTTCACTTAAGATTTACAGTGGGATAAAAATGTATGAATATCAGCGAGCGATGATGCATGTATATTTCATTTTTCTTTAAGTATTAAGAGATAAAAATAGAAAAAGAGATAGAGAGAGGCAAAGAGGCAATGAGAGACGAGGAAAGGGCATGAAACAGAGAACCTATGTGAGGTGTGTCAAAACAAATGCTGGATCAACTTGCTACTTCCCCCGTCATTATTTTTTATGATTCCAAAATGGCTCTTCGTCGGCGCCTTTTATAACATCACATATAGAAGTCTCCTGAGAAAAAATATCAGATTTGTAGTGTTCAATACAATTTTTGTACAATTTATTCATGTAAAGAAAATATAGTAATTCTGAGATTTCGTTTTTCACTCCGGCCCACGATCTCCTTCAAAAAGTCTCATCTGGCCCTCACTCTGAAAAGGTTGCCCTCCCCTGGTTTAAATCCTTCCAAATGTCTTTCTACTTTCAGAAGGGTCACGAAATAATCCATTCCTTTTTTTTTTCAACTATTAACAACAGATTAAAATGGCTGACTTATAAACGAAGAAACCGCATTTTGGTAGATTTAATTCCGTCATATTTTTTTTAATAGGATTTTTAAAAAGTTTGTTTTACTATTTTACGCTGTAGTAATTCTGCTTTCAATAAATAATCAAATAATAGGGAAAAATAATATAATTATAGCATGTAAGTCACGTAGAGGCGAGAAAAACATGCAAACACACACATACTTACGAGGAGTAGTCACACAATTTTCAAGACCGGTGAGACAGTTATAAAAGTGGGGGGCTCTCCTAAAAAGTGGGGGGGGGGGCGGTTAAAAACATGCATATATAACTTCATTATTGATGACCGGAGGGGGGGGGTTAAAAGGGGGGGGGGCTTGAGCCCCCCCCCCCCCCTGCCCCATCCGGTGCCGCCGTCCATGATTTTATCATTGTTATTTTCTGAATTAATTTTGAAATGTATATAAAACAAACTGAACACTTTTTAATGCTTCCAAATTCAAATATTTATTCATGATGTTTGTTAGAATAAATACATAAGAGATACTGACAAGTCTGCTGCAAAGAAGGTGTGCTCTCTCTCTCTACCGGGCTAGAAAACTTCTCACATCTGACAGTATCCTATATCTCTATAAAGACACTATTCGTCCATGCATGGAGTATTGTTGCCACATCTGGGCTGGTGCACCAACCACTAATCTCTCTCTCTTCGACAGGATGCAAGAAAGAGTCTCTAGTCTAATAGGTCCCACATTGTCCCATTAAGCTCCAGCCCCTGTCCAATCCCCACAAGTACTTCCACGGAATGTGCTCCAATGAACTTACTGCACTTGTACTTCCTCAACGTAAATACCTCTGACAAACCCGACTAGCAGCAAAATCCCACCCCTTCACTGTAGAGGTTCCCAGATACTGGAAAATTTTCTACTCTAGCTCTTTTTCTCAGACCATTTGCCTTTGGAATTCCCTCGCTGCTCCCTGTTTCCCCGACTGTACCATGCCCTATTGGTGGGGCCACGAATTCGCTAATAGCAATCCCATGCAGAGGGGTAACCCTCCCCCCCCCCAAAAAAAACAAGGGCACCTTTAAGAAGTGGGTGGCGACCCACGATGCCCCTTACTTCAGCTCGACGGATGGTCGGAGAGGCCGATCCGATCAATCGGCTGGTCACGTCATGCCCTAGTATCTATAAGTTCAACCCCAACCGTATTATTCAATCTGGTGTCAAACTAGGGAATCTGTATGGAATTTCGAACTGAACCCTTTATATTTTTAGTATCACTTGTAGCGAGGATTAAATCCTTAACCTCCAGAAGAACTGGATTATTACATAACATTTAATATGCTGCACCATGGATCCAGTTTTTAAGACTTCTACCTGGTCATGGCTGATGGAACGAAATCAATCACACCCCAATCGATATAAAATAGCAATGATAAAGAATTTATTAAACCATGCAAAACTAATCTCTTCAACCAGAAAAATATTCTTTAACGAATTAAAAAATATTAATCAAGTTTTAATTAACAATCAATTTCCTAATTATAGTGGTGATGGAAAAATTTAATTAATGAATAGAAACTTAGACAATACCAATAATAAGCAGCGTAATATTCCATTATATTAATTTATTCTATTTTAACAAAATGCATCCGAATTTTAAATTGGATGAAAAAACTATAATTATATAATACATACATATATCTCTCCCATTAACTGTAATAATCAAATAAGATGTTAGACATTGAACCTTTTAGTTAACAATAACTATTTTCAGGCCCAAAAAGCAAAAGAAAACAAAAAAAAAACAATATTATATATCAGTTTCAATGCCCTTTAGGTCAATGCATCTCCGACAACAATAATAAAAAAAATGTTACAGCGGTTATACTACAAAAACAGTTTCCCGTAAGCTTGCAATGCATCTCTCTGAGACTCTTGGCCTTTTGGCTAAGATCAAAGTGTAGTATCTGTTCCGATGGATACTGCACCCCATAGACTGGTATTGTCTTGGCCTTCGGGGCTTGATTTACGCCGGTCTATGGGTCTGTCCTGTGCAGTTCTAGGAGGTCACCCTCCCAGGCTTCGCCTCCCCTCTTTGGGGAGGAGTAAGTTTATTGCTTACTGCCTGAGGCGCGCCTACCGGGGAATACCGACGGGGCTGCCCAGGCAATTTTTAAACCCCACTTTTCCGATCCGACCTTGGGTCATATCTTACTTGTGGTAGTAAGATAAAAACTGGCCTTGTGCCTAACTCTTGGAGAGGAGTAAATCAATACACATATATACACACATTTTAGTCAATAACACAAAAACAATACACTGATTACCAACATAAAAAGATTTAAAATTCTTGAAATCATCTACATCAAAACTTAGCACACTACAATTAATAACATTAATTAAGAAACCAGTCATAAAATCTCAAAGTGGCTAGTGTAGTAATTAATACTAACAAATTCTTAGCAGTTGGACATCATCATTTTGACTTTACGTTTTTACGTTCGCATGCAACATCTCATCACTGTAGACATTCGTTTTACAGTTGGTAAATGCAAACCATTAAAAACTAAACGGTAAAAAAAGTAGATGTAAACACACTAACAAGAGGCCCCGCCTAATTATGATTTAACGAATCAAATCAAAAGTACTTGTGAAAATATGGAACAAAAAATCCATGGAACTTATCTACACTAATTTGACCGGAATACAAAATGGACTATTCGAAAAATTGAATAAATAATTTTTTTAAACTCATAAAACAAAAACTTCTGTGTTATTTAATAATATTTGCCTATAATAATAATAATAATAATAATAATAATAATAATAATAATAATAATGATAATAATGATTATAATGATGATGATGATGATGATGATGATGATGATGATGATGATGATGATGATGATGATGATGATGATGAGAAGAAGAAGAAGAAGAAGAAGAAGAAGAAGAAGAAGTTCTCGAAAATCTGGGAACATAACATTGGTTCAGGATCCAAATCACGTCTCCGAGGATTGTTGACGTTTTTTTTTGTGTGGTTTCAGTTGCCTATTTCAAAGCATAGGACTTGACGACCTAAAAACTCTCATTAACATTTTTTTTTTTAATTTCAATATTCTTTATTAAAAAAAATAAATGTTAATTAGAAAATCCAAACCACTTCTTAGAGCGGAAACAGAGTTTTAAACGGATAAATGCACACGCCAAATGAATCAGTGCAACTAATGGCACAAATGCAATTAAGAAAGAAGAAAAAAAATCAGTATTTTTATATTTCTACTAGCAACAATATGTGAACTCTGGGCACATATCCTTGCTAGTATATCACTACCTCCACCCCCCCACTCCACCCCTAAAAGGAGGAGGTAATCGCTGCGAGGATGATATCATGACAACAGAACAGATACTACATTATCCTCCTCCTCACCCAAAAAGGAGGAGGTAATGCCTGTGAGGATGATATCATGACAACAGAACAGATACTACATTATCTTCCTCCTCGCCCAAAAAGGAGAAGGTAATGCCTGTGAGGATTATATTATGACAACAGAACAGATACTACATTATCCTCCTCCTCACCCAAAAAGGAGAAGGTAATGCCTGTGAGGATGATATCATGACAACAGAACAGATACTACATTATCCTCCTCCTCACCCAAAAAGGAGGAGGTAATGCCTGTGAGGATGATATCATGACAACAGAACAGATACTACATTATCTTCCTCCTCGCCCAAAAAGGAGAAGGTAATGCCTGTGAGGATGATATCATGACAACAGAACAGATACTACATTATCTTCCTCCTCGCCCAAAAAGGAGAAGGTAATGCCTGTGAGGATTATATTATGACAACAGAACAGATACTACATTATCCTCCTCTTCGCTCCAAAAGGAGGAGGTAATGCCTGTGAGGATGATATCATGACAACAGAACAGATACTACATTATCCTCCTCCTCGCTCTAAAAGGAGGAGGTAATGCCTGTGAGGATGATATCATGACAACAGAACAGATACTACATTATCCTCCTCCTCGCCCAAAAAGGAGGAGGTAATGCCTGTGAGGATGATATCATGACAACAGAACAGATACTACACTACCCCCACCCTGATTTCAGCACTGATAGATAGTACATTCGTCTGAAATAGTATAGCAAACTGATTTCATCATTAAAAGATAGTAGAATAGTACAATTAATAAAAGTAATAGTATAGTTTCGGCTTCAGACGGACAGAGACCAAATTTCCATTAGTAATAAATTTGAAATTTTTCCTTCAAATTGGTTCTATCTTTACTTGATCCCCTCTCTTCCGACGTTGACAAAGTATGGCAGAAGGCCGGTTTTAATGTAGAGATACCCAGCTCCCCTAAAAAGAAGCACTCTGAGCCAGCTATATATATATATATATATATATATATATATATATATATATATATATAATTTAATATTATAAAAAGCCCCTTTCAAGTAAAATTGAAAGTAGAGCACTATCGGAGAGATGAAAAATAGACATTTACCTGAGGCCCCAGTGCATTACCCCGACTCTGCTGTTGAGTTTTATCATATGTCTAGATATTTATACTCGCCGCTTTCAGTGTAAATATCACTTAATTTCTCCATAATCACATGACAATCTCTCGTGGCCCCAAGGTCTAAGTGAACGCTTACAGATTCGAGGTGTCTCTGTGAACCGGGTTCGTGCCCTGTGACTGTCTGAGATTGTTATTTCCCTGCGCTGATGAGAGCCGTAAGCTCGAAACGACTTCGTACATAGGTAAAATATTTTTTTAAATATAATTTATTATATATATATATATATATATAAATATATATATATAAGTCAGGTTCATATTATATTCCAATAACCATGTTTTTATTTTATTATTTTTATTTTTATTTTTTCACATTTCCAAAAAACATAACATTTCTGTAGATATATTTTTTACGGTCCGTTTCATTTGTCTTGTGCCAAACAACATTTTTATGTCAATAAATATATATATATATATATATATATATATATATATATATATATATATATATATATATATATATATATTAAAGAAAGAAAGATGAAGATAAAAAATTGTACAAAATTACATAAAGTTACATAAATTAATACAAATTTTTATTACATTGAAAGTTCAGATGCAAGGAGTTACATTAATCCTTAAACCATGGTTTTTCAAAGATAAAACTCTTCTCGTCAGAGGATAAAATCTGGTAATATGGTATTTATAACAATTAAATATTACCTAGTTCCATTTCACTTTGAAAAATTGAAGAATAAAAAAACAAAAAAGGTTGGGGATAAAGAAATAAAAGGCCGGGGAGTAAAAAATTAGCAGTATTGCGAGGTGATTTTTGAAGACGAAAGGGACGTTATGGTGTAGATAGTTAATAGTAAAAGTAACAGTTTGTAGAATTGAAGAAAGTTTTTTTAACAAATAAAAGGTGGAGGGTTCAAAATATCTCACTTGGTCCGTATGGATTCGTACTCCGTTATAGTATATTTCCGTGGAGTTACAAGTAAAAATCCTGTCTTGGTATTTTAAATATCCAATTCGGCAAATCCGAGGTTAAGATTGTCTGTTGAAAGGCGTTATGTGGAAAAGTTCATATCTGCCTTCAATTCCTGGCTTCCCTGAAAGAGAAATGTTTCAAAAGTTTTATATATCATCTTAAATATTCTGCTTAGGGTAGGGAGTTTTGCCACATCTCTCTTTCAGATAAAAAAAAGTTTACCAAAATTAGCCTTGCGGAAAGGGGCTAACGGCGCCATCTTTAAAGATTGCCGCCGATTCTAGCCTCCACTCTCTCAGTTCAATTTCTGTAAATCCATCTTCAAAAATTTTACATTGCTACATTTGGTATGTAGCAATGTGAAATTGGATAAAACCAACAGTTTTCATAAATTTAAATATAATTATAACTTCTTATGCCTTATGTTTGTCTCTTTTGATGTATTACTGCAGGAGCTTAATATTCTGTCATATTCTAATTTCAGGTTGGCCAAAGTGAATTACCGATAATTATGGATGCTGACAAGTGTGCTATTTGCAACAATGAACTGTCCAGTAATGAAGAAACATTCATCATCAGTCAGAAAGGCATCGATTCCATTAACAGAGCTTCTGAACAACGTGGAAAGAAGATCATAATTCAGATTGGTCAACGTCTTCACAAGAAATGCAGACAGCGTTGGATCAACCCCAAATACATAGAAATTGACCGTAAAAACATGTCCACCCATGATAAATGCTATCCTGTGCAAGCCGCTCTTTGTGTGTGTTACACTTTAAGGAACATTGTCTTTTTTGTGGTTCTGGAGCAAAATCTGATAGAAAGAAAAAAGGTGTTGATGTTTTCCATGTAGAAACTATAAATTTTAACGACAGAGTGTTAAAAATTTGTGAGAAAGTCCGAAAAAATGTTGGCTGGGCATCCACTGTTAAAGGTAGAATAGGTTAGATAGAGGACCTTGTTTCAGAAAAAGCATGTTATCACAGAACATGTTTTGTAAACTTTGATTCCAATAAAAACATTCCTAAGGCATTCTCTTCTGCTGATTCTTCTAAGAAACAAAACCTTGGTAGACCAGAGGATTAAGAGAGAAAGCAGGCATTTCTGGAAGTTGCTAAATATTTGCAGCAAAATGACGAGGAAATTCTCGAGGACACTGGTTTTGAACCATACAGTCTCTCATACATGAAATCTCGATTGTTAGAACATTTCAAAGACAAAATCATTGTGACTGAAATTAATGGGAAACATAATGTTATTACATTTTTGTATAAGAAATTTTAAAAAACATGAAAACAATGGCAGGGGCTAGTCCTTTTCTATATAGCTACTTATTATTACAATTTTCATATAGCTACCTATCATTACAATTTAAAACGCTAAGAAAATGTCAAGCTGGCTTGGGATGGGCCCTGTGTGGGTTTTCATGCAAAAAATATTTTTTATTTCTAATTCAATAAAGTTTTTTTGTCAGGAAAAACGTTTATTTTTGTCAGTAATAGTCAGGAATAATGGACATACTTGTCAGGAAATGTCAGGAATTTTATGTCTCGAAATTTTAATATTATTAAGTTGGATTTTAAGAATGGCACCCATTGATCCCTTTCCGCAGGCTAATTTTGGTAAACTTTTTTTTTTATTTGAAAGAGAGGTTATTCATGCCCAATATCCAAGTTAACAACCTTTGTTAGCAATTTGTTTGAGATTCAGCCACATTTCGACTGGACTACTAGTTTTATGAGGCACCACAGCCTCGCATGTGTTTTTTTTTTTTTTTTGTCCTTGTGGCCTTTTTGCTCCTGGTAGGAGACTTGAATGTTGCCCATATCTTAATTCTTGCTTTTCTTTCTGGTTATGCAAAACCACTTTCATCATTCTTCTTTTTGGTCAATTCCACTTTTCTTGCTTATTAAGCTTTTTTCTTTACGATTGTCGTGACATTCTTCAAGCTAATTTTCTCTTTTATACTTTGTCTTCAATTATTTTTTTCATTCATTATTATGTGATGTCTATTTATGTTTGCCGGTTGGTACACTACACATGATTACAGAGAAATCACACTAAGGCCTAAAAAGAAAAGCTACCTCTGTCTGAAAATAGCGGGGTTGTAGGTCCTAATATAAGTAGTCTCTAGCCGTTTTACGTAAAGCAATGAGTCGGATATATCGGGGACAGTAAAAGAAGTTAGATTCACAACTCAACCTACTCATCAAATCTTGGCAAAAGTGTAGTAAAGTTAACAATGCAAAAACTGGGAAAATACAAATATACAACAAATAACTTTTCCCAATGGCATCAAAATTTAATTTTCTATCGACCTGCATAGTTTTAGAGGTCTGAAACTTTTTGTAAGTATTTTTTTTTTTGTCAGAATTTGTTTTGTAACCTCGAGGCTTGTAAATATTGGATTCATTTTTGTACAAGTCTTCGAGGCTACAAAACAAATTCTGTAAAAAAGGCACTTACAAGAAGTTTCAGACCTGTAAAACTAAAAACTGAAAATTAAATTTTCTTGCGTTTGGAAAAATGTATTTGTTGTATATTTGTTGCCACCTCCTTTTTTGCGCTGTTAACTAGACTACACTTTTGCCTAAACCTTAATTTTACTAACAGAAAAGCCACCAAAATGAGATCAGAATTTTTTCAGCCACCTTCCCCACGCATGAGGTAGAAAATTAGAGTTGTGAGTCAGTAGGTGTTGTAGTTAGTCAGATATTAAAAAAAAAACTGACTCTGTAGTCATTTCTTAAGTATGAAATAATAAATGTCAACTATGAGTCACCTTTGGCTAGGAGAAAGGTGTAGTATCTGTTCTCATGCTACACTTCATCTTTTTTGTCCTCGGTCAGTGAAGAAGAAATCCTACACTGCAGCACTTTTTATTTTAGTCCCACTCCAGAGTCCCCCTTTTTTTTTGGGGGGGGGGGGGACTGGATTTTCCCCACATTAAAAACCGACCTTGTGTCTAAATCTGCCCTCGTGAGGAGGCAAGTAAATAGGAACTCGGAAATCAGATTTTGTTCATTCGACTCTCCACTTTTGAGGTGTGGAGTTATGTTGGAATTTGTTAAAGCCCCCCTCACTGATTGGCTGTTGCCATGTCCCTTAAGGGCCTCACGGATTGGCTGTCAGGCATTGCAACCCCTTTTTTCTTAGGTGTCACGTGAGCAAGCCCTTAAAAACCGTTGCATATGGCTTCCCGCCCTCTTTTCCACGACTCTGCTCGAGTCAAGAACACATCGGCTCTTCTTCTTAATGATACAGCCCACGACGGCATCACAGAGAATGACCTCCCGGCTCCTTTTCAACGACTCCACTCCAGTCAACAACACATCGGGCGGTCTTCTTAGTGATACAGCCCACGACGGCATCACCAAGAATGATCTCCAGCCGTTACCAGAACTCTAAAACAGATAAGTTCTAGCGAACCACGTTTTCGCAACAAACCTCAAACCCACCTCTCTACAAACCTCAAACCATCCTCTCTTCCATCCTCTCTATGATTTACCAATGCCTAATGAACTTTTTGAAACTGTAAATACTCAATCCATCTTTCTCTTTCTTACTAAAATGATATGAAATTACACCCTTGTGTTTTGTGTTCCTTCTTCAGACTTCCGTCCTATACATATCTTTGAATTTATCTGCACATGGTTACCCCATTCTCACGTGGGAGAATTGAACTTTATTTCAGGATTATTTTAATCCCAATAGCAATTTTTATAGGAGTCAGTCAAGTTTTTTAAAACCGATTCAGTAATCAGACTATTTGAAGCTGACTTCCTGCCTCAGATTATACCCATGGTTGGAAAGAAGTTGGTGGTGGAATAAGTAAGCATAATAGATCGAATTGGATTTGAACTCAACTTGATGATTTTATACTCAGCACTGGTATCCATTAGGCCGCTGACACTCCCCTGTAATAAATTAATTAACTCCTCAAATGACAAAATCAAAAAAGTAGAGTGTGGAGCATGTTATTTTAGCCAGTGATACAATGTCCCACATTATCCAATCGTAAATAACTGGCCTTCATTATTTTATTAAACCAGTCGCGTTTGTGCCGACACAAGAAAGGGTCCTTTGTGCTGTCGTATATGCTAGACACTGGTTCACTTCAGTCCACTTACAATCTCAGTTGAAGATTCATGCTTTATGAGAAACGCTGACACAGGTGACCAATCCGAATGAGAAGGCTTTGCATTCTCTTCTGTTATGTTGGTCAGAGGTGGGAAGTCGGCAATTTTTTTATAAGAGTCGTCATTTTTTGTTTTCTTTTTTCTTTCAAAATGACTCAGGAGTCATTTTTTTTTCTTTTTCAAAATGACTCGAGAGTCGTTTTTCTTCTTTTTTTTAATGACTTGGAAGTCGTTTTTCCTTTTCTTTTCTATTTTCAAAATAACTCGGGAATTATTTTTAAAAATGACTCGGGAGTCATTTTATTTTTTTTGTAATGACTCGAGAGTCATTTTTTTTACCGATCACCACACCTGGTTATGATGATAATATTACTTTCTTGTACACCCAAGAGATGATAGAAAAAATATTTTGTTATATCACATTAATATTAAAATTTATGGGCAGTTTTTTTCCCCAAAGATGGCAATAAACATGGTACCCTAATAATTTTTTTCAAGTATATACATTTACCTGCTATTATTTTTTACCATTGATCTCATACTCAATTACCATCCATTTTATTGTATTTTATTCTAGTTGCTTTCATTTAATTAATCCTTTTGCATAACTTTTAAATAGTTTTCTCAGCGAAAGTTTTTAACTGGCACGTTTTCTACTACAGTATATATCTTCTCCGCCAGTCACAATACAACCTTGCGAACACAATCCACGATTCAACTGGCGCCCCCCCTTCCATAGCCAAGAAATACTAGCTAAAAAAAAGTTTAACATTGAAAATAAAATATAAAATTCCCTTTTTCTCGTCCCCCCCCTCCCAAAGAAGACAACACTTTATGATTCTCTAACCCTAGCCCTAACCCTAACCCTATCCCCCCCAAAGAAGACAACACTTTATGATTCTCTAACCCTAGCTCTAACCCTAACCTCCCCCCCCGTCCGAGGAAGACAACACTTTATGATTCTCTAACCCTAGCCCTAACCCTAATCCTACCCCCCCCCGAAGCAAACAACACTTTATGATTCTCTAACCCTAACCCTAACAGTAACCCCCCTCCCTCCTACCCGAAGAAGACAACACTTTATGATTCTCTAACCCTAGCCCTAACCCTAATCCTACCCCCCCAAGCAAACAACACTTTATGATTCTCTAACCCTAACCCTAACAGTAACCCGCTCCCTCCTACCCCGAAGAAGACAACACTTTATGATTCTCTAACCCTAGCGCTAACCCTAACCCTACCGCCCCCCCAAGAAAACAACACTTTATGATTCTCTAACCCTAACCCTAACCCATCCTCGAAGAAGACAACACTTTATGATTCTCTAGCCCTAGCCCTAACAGTAACCCCCCTCCCTCCTACCCCGAAGAAGACAACACTTTATGATTCTCTAACCCTAGCCCTAACCCTAACCCTACCGCCCCCCCCCCCGAAGAAAACAACACTTTATGATTCTCTAACCCTAACCCTAACCCACCCTCGAAGAAGACAACACTTTATGATTCTCTAGCCCTAACCCTACCCCTAGAAGAAGACAACACTTTATGATTCTCTAACCCTAGCCCTAACCGTAACCCTACCCAACCCGAAGAAGACAACACTTTATGATTCTCTAACCCTAGCTCTAACCCTACCCCTAACCCTACCCCTACCCCCCCCCCCCCGAAGAAGACAACACTGTATGATTCTCTAACCCTACCCCCCCCCCCGAAGAAAACAACACTTTATTATTCTCTAACCCTAGCCCTAACCCTAACCCTAACACTTTATGATTCTCTAGCCCTAACCCTAACCCTACCCCTAGAAGAAGACAACACTTTATTATTCTCTAACCCTAGCCCTAACCCTAACCCTAACACTTTATGATTCTCTAGCCCTAACCCTAACCCTACCCCTAGAAGAAGACAACACTTTATGATTCTCTAACCCTAGCCCTTACCCTAACCCTAACACTAACCCTACCCCCCTACCCCGAAGAAGACAATACTTTATGATTATCTATCTGCTTAGGACGAGTGGTTATAGCACTTGTCTTTAGGCTGGACGACCCGCTCAAGGCATGCAAATTTTCGGGTCTGAAAACTCCCTCTGTCCACCCAGCAGTAAATGGGTACCTGATTAAATCTTAGGGAAGGTTCAAGGCAGCGGAAGGAGAGGGATGGACTCTGCCTTCCATATGCTGTGCCCTAGACACGGTGATTCTTAACAAATCACCGCCGCTACGTGTGCGATGTCGGCAACGACACTCGTGCGCATCCAGGCTATGCGACCTTTACCTTTACCTTATCTGCTTAAGTCTACCTTTGAATGTGTTTCTGATGTCTCCTTTGTACATAGGTGTCAGAATTTTAGGCAGTCAGTGATATGTTAGTCAATACATACTAGTCATGTTTACACTCCACTTTCTCCCATTGGATCTACTTTATTTCGCTGAAATTACAACCTGTTGCCCACACACGTATCTCTCATTACACTGAAGAAGATAGCAGGTAGCAGCCGAAAATTCTCTTTTAAAAATCATTCTGTATATCCTTATAAGTTAACGAATAAGTAATAAAATACAAAAATACATAAACACACATATACTTTTTTACATACACTATATCAGTTAGATTCCAGTAACCATGTCTCTATTAATTTCTAAAAAGATCCATTTATTGGCGGTCAGTTTCGTTAACACTTAAGCAACCATAGTGCAGAGTTATATATCTTCGATTTTCCATGAGTGTAACCATACGGACATTCTGCACAAGTTACTGATTTAGTGGGTCTCTATATTCCGAGAGAAATCCATAAATATATACCAGGGATTCTCGGAGATTTATATAAAGATTATGCATTATCCTTCGTTAATTGTAGTAATAGAAATTTAGGAAAAAACTAAAACGGCTCTTTAAGAAATTAGAACAAAAAATAACTATAAACATAAATAATAAAATAGTAAACTTTTTTGGATATAACATTAAATTTAAATGATAATCATTTTAAAAACTAACATAAACCAAACCATACTTTATACTATATAGACCAGGGGTGGGCAAACTTTTCAGAGCAAGGGCCACATTAAAAAAAATTTTTTTTACTGGGCCGCATAGTATATTTTCCAATATAAATGATATCTGAAATAACCGAAATATATCGATTGCAAAGCGAAAATGCAATAATTTTTCATTTACTAGCATTTTGAAGGGCCGCATGAATTACATTGCCAGGCTGCATGCGGCCCACGGGCCGTAGTTTGCCCACCCCTGATATAGACAGTAACTCAAACCAGCCACAGTCTGTGAAAAACGCACTTATTCCAAACATCTCTAAGAGAATATCAAAGCTATCCTCCAATGAGCAGTAATTCAATGATAAAAACAAACAATATTATAATGAAGCATTAGTATGATTTGGATATAATAAAGAAATTAATTTTGTTAAGAGTGCATCTGTGAATAGTGTGGATGGAAAATTTGTAAATAAAACACCATACCAAGCTATATCATATAATATGGCCATGGGAAACACTAAATAAAAATAAACGTAAATTCAACTGATAATTCACATGCATGTAATGTGAAATATAAACATGCAACAAATCAAACAATAAATCATAGTAGTAATAAAAAGTAAAATAGATGACATAATTCTGTATGGGTTATCCACCATACAGTAAGCATATCCTAAACAATATTCCTAAAGAATTCTACCAAATTATTGAAAAAGAATTCTTTAAAGATAGTAAATTGGGGAAGATTATTAATAAAACCACTGTAAAATTATCATTATCAACATCTATCAACTTAGCTTTAACTATTATAACTTCCAATAATACTAAAATAAATAAGAAAATAAATATTGAAGTATCAAATAAATATTCAACCCCTTAATTAGGACATCAATGCAATTGTAAACATGTTAATGAATGCCTATTAGGAGTAAAATGTCTAACCTCAAACATAGTTTATAATGTAATGTAATAGAGGGAAATAATACTAGAGCATACATAGGATCCAGTGGTAGTAAGTTTAAATAAAGGTATAGAAATCACGTATCCTTATTTAAAATAAGATCAAATGCTGACCTTAACGATAACCCAACATAATTAGCTAAATATGTAAGAGAGATACAAAATAATAACGTACCATACAAATTGAAATTATAGGTAAGGAAAACAAATTGATCCCTGGTAAATTTTTAAAAATGTAACTTGTGTATTCTTGAATCGTACTATATAATAACCTCTAAATATAATTTAATTAACATGAAACAGGAAATTCTACAAAATTGTATATATCATTAAAAATTCACACTTTCGCGATTTAGATCACATTAACAATCTAAAAGAATACCTTAAAAGTAAATTTGTGACATTTGAATTGAAAGTACTAATCTCTTTGGTAATTATTAATAGTAAAATATAAAAGAATATAAATACTTTACATTATAAATAACACAGTACAAAATATACATAGTTGTTATACATGTGAGAATAATATATAGATAGATTTGAAATAAATAAATATACAGTCAGATTTAAGATAGTAACAAAAATTGCCGACTGCTACATTTTGTTGTGATTCTTCAGATATTGTAGGGATTTATAAAGTGGAGATAAAAATGTCAATTCTTTAATAGAATTATCTTTAATTATAACGAAATTAGTAAGAATCTCATCCTTATATTAGATATGATTATTAGGAGGAAAGTAACTTTTAACTAAAAAAATGTGGAGAGATGCTTCTCTTGGTTTTTTAAAATTAAATTGCCTTTTATTTAGAAGTAATAATACAAATTTCTTTTCTGTCTAATTTAAAAACTATTACTTCTCCCCTTTTCCCTTCTTTCTATTTTGATTTACTTTTAGTTTACTCCTCTAATTCGTAATAGTTTTTTTACGATCTACTTTAGGAAAGTATACATATTTTTGCTAGCTCGGTTAGTTGTCAAATATGGCGTTCATGAAAATAAACAGAAACTTATATTCCTAATTGTATCTACATATATAGATGCTTTAATAATGCGAGTTTTATTATTTCTGTTTTTATTTCCTGATGTTTTAGACACAATATTTCGGCCTTTTCCTCTGATGAGTTGCACTCATAAAAATTCCAAGATATAGAACTCTGTATTTTGGCTGTCTAAGTGTTAACGAAACGACCGTCAAGAAATGGATCTTTTTAGAAATCAATAAACATGGTTGTTGGAATCTAACTTTCTATTATTTGTATATACATGCTCTGGACTTAAAAAATCATATATATATATATATATATATATATATATATATATATATATATATATATATATATATATTTATATATATATATATATATATATATATAACAGATTCTTGGTACAGCAGAAATATAGGATTAGCTTAAGTGGAAATATTTATCAATGAAAAGAGCGTTGAAAAAAAATTAATGAGAAAAGTAATAAAATCTCTTAAAGGCCTTTTCGTATATATATATATATATATATATATATATATATATATATATATATATATATATATATATATATGTATATATATATATATAAAGTTTTAATCATTTTACCCTGAAAATGATGATGAAGTATAGATGTTCACAGGAAAAAAACGTGTTTAATCAAATCAAACAATTATTTCGGCTAAAACCAAGGATATCGTTTTCAAGAATGTTAAAGTATTTCAAAATATTTACAGATGTACGTTTTAAAGTACGTTTTAAAATACATAAAAATATGTTTCAAAAATACGTTTAAAAACACATTTAAAAAATATGTTTAAAAACACATTTAAAAACTCCTCGGTTTGACCATCGTCAGTGCCAAGTGCAAAAAGTACAATAAGTAAAAACAATGACAATACATATTAGACATTTCATAAGAAAGTATTAATTTTTTCAAGCCGCTTTTTTTCTTTTTCTTTAAGCTTGTTAGCTAGCCAGCCACCCTTCCCCCTTCTTTTTCTCTTCTCGCCTTTGCCGGTCAGTAAGAATTCTAGTGAGTGATGTTAGTTTAATCTAAGAAATGTTTTTAGTAAGTTATCAATTTTTTAATTAAATCACTTTAATATCGACGAAACTATTGCACATGTAGAGACAAAATAGCACAATAAAATTAGAAATGAATAACATCAAACATTAATTTATTATGAACTGTTTAAAAATAGTTATGCAAATTAGACATTTAAATGACTATCTCTAGATCGTTCGTCTCTATTATATATAGAGTATTTCAAAATTCTATGTTCTATCATTGATCGGCCTTTATTCCGATGGATACTACACCCCATAAACTGGTATCATCTTGGCCTTCAGGGCTTGATTTAAGCCGGTCTATGGGTCTGTCCTGTGCAGTTCTAGGAGGTTCACCCTCCCAGGCTTTGCCTCCCCTCTTTGGGGAGGAGTAAGTTTATTGCTTACTGCCTGAGGCGCCCCTACCGGGGAATGCCGACGAGGCTGCCCAGGCAATTTTTAATGGCCAGAGTGCTCACCTTCTCGGGCGCTGGCTTTTCAAGTCCCACTTTCCCGACCCGACCTTTGGTCACATCTTACCTTGTGGGAGTAAAATAAAACTGGCCTTGTGCCTAACCTCCTGGGGAGGTAAATAAAATGTGGTATTATTGATTTAAATGACAGTACCCCGTTTTGATGGTTATATAGGAGTGATAAATGAAAACAAGTTTTGCATTTATTCCTTTAGATATATACTAGAAAAATTGTGACCCCTTATGTCACCCATTGAGCTCGGGTTAGATTGTTTGAATCAGTAATAAAAGCGGCCGGCAATAAACCAACCCTCTCTTTAAGGAGGAGATAATGTCTGGGAGGATGGCTTCCTAGGACCAAACCGAAAAATAGCTAATTTAGAAAAAGACCCTAGGATAAGAATGTTCCGCGGATTTCTCGGCTGATATGAAAAGAACAGCCAAAAAACGGCCTTTGTTTACATGCTTTTCACAGCAACAAGATGTGACACAAAATCAGTTTTATGTGGGGAAAACAATCTCCCCTGAGGAGGCACTCTGGAAAAATGCAAAATAGCCTTGAACGGATCCATCAGCAGGGTCGCTTCAGACGACAGACAATAACCCCCCTCCCAACATTTCAACAAAGAAGGATATGCCAAGAGACAAGACAACCCCTTAGTTGCCAAAATAATGCCAAGAATTCCCCCTGATATGAAAAAAAGTAAGTTTGCAAAGCCAGTTACATTTTTTTAATTAAAGACAAAATTCAAAATTAGTCATGTTTTCAATATATATATATATATATATACATATATATTATATATATATATACATACATATATATTATATATATACATACATATATATATTATATATATATATAAATATATATATATAAATATATATATATATATAAATATATATAAATATATATATATATATAAATATATATATATATATAAATATATATATATAGAGAGAGAGAGAAAGAGAGAGACGGAAACGAGAATGATAAACGGCACATATACGCAACTTCCTGTTTCTACACACTCACCACCCATCTTCCACCAATCATTTTTCATGCGCGCAACGTCCTACCTACTACAAAAATTACCTTCCTCCCACTACAACTCTCAACTTTTTGTGTATTTCATCTGACTCTGTTCAATAAGTGATTATTCTTGACAAAGTTTAATAACTGAAACGAAATATCAAATTCATAGAAACATGATTCTGTGTTAAATGTTCATGTTCTTTTTGTTTATCACCTTATGCTTTTGTGCACACACGTCTTATCATTGAATGACGATAAAAGAAAGGTTGTTGGACATTCATGGCAGAAACTTGGTGGGCAAATATGGTTGGAGTGTAGAAAGGATGGTGAATTTTATTAATGATTCCATGGATGACATTTTTTTTTCAGGGGAGTGAGGGGGGGAGTTACCTTGTAGTCTAGCCAATATAAGATTTGAAGTTTATTATAATTCATGGAAATAAAATTTCCAAGCTGACAAGTGAACTTGGAAACTACATTAGTCTTATGTAGTAGATTTTCTTTGAGTATGCCTCAAGAAGATGCTAAAGGAGGAGGAGGAGGAGGAGGAGGGTCAAAGGTGGATATGGATGCTGCTTTCTGATTGGCAGAAAAACATTGTTATTTTTAGCCGTAAGCACAAAACCATGTGGCCACTCGTTTTCGCGCGTCTCCCCTGATTATAGGCAAACAAAATCGTGCCTGCTAAATACGACACACAATTTCAAAAGGGTTAAAAAGTAAACGGAAAATATTTGTATGTATAATATATGAGCAAAAAGGGTGACTTTTTGGCAAGGGTGTGGAGGCGGTAGGGCAAAAGTACGATTTTGACTCTGGCAATTTCAAATCTTCTATTCCCACTAGTAATAATAAAATATATATGTTTTCACTATTTAAAAAATTACATTGTCGGTGGGTTGAAATATTTGTTAACATTACAGCTACGTACTTAATGTTCCTAAAGTTCAAATAAATCTTCTTAATAACTAGCAGGGCTACCCGGTGTTGCCCACGGCCATAAAAAAAAGAATAGAAGAGGTTAAAAAGTGTCTGCAATATCTTTATAATAAAACTTCTATCTCTCTACCTCTCTCAATCCATCTTGATGTTTTTCTCTCTCCGCCTTCCCCGCTTTTTTCACATCCCTCTCCCCGACTCCTCTTTCATCTCCACCCAGCCCATTCCTCTCTATTGAAAAAATAATAATATAAGTTATTCACCTCTCATTTATATAATAGATAACATTGGAAATGGCTGAAAAAACGCCCATCTCTGACGAAACCCGGCCGAGTTGACCCCCAAAGAATGAATAATTATTTTTAAATTTTTGATATTATTAAACCAGGGCAATGCTGGTCAAGAAAATACCAACTTTGTGAGTGTTTGTTTTTTAGTTTTTTACTTTTAGCTGGACATACACACATGCACACAGACAACTGCCTTTTATATACTAGACTAGACCAGAACGGGTAAAATGAACAGTTTTGCACCACTTTTATGTCCTTTTCTATAATAGATAATTTTTGTGAATATAATAAATTCTAAATTTTTATTCGGTTCCAGTATGTGAAGTTACATTCCTTGAAACAGAATTTATATAAATGTAGGTATGTGTATATGTTTATATATTTGTATCTACAGGATTCACTCCTAAACTAATAAACCGATCATTATGAATTTTGGAACACATCTGGTGTCGTAATGCGAGCTATATTTAGATTAATTTAGTTTTATACAAAGGACGCAAAGAGGTGGGGGTGGAAGCTCTTTTTGAAAATTCAGATACCTCCGATTTTTGTGAAATTTTAACAGTAGGTATTAAGACATCAATTAATAAATATTCCCCAATTTTCAGTTTTGGAGAGCATTTTAAAGGGTTTTTAGAGGGGCATAATATGAGCACAAACTCCCATTTGATAATTAAAATATTTCAGATTTGCACTGGATTTGATCCATAGTCATTAGTCACCATGAAGCGAGATTCCCTGAATTTCAATTTGTTCTTATGACCCCTTTAAGCTTAAGTCCTAAATTTTAGACATTTTCTAGAATCAAAATCATCTAATAGATTTTGATCAAAATTAGAATTGGGATTCTAGACATAAGGTTTAGCAGCATTATATCTTGATTTTTATCTTCGTAAGGGGATATAAAAGTGGTGAAAAACTGTTTTGTTCAGAATTAATTTTCCCCTTCCTGAGACGGGTATTCTTCTAGTTCTATATAAAGAGGGAGTCGAAAAATTACATTTAACAGACTTTAGCCTACAGTAGCAGACACCGCTTGATAATGAAATCACCAGCTGTTGGAAATAAAAAGGGAGACCAAATGAGATATGCTTGTAACTCCGACGGGCACCACAAGCAATTTACTCAACGCATGATCGATTGCATTTATATTCGGCTCGGTCGTTTTCACGGGCGACGAAAAAGTGCCCGCAAAGTCCTAGTTCATGTTTCTTCACATAACTCTGGCACCCACATGATAATCGTTGCCTTTTTTCTTTGCCATACTTCTTCCATTATTTCTCATGATTTTCTCTTTTGCTCAAATCCTTAAAAGAGGTGCACCTGCTAAAAACTGATTCTTCTCTGTAACCAAATGATCCTATCAGATCTTTTACAATTTACATTATAGAGAACGTTTCTTAGGATATTTATGAATTCCCATATTAAATAGAATTGGGATTCCAGTCTAATTAGCAAAGGTGGAGGGTCTCTATTTACTTGGCTCCCGACAAGGGCAGAGTTAGACACAAAGTCGGTTTTTAATCTAGAGAAAGTCCAGCTCCCCAAAAGAGGGCGCTCAAAGTGGAGATCATCATCATCATCATCATCATCATCATCATCATCATCATCATCATCATCATCATCATCATCATCATCATCATCATCATCATCATCATCATCATCACCGGTTTAACGCCTGTTTTACATGATCGCATGTGTTGGACTGCTTTTAGAAATTGACTTCCAAACTAACCTATCTCTGACCGGTCTTTATTTATCCCTCTTTCTCTCAAATCCATCATTATCCTTCCTCCCATGTTTTCTTGGCCTTTCCCTGCCAACTGATCCTGCTACATCAACTGTTCTACATCTACAAACCCAAGAACTCCCAGCCATTCTTTCAATGTGACTAAACCATCAAAGTCTCCTGTTCTGCACACATCTTCTTATATTGTCCATATTTAATCTTCCTTTAAAGTCATCAAATCTAAGCTTGTCTTTAAGCTTTACACATTCATTGTATCATTTTCATATCATTTCTTTCCATGCAACGCATGTCCTCAACCTTTATTGACGAGATTTCACTTTCAAATATCATCATATTTCGTACACATGCCTGATAGACTTTTCCATAACTGAATATAGATCTGGTGGATTTGAACTCGACATAGGAGATTCCATAGTCTGAGATGATATCCATTAACTTAATCACTCCCCTGGATTTGTTTGGTTTCTATGTTTTTATGGAATATCAGCCCTGAATACTAAAACACAATATCTAGTTTAAATTATTTATTGTAAATGAACTCTATTTTGCAAAGGCTTCATGTCTGCGGCACACATTGCTGCGGGAATGCTGCCCTGAAGATTACAACATGGTCGTCTTCAAATCCAATCTCAACAGATTCCTGTCATAAACCGTCCCCACAAGTAACCAAACTTAGTTCATTCCATTAATCATCCTCAATCCTCTCATGATATTCTTCATCTTTCAACTAGTTATCATTCCATCTCATAAACCCTTATCCTCGGGTGGCTTTTTGCCCATCGTAGGTGTGTGACCAATTAGTATAAAAAAAAATTTCTTTTACAAATGATTAAGAGGGAACAGGGGTTCATACCTTTCTCAAAAGTATTAGTGTAAGTGAATACAATAGGGCTGATTGGATTTTGATTTTTAAGTTTTGTATATATTTCTTTGAATGGTAATTCATGATTTAATTTCTGCAATTACTAATATCATTCCTGCCCGAAAAAGAGACGGGCCAGCCACCTTGGCTGAAGGAAAGGACGGTGACTGAGTTGTTGCTGATCAACATCAAGTGCTTGCTCGGTTGACCAACAACAAGATGGTGTGATTCACTGCGATGAGATCTGGGATGGAATTGGATGGGGTTAACTCAGGACAGACAGTTCCTGGGCTGTTCATTATGATCTGCACTAACCATACACTGGCCAGCGATGACAGATTGAATGAAGACTAATAGCATTCTATACATTTGGCTGCTGATTGAAGAAAAAACACACAGAAATTTCTTTCTTTATTATATCTACTAGCAAATATACGCTCCCTCCGGTCACATATTTTTGCTAGGCTGCCACGTCAGAAATGACGCTAGTATGTAATTTGGGTAGAGCTTTTTATCACTACAATTAATTTAAAAAATATATTGCACATGATAAGTAACATCATTAATAAAAAGATAAATTAAGTTTGAATTATTTTGGTTTGTAGCAACCGTAAACAGTTTTTGCATTAAAAATAAATGTAAAGAAAATAAAAATTTTAAATAAAAATTGAATGTAGTATTTATAATAGTGTAGTAGTAACGAATGAAAGTTAATAAGAGAAGGAAAAGAAGAAATAATTGTTACCTTATATACGATTATAAAAACAGTTATTTAATTGCCCAGTAAAAGGTGTCGTCTGCTCGCATTTCTTTACACACAATCGTTTTGCGACAAATCCAGGTCAGAATCTAATAAGTGATATTTTATGTCTTTCAAAGCAGAAAAAAGGTGTACGTAAATTAAAATCAACAATTAAAAAAACAAAATACTAACCCTAACGACGGGACCAAAGTTAGCGCGGGTCCTAAAGTGAAAACTAAATTCGTTATAAAGTGTGTGTGTGTGTGTTTAAATAGTAATTTTTAAATCAATTATTATTTTAATTAAGCAATTTGATTCAGTGAACTTAATGGCTAATAAGATTAAGAAAATAAACAAACTTAGAACGGTTTAAAAAAATAAATAAGAGGAAAATTATCACTGTGAATGCCAGCGTTGTTGTTTACATTTTAAATAATGCGCCGTATTAACGCTGGCTGTTTAATCAGTTGCGCCATATTGAATTAAGGGAGGGAGGGAGGGATGGGAACCACTGATTAAACAGCCAGCGTTAATCCATTCGTCATAGTTATATTAACTACGTAACGCATTTCATGTATGTATGTATCTGTCTGTCTGTCTAAATTATAATTTATAAGTAAGATTATTAGCAAGCAAAATAGAGTAAATACATGTTGAAATATGAAGAGAACAATCATGAGTGTTTATTTGCGAATATTAATTTATTAGAAGTTCAAAAGCAATTGATTATGTAAATTGGGAAGTACGCATAGTGTTTATAGCGGTTTTTTTAATAGTATATTATGAAGCTTGAGAACTTAATAAATAGTCATAGTACTCTGATGGAGTTTCGGCTTCAGACAGACAGATACATACATAAACTCGGCGATAGGTACGTATATAGTATGAATACTGGGGCGGAGATATGTACCTATATAGAACGCGCAGACAGAAGTGGTACTTTTTATAGAAATATGTCATACTTTTACCCTGGACAACGTAAGAGGAATGGTAGGGAAGAAACAGCTTTCGCAAAAGGCAAAATGAGAAAGTAGCGGTGAAATGGGGCGATCAGGGAAGAGAAAAGTAGAAAGATAAAGAGACGGCTGTAGAGAGAGGGAGAGAAATAGAAGTTTGAATATAAAGATGTTACACACACGATTTTTCTTCTATTTTATATTTTTATGACCCCGAACAACGCCGGGTAGCCCTGCTAGTTATGATATAAACTAGAGTGTTGTCTAACCAGGGACACTTTGTTTTATATATTACTAGAAGAATACCCGTCCCAGGACGGATAAAATTAGTTTTGTAACACCTTTAGGTCCCCCTATGAAAATTAGAATCAAGTATGATTATACTAAACCTTATGTCTAGAATCCTTATTCTAATGTTGATCAAAATCCATTAGTGATTTTGATTCTAGAAAATGTCTAAAATTAACTGCTTAAGCTTAAGAGGTCTTAAGAATAAATTGAAATTCAGGGAATCTTGCTTAATTGGTTTTTAATGACTATGAATCAAATTAAATGCAATTCTGAAATATTTGAATTTTCACATATAAGTTTGTGCTCATATTATGCCCCCTAAAAACTCTTTAAAATACTCCAAAGAAACTCAAATTTTGGGAATGGTTGTTAATCGATGTCTATTCACCATTGCTAAAATTTCACAAAAATTGACGGTATATGAATTTTACCTTCTTTTTACTCCCTTTCTATAAAACTAAATTAAACTAAATATAGACCACATTAACCACCCTTACGTGTGTTCCAAAATTGATAATGATCGATTAATTAATTTTGATATTTAGTTTTTGAAATTTTTCCTGTCTAATGATTTCCAATACAAGGAAAGATATTTAAAAAAAACTTTATTTATTTAGAAAAAAACCATTAATTATTTTGAAGCTCTCAATTAAATCTCTCTCATCTTTATCTCAAGTAAAGTAGTTCAACCTAATCATATCCCAAATTAGTTTCTTGTTGCTCGCCCCTCCCGTCTCTCTCTCTCTCTCTCTCTCTTTCTCCTTCTCTCTCTCCTTCTCCTTCTCTCTCTCTCTTTCTCTCTCTCTCTCTCTCTCTCTATATATATATATATATATATATATCTCTGCAGCTACGGGTTAAATAATATTACTACGCTGATGAACTTAATGCACTTGTATCCTTTCAACGAAAATATCCCCGACCAACCAGAATAGTAGCAAAATCCCACCTCTTCACTTCTTTCCTCAGACCACTTGCCTTTGGAATTCCCTTCCTGCTCATTGTTTCCCCCCACCAAAATTTAAATGCCATGTAAATAAACATCTTGCTGCCCAACTCCCCACCCAAATTGCCCCTATAAATCTGGTCACTTTCACAGTAGCCACTTATGCATCAGTGGCGCTATGACTTGTTTTGGGTAAATAGTAACAGTAAAAAAAATAATTTAAAAAAAATAAGAGATATTGTATTGGTTTTATTAATATAGTCACATTTTTCTCTTTTTTTTTTTTTTTTCACTTTTCTTATCTTTTTTGTTTTTGCTGGAGATAGGGCATCATACCGGATGCCAGACATTCACCTGCTATTTCAGAAACTCCAACCGAGAGATCTTTTTTACGATTCTAACCGTTCCTTTAAGCGCAATTGTTTGAATCTCTCTTGCACTTTGTTCACCGGGTATATTCGCCAGGTAGTTTTTAAAATTATTTTTCATGAACCTAGTACCTCCTGTGATTACTGGAATGATGGAGATCTTCCCAAGATTCCAGTTTCTTTTCATGGTGTACATAAATCCTCGGTATTTAGTTATCTTCTTCTTGTCAGCTCCGTTTAAGCCAACAGCATTAGGGACACTGACTTTAACTAGTTTCTACTCTCTCCCTCTTGTCCCATATCACTATGTCAGGTTTAACTGCTTCATTTTCTAGGTATGTAGCTGTAGGGATTGCATAGCCATAGTGGATGGTGTATGACTTATTTTCAACAGTTCTTTCTAGCGTAGCTTCCCAGGACTTGCAGCTACACTGGATTTTTTTGTATGCCTTCTAATTTTAATATTATGTTCCAATTCCCATATAAATAATAAATCAAGTTATCATGTTGCAAAATTTCAGTTTTCTAGCAAGTACATATGATAATCAAGTTTACCTACAAAGGTGATAAAAATATGAATTTATAAACAATCATGTGTCCATGCCTTCAGTGCATGAGGATACTAGCTTCCTTTGCCAACTTGCTATCGTTTCGCAAAGTTTGCTACTTGAAATACACAAGAGAAAAACCTTTCACATTTATTTATATAAATAGATATTAATATTTTAGTCATTTTGATAAAAATTTATTCATCTTTTAAATAAGACTGCCAAGAAAGGAAAATAAAGAAGTAATCAATTCGTTGGAGTGATGGTGTGTGTGTGTGTGTGTGTGGGGGGGGCTTTTTAAAACTTACTAATGGGAGGGAGGGAGTACTCAGTCCCCCTGCCCCCCTTTATCTATATGGTGTCGCTAACGAAACGAGAGAGAGGATGGTGGAGAGGTCAGTCAGTTACCCTCTCCCCTTTCTGAACCTTTGCTTATGCATCGTATATCTTTTTCTAGTTAGTTCAATTTAAATTACCTCCCCTGAAAATTAATCAGCAAATATTTTAAGAAATAATTTATCCCTTTTTTTATTAAACCACTTTAATTAATTACTATGAATATCAACAAAACTATTGCATGCATATGGAAAAAATAGGGCAATAAAATTACGAATGAATAACACAAAACATTAATTTATTATGAACTGTTTAAAAGATAGTTATGAAAATTAGGCATTCAAAGATCTGTCTTTGGACCTTTTATCTCTATGAAGTGAATTTTATAACAAGCAGTACTACTAGCTTCATTGCAAGATCCAACAGGATTTGTTGTTGTTGTTGATCACTCTGCGCCGCTTGCTGTGAATACTTGCCGACTTGGTATTTACATTCCTCCTAAAATTCCAAGCTAATTTCTGGTGGCTAACTGGTAACTCTCTTGACTGCGAATCAGTGGCGATTTGTGATCGGAGTTCGCACCCATTGACTGTCGAGAATTAGCTTCCTGCGCTGAAGATTTCGTAAGCATGAAACATTGATGTCTATAGGTAATAAATAATTAATATTTATTTATAATATACATATATATATATATATATATATATATATATATATATATATATATATATATATATATATATATATATATATAGTCTCGGAAGTTTCTCAACCATTAAAACTATATTAAAAAAAAAAAAAAAAATTATAGTCCCAAGTCTTCCAGTGGAAAATCACTCATGTAAGTCAATTTATTTTTTACAGTTATTATATTAGTTTATTTCTAACACTATTTTAAGGGATCATCAGTTGTTTACCATGAAAAACTGTTTCGGGAATATATATATATATATATATATATATATATATATATATATATATATATATACAGTATTTAAAAATAATAATATAAAAACACTAACCCGTTTTGATGGTATATGTAGGAGTGATAAATCAAAAAAGTTCCAGTTTGAGGAGAGATATAAAAAAAAAACTGCATTCTATATTCAAAATTTTCATCAATTATTTTAAATCTGGATTTGAACTCAACTTCTTTTCTTTTCTTTATTTATCCCCAAACAAAGCATTGACACTGAGATGTAAGTAAAGTGTTACAGGCCAATGAAAATGTTATTTTAAACTAAAGCTTGACAGACCAAAGAAAATGCTATTTTAAACTGAAGCTTGACAGACCTAAGAAAATGCTATTTTAAACTGAATCTTCATAGATCAATGAAAATACTATTATAAACTGAAGAAGCTTGACAGACACATGAAAATGCTATTTTAAACTGAAGCTTGACAGACCAAAGAAAATGTTATTTTAAACTGAAGCTTGACAGCTAATGAAAATACGATTTTAAACTGAAGCTTGACAGACCAATGACAATGCTATTTAAACTGAAGCTTGACAGACTAATGGCAATGCTATTTTAAACTGAAGCTTGAGAGACAGACCAATGAAAATGCTATTTCGAATTTAACTGTTACAGATGAACGAACCAACGAACGAACCGACAGAGACTCTTGTAGAGCTGCATGGACGTATCAAAGACAAAATTCAACAGATACAACTTCCATTGAAATATATAATCCATTTAATCACTAAGAGGACATTTTATTTTTGGGCCTACTCTGTTGAAGGTAAAATTAAAACGTCTCTCTGTAAGGGTAGATATTATTTATTTAAAAAATAGATAAAAAGAAATTATTATTATTATTATTATAAACTTATTCAGCCAAGAATAACAATCTGCTTCTTTTTTTTTTTAATGATCTTTTCATGTACCGCCATTATAAAGTGAGGCCAAAAAGAGCAGGGCATGGCTAAGCGGGCCGGGCGTCGTCTAATTCCGGTGCTGGAGCCAGAGCTACACCCAAAACCAATATTATTCCCAGCTGTTAAGGCAATTCCAAAATTAATGTCAAGATTTGGCTCTAACCAAAATGAAAATTATTTCAGATGATGATGATGATGATGATGAATCATCCGTGTGTTGTTGTTGTTGTTGTTGTTTTTTTCGTTATTGTTGTTATTGTTGTTATTGTTGTTTGTTTGTTTGTTTGTTTGTTTGTTTGTTTGTTTGTTTTCTATGCTTCTTTGGGGATCTTATGTCTCCTTAATTAACGCGATCATTGAAAAAAAGAA
>OY744543.1:43048306-43108306 GCA_963556195.1 Sepiola atlantica
GGTAAAAGTGTTCAGTTGGTTACATTTATTGGATGTGTTTCTACCAGTACTTTGTTTAATTTTCGATTTTTAAGCGATTTTTTATTATTTATTTTTTTGGTAAAAGTGTTCAGTTGGTGACATTTATTGGATGTGTTTCTACCAGTACTTTGTTTAATTTTCGATTTTTAAGCGATTTTTTATTATTTATTTTTTTGGTAAAAGTGTTCAGTTGGTGACATTTATTGGATGTGTTTCTACCAGTACTTTGTTTAATTTTCGATTTTTAAGCGATTTTTTATTATTTATTTTTTTGGTAAAAGTGTTCAGTTGGTGACATTTATTGGATGTGTTTCTACCAGTACTTTGTTTAATTTTCGATTTTTAAGCGATTTTTTATTATTTATTTTTTTGGTAAAAGTGTTCAGTTGGTGACATTTATTGGATGTGTTTCTACCAGTACTTTGTTTAATTTTCGATTTTTAAGCGATTTTTTATTATTTATTTTTTTGGTAAAAGTGTTCAGTTGGTGACATTTATTGGATGTGTTTCTACCAGTACTTTGTTTAATTTTCGATTTTTAAGCGATTTTTTATTATTTATTTTTTTGGTAAAAGTGTTCAGTTGGTGACATTTATTGGATGTGTTTCTACCAGTACTTTGTTTAATTTTCGATTTTTAAGCGATTTTTTATTATTTATTTTTTTGGTAAAAGTGTTCAGTTGGTGACATTTATTGGATGTGTTTCTACCAGTACTTTGTTTAATTTTCGATTTTTAAGCGATTTTTTATTATTTATTTTTTTGGTAAAAGTGTTCAGTTGGTGACATTTATTGGATGTGTTTCTACCAGTACTTTGTTTAATTTTCGATTTTTAAGCGATTTTTTATTATTTATTTTTTTGGTAAAAGTGTTCAGTTGGTGACATTTATTGGATGTGTTTCTACAAGTACTTTGTTTAATTTTCGATTTTTAAGCGATTTTTTATTATTTATTTTTTTGGTAAAAGTGTTCAGTTGGTGACATTTATTGGATGTGTTTCTACCAGTACTTTGTTTAATTTTCGATTTTTAAGCGATTTTTTATTATTTATTTTTTTGGTAAAAGTGTTCAGTTGGTGACATTAATTGGATGTGTTTCTACCAGTACTTTGTTTAATTTTCGATTTTTAAGCGATTTTTTATTATTTATTTTTTTGGTAAAAGTGTTCAGTTGGTGACATTTATTGGATGTGTTTCTACCAGTACTTTGTTTAATTTTCGATTTTTAAGCGATTTTTTATTATTTATTTTTTTGGTAAAAGTGTTCAGTTGGTGACATTAATTGGATGTGTTTCTACCAGTACTTTGTTTAATTTTCGATTTTTAAGCGATTTTTTATTATTTATTTTTTTGGTAAAAGTGTTCAGTTGGTGACATTAATTGGATGTGTTTCTACCAGTACTTTGTTTAATTTTCGATTTTTAAGCGATTTTTTATTATTTATTTTTTTGGTAAAAGTGTTCAGTTGGTGACATTAATTGGATGTGTTTCTACCAGTACTTTGTTTAATTTTCGATTTTTAAGCGATTTTTTATTATTTATTTTTTTGGTAAAAGTGTTCAGTTGGTGACATTAATTGGATGTGTTTCTACCAGTACTTTGTTTAATTTTCGATTTTTAAGCGATTTTTTATTATTTATTTTTTTGGTAAAAGTGTTCAGTTGGTGACATTTATTGGATGTGTTTCTACCAGTACTTTGTTTAATTTTCGATTTTTAAGCGATTTTTTATTATTTATTTTTTTGGTAAAAGTGTTCAGTTGGTGACATTTATTGGATGTGTTTCTACCAGTACTTTGTTTAATTTTCGATTTTTAAGCGATTTTTTATTATTTATTTTTTTGGTAAAAGTGTTCAGTTGGTGACATTTATTGGATGTGTTTCTACCAGTACTTTGTTTAATTTTCGATTTTTAAGCGATTTTTTATTATTTATTTTTTTGGTAAAAGTGTTCAGTTGGTGACATTTATTGGATGTGTTTCTACCAGTACTTTGTTTAATTTTCGATTTTTAAGCGATTTTTTATTATTTATTTTTTTGGTAAAAGTGTTCAGTTGGTGACATTTATTGGATGTGTTTCTACCAGTACTTTGTTTAATTTTCGATTTTTAAGCGATTTTTTATTATTTATTTTTTTGGTAAAAGTGTTCAGTTGGTGACATTAATTGGATGTGTTTCTACCAGTACTTTGTTTAATTTTCGATTTTTAAGCGATTTTTTATTATTTATTTTTTTGGTAAAAGTGTTCAGTTGGTGACATTTATTGGATGTGTTTCTACCAGT
This sequence comes from Sepiola atlantica, assembly GCA_963556195.1. Taxonomy (NCBI): domain Eukaryota; kingdom Metazoa; phylum Mollusca; class Cephalopoda; order Sepiida; family Sepiolidae; genus Sepiola; species Sepiola atlantica. The sequence continues at coordinate 43,050,609 of OY744543.1, forward strand.
ACTTTGTTTAATTTTCGATTTTTAAGCGATTTTTTATTATTTATTTTTTTGGTAAAAGTGTTCAGTTGGTGACATTTATTGGATGTGTTTCTACCAGTACTTTGTTTAATTTTCGATTTTTAAGCGATTTTTTATTATTTATTTTTTTGGTAAAAGTGTTCAGTTGGTTACATTTATTGGATGTGTTTCTACCAGTACTTTGTTTAATTTTCGATTTTTAAGCGATTTTTTATTATTTATTTTTTTGGTAAAGTGTTCAGTTGGTGACATTAATTGGATGTGTTTCTACCAGTACTTTGTTTAATTTTCGATTTTTAAGCGATTTTTTATTATTTATTTTTTTGGTAAAAGTGTTCAGTTGGTGACATTTATTGGATGTGTTTCTACCAGTACTTTGTTTAATTTTCGATTTTTAAGCGATTTTTTATTATTTATTTTTTTGGTAAAAGTGTTCAGTTGGTTACATTTATTGGATGTGTTTCTACCAGTACTTTGTTTAATTTTCGATTTTTAAGCGATTTTTTATTATTTATTTTTTTGGTAAAAGTGTTCAGTTGGTGACATTTATTGGATGTGTTTCTACCAGTACTTTGTTTAATTTTCGATTTTTAAGCGATTTTTTATTATTTATTTTTTTGGTAAAAGTGTTCAGTTGGTGACATTTATTGGATGTGTTTCTACCAGTACTTTGTTTAATTTTCGATTTTTAAGCGATTTTTTATTATTTATTTTTTTGGTAAAAGTGTTCAGTTGGTGACATTTATTGGATGTGTTTCTACCAGTACTTTGTTTAATTTTCGATTTTTAAGCGATTTTTTATTATTTATTTTTTTGGTAAAAGTGTTCAGTTGGTGACATTAATTGGATGTGTTTCTACCAGTACTTTGTTTAATTTTCGATTTTTAAGCGATTTTTTATTATTTATTTTTTTGGTAAAAGTGTTCAGTTGGTGACATTTATTGGATGTGTTTCTACCAGTACTTTGTTTAATTTTCGATTTTTAAGCGATTTTTTATTATTTATTTTTTTGGTAAAAGTGTTCAGTTGGTGACATTTATTGGATGTGTTTCTACCAGTACTTTGTTTAATTTTCGATTTTTAAGCGATTTTTTATTATTTATTTTTTTGGTAAAAGTGTTCAGTTGGTGACATTTATTGGATGTGTTTCTACCAGTACTTTGTTTAATTTTCGATTTTTAAGCGATTTTTTATTATTTATTTTTTTGGTAAAAGTGTTCAGTTGGTGACATTTATTGGATGTGTTTCTACCAGTACTTTGTTTAATTTTCGATTTTTAAGCGATTTTTTATTATTTATTTTTTTGGTAAAAGTGTTCAGTTGGTGACATTTATTGGATGTGTTTCTACAAGTACTTTGTTTAATTTTCGATTTTTAAGCGATTTTTTATTATTTATTTTTTTGGTAAAAGTGTTCAGTTGGTGACATTTATTGGATGTGTTTCTACCAGTACTTTGTTTAATTTTCGATTTTTAAGCGATTTTTTATTATTTATTTTTTTGGTAAAAGTGTTCAGTTGGTGACATTAATTGGATGTGTTTCTACCAGTACTTTGTTTAATTTTCGATTTTTAAGCGATTTTTTATTATTTATTTTTTTGGTAAAAGTGTTCAGTTGGTGACATTTATTGGATGTGTTTCTACCAGTACTTTGTTTAATTTTCGATTTTTAAGCGATTTTTTATTATTTATTTTTTTGGTAAAAGTGTTCAGTTGGTGACATTAATTGGATGTGTTTCTACCAGTACTTTGTTTAATTTTCGATTTTTAAGCGATTTTTTATTATTTATTTTTTTGGTAAAAGTGTTCAGTTGGTGACATTAATTGGATGTGTTTCTACCAGTACTTTGTTTAATTTTCGATTTTTAAGCGATTTTTTATTATTTATTTTTTTGGTAAAAGTGTTCAGTTGGTGACATTAATTGGATGTGTTTCTACCAGTACTTTGTTTAATTTTCGATTTTTAAGCGATTTTTTATTATTTATTTTTTTGGTAAAAGTGTTCAGTTGGTGACATTAATTGGATGTGTTTCTACCAGTACTTTGTTTAATTTTCGATTTTTAAGCGATTTTTTATTATTTATTTTTTTGGTAAAAGTGTTCAGTTGGTGACATTTATTGGATGTGTTTCTACCAGTACTTTGTTTAATTTTCGATTTTTAAGCGATTTTTTATTATTTATTTTTTTGGTAAAAGTGTTCAGTTGGTGACATTTATTGGATGTGTTTCTACCAGTACTTTGTTTAATTTTCGATTTTTAAGCGATTTTTTATTATTTATTTTTTTGGTAAAAGTGTTCAGTTGGTGACATTAATTGGATGTGTTTCTACCAGTACGTTGTTTAATTTTCGATTTTTAAGCGATTTTTTATTATTTATTTTTTTGGTAAAAGTGTTCAGTTGGTGACATTTATTGGATGTGTTTCTACCAGTACTTTGTTTAATTTTCGATTTTTAAGCGATTTTTTATTATTTATTTTTTTGGTAAAAGTGTTCAGTTGGTGACATTTATTGGATGTGTTTCTACCAGTACTTTGTTTAATTTTCGATTTTTAAGCGATTTTTTATTATTTATTTTTTTGGTAAAAGTGTTCAGTTGGTGACATTTATTGGATGTGTTTCTACCAGTACTTTGTTTAATTTTCGATTTTTAAGCGATTTTTTATTATTTATTTTTTTGGTAAAAGTGTTCAGTTGGTGACATTTATTGGATGTGTTTCTACCAGTACTTTGTTTAATTTTCGATTTTTAAGCGATTTTTTATTATTTATTTTTTTGGTAAAAGTGTTCAGTTGGTGACATTTATTGGATGTGTTTCTACCAGTACTTTGTTTAATTTTCGATTTTTAAGCGATTTTTTATTATTTATTTTTTTGGTAAAAGTGTTCAGTTGGTGACATTTATTGGATGTGTTTCTACCAGTACTTTGTTTAATTTTCGATTTTTAAGCGATTTTTTATTATTTATTTTTTTGGTAAAAGTGTTCAGTTGGTGACATTTATTGGATGTGTTTCTACCAGTACTTTGTTTAATTTTCGATTTTTATGCGATTATCAAGGGCCAGGGGTACACATGCATTGTTTATCGACGCCATCTTCTTTTTCGTTCTAACTGAGCACTATGTGTGTGTTTTACCAAAAAACGCTTTAAAATAAATTGAACTTATCCAGGTAGGTAGAAGAGTAACTTATCTTGCCTTTGGTAACATTTATTTGTTGCATATTTGCTTTTTCACCTCCTTTTTTTTTGCTTTGTTCGCTCTTGTAATAAATGCCTAAAATAAATTATCTCAGTTGAGAGCAAATACATTGAGAATGTTGAAAGGTTATAACAATCTTTTATTATGGAAACCTGCGAAAAATGAAACAATAATTTCTTTTTAGTGAATTTTATTTAGTGGTGTTTTTTTGTTGTTGTTTTATCTTTTGTTTTTTTTGTAAGTAAAGTTTCCATACAAGCTGGTCAACCAGCTGGGGTGAAAGTGAAAGGTTGACTGTTCAACATTAACCCACTGGAAAAAAAATGGAATCCAGTAATTCTTTCGTGTTGCAGAAATTAGCAGCTATGTAAATAAAAGAATATTGGATGGTGAGGAATATTTATGAAAAGTAATTTTCATAGCTAACAGCTAGTCTCCATATGCTAATGTCAGTTTCTTGGAGATGCCCTACATCCACACACACACAGCTAACAAAAAAAAATATAATAAGCTATCTATCCCTACCCGGAGATGCCCTGGAATCTTTTTGCATTTTTGGGTTCGCTCATTGCTGCCCCCCCCCCCACATACACACCTTTTTGTCTTTCCTCTATATTAATATCTTGTAAGAAAATATTTATATTTTTGCAAAACAATCTGTTCTGCAATAAAAATCGATTGAGTGGTGTCTTTAAATCGCATAAATACATTCGATTTTTTAACTAGGCCGTTTTTTTTGTATCAAATTATTTTTTTGATAGAAATTAGAGTTAATTCGTCGTTTCACAGCCAAAATAGCGGACAATAAACCGTCTGCATGTTTTCAACCTCACAAATGAGTAAGTAAACTCAAAAAAATTGTTGTGAATTAATTTCAAATTTACCTTAAATTATTTTAAAAGAATTACAGTTGGGAAATTATTCCAAAACAATTCATTTGGATTTACTTACTCATTTGTGAGGTCAGAAAAAAAATCAAATAAATGCAGCCGATTCATTATCCGCCATTTTGGCTGTGAAACGACGAATTAACCGAAATGAGATTATTTTTTTTTAAATAGCTGCATCCTCTAAAAAGTTTGAATTATCAATGGAGGTTGAATAGCAGTTATTTGCCAGCATGTCACGCTTAACGTTTGAAATAGCATTTCTATCAGTCTTTCACGTTTAACGTTTTAAATAGCTTATTTGTCAGCTAGTCACATCTAATGTTTGAAATAGGATTTCTGTCAGCCCATCATGCTTAACATTTGAAATAGCATTTCCGTCAGTCTGTCATGCTTAAGTTTAAAATCTTCCTTACTTTTTGACTTGATTATGAACAGAGTCAAAAGGGTAAAAATAAGGGCTTTTTTTTCCAGCCCGCCAAATTAAGTGTCTGTTGATTGGTCAAGGAGAATCGTCTTGGCCAATCAAATAGGACCTTTTTCAGAATAGGTGATGAACAAGAAGATAATTATTTGGGGGTAAAAAGGGAGCTAATCCCTTTTTTTATAATATATATATATTATATAGCTGTCCTTAACTGGCGTTTCCCCAGATATCTTTTTAATTTCATTTTTGTTTCGCTCACTGACTCAACACTCACTCCCTTATGTTTTTTCTTTATATTAATTTCTTGTAAGAAAATATTTATATTTTCAGAAAAGTAATTCAATGAATAAATATATGCCATTAAACAAAAATTGGTTCTGCAATAAAAATCGATCGGACGTTTTTAAATCGCACAAATACTTTAGATTTTTAATTATGCCGTTTTATGTTATTAAAATATTATTTTAAATAGAATTTTGAAAGTTATTTTTTTATTTATTACGGTATCGTTTGGTTATTAAATTGAGCCACATTGTTATAAAACCATAACTAAAATAGAGAAAAGATAGGTTTTCTTCTTTAGAAAGTGAAGTGAAAAACAAAGTTGTTTACAATATCAGCAGGCAGGATCGTAAAGAGTGTAAGTGAAGATTTACATGACGAATGCAGGGAGGGGTAAACTGGTTGTGAATTTGATGTGCCAGCGAAGGAGAGGAAGGATAAAATCTGAAATGCATTCTGGTAAATTTAATTTCGTAAGTAAATTGTTTTTTAAATAGGATTTGGTAAACGTGAAGTTTCTTGACCTGATAATTTTATCGGAAAGGCAATATGCAGTAGCTTGAAAAATTTATTTTTGAAGATTATGACATGCTGAACGTATTGGCATTAAAATCAATTTAGTAAGTATTACATATGGAATAGGAAAAAAAAGCACTTTTTTAAATTGGTAAATATGCCAGCATATCGACTTATTTCCAATATGGCAGCCGGTTTTATTGGCATAGATGAACCTGGACGGTAGTCGATATAAAAATGGGAATCGAAAATGGTTTAAACAAAAAGAAGTAAAGTATTTTAAATTCATTACAAGACTTTACTCGTTTTCGTTATAGTTTATCTTAACTATTATGTATTATATAAGACAAGATTATTCAGTTGTCATCTATTGACAAAATGTAAACAAATAAATACAACAAATAAACATTTATTTTGAGTCTATTGACAAAATGTAAACAAATAAATACAACAAATAAACATTTATTTTTAGTCTATTGACAAAATGTAAACAAATAAATACAACAAATAAACATTTATTTTGAGTCTATTGACAAAATGTAAACAAATAAATACAACAAATAAACATTTATTTTTAGTCTATTGAAAAAATGTAAACAAATAAATACAACAAATAAACATTTATTTTTAGTCTATTGACAAAATGTAAACAAATGAATACAACAAATAAACATTTATTTTGAGTCTATTGACAAAATGTAAACAAATAAATACAACAAATAAACATTTATTTTGAGTCTGTTGACAAAATGTAAACAAATAAATACAACAAATAAACATTTATTTTTAGTCTATTGACAAAATGTAAACAAATAAATACAACAAATAAACATTTATTTTGAGTCTGTTGACAAAATGTAAACAAATAAATACAACAAATAAACATTTATTTTGAGTCTATTGACAAAATGTAAACAAATAAATACAACAAATAAATATTTATTTTGAGTCTGTTGACAAAATGTAAACAAATAAATACAACAAATAAACATTTATTTTGAGTCTATTGACAAAATGTAAACAAATAAATACAACAAATAAACATTTATCTTGAGTCGTTGACAAAATGTAAACAAATAAATACAACAAATAAACATTTATTTTGAGTCTGTTGACAAAATGTAAACAAATAAATACAACAAATAAACATTTATTTTGAGTCTATTGACAAAATGTAAACAAATAAATACAACAAATAAATATTTATTTTGAGTCTGTTGACAAAATGTAAACAAATAAATACAACAAATAAACATTTATTTGGAGTCTATTGACAAAATGTAAACAAATAAATACAACAAATAAACATTTATTTTGAGTCTGTTGACAAAATGTAAACAAATAAATACAACAAATAAACATTTATTTTGAGTCTGTTGACAAAATGTAAACAAATAAATACAACAAATAAACATTTATTTTGAGTCTGTTGACAAAATGTAAACAAATAAATACAACAAATAAACATTTATTTTGAGTCTATTGAAAAAATGTAAACAAATAAATACAACAAATAAACATTTATTTTGAGTCTATTGACAAAATGTAAACAAATAAATACAACAAATAAACATTTATTTTGAGTCTATTGACAAAATGTAAACAAATAAATACAACAAATAAACATTTATTTTGAGTCTGTTGACAAAATGTAAACAAATAAATACAACAAATAAACATTTATTTTGAGTCTATTGACAAAATGTAAACAAATAAATACAACAAATAAACATTTATTTTGAGTCTATTGAAAAAATGTAAACAAATAAATACAACAAATAAACATTTATTTTGAGTCTATTGACAAAATGTAAACAAATAAATACAACAAATAAACATTTATTTTGAGTCTATGGAAAAAAATGTAAACAAATAAATACAACAAATAAACATTTACAATATAAACGTGTCCAGTAACGGGTATTCTTCTAGTGCAAGGGTGCTCAACCTTTTTAAGAAATTTTCTGTGGATCTCTGTATTTAAGTAGCAAATAATTAATTTTCTGAAATAAAGAATGATTTAAATTTCAAAATAGACTGCATTGTTTCAAACGAACAAAAGAAGTCATTTTTATTTAATAAAAAATGTCAATGTGATGCTGGGCATTGATGCTTTTTATACAAGGAGAAATAATCAATTGAAATAGTTTTATTTAGTTTTAATCTATAGTTCATGTCTAACTGGTTTCTTGATTTTTTTTTGGGGGGGGGGTTATGTCAGTAACCGCTGAAAAGCCTGATTCTAAAAGTTAAGCTAGGTAGTTGGAAAATATGTAATGCTCCCTAACTTTTAAGTGAAAGAAATATTAAAGAAACACTTTTTCCAATCCTCAAATCTGGATGTGGCCCACAAGAATTATTTTGTGGACCACTAGTGGTACGCATGGACCACGCATTGGCCACTACAGTTCTAGTGTATGTAGACAAAGTCAAAGTATGTGATTGTAACAGAAGTAATAAAAAAAAAATGATTGAAACTTTTATGAAGGCTTTGTGGAACAAGGGAAAATTGTAACAATGTTTCCATTCAAAAATACAAAATCATTTCAAGTCAAGTGAACAATACAGATTATGTTCTGCTCCTGAAAAGTGGAAGTCAGCAATTAGTGCCACATGACAGTCCAAGTTGTTTGTGTTATTGTTGGGGGTAGGAAATCGCTTTTTCTTTTCTGCCTTTTCATTTTGTTAGCGTTTTATTCATCCATTTCTTTTTATTTCCAGGCAGGCCAACGTTGTACTATAATCATAAGATATTTCACCAAAGGGCTGACGACATTTGAAATAATTATCTTTACATTAGAAACACAAACTTATTTTAAAATAATAAGAAGGTGTAGTTTGCTTGAAGCATTGCGTGTAATATGTATATAGAGAAGTATTAGAAGGCTATCACAATGCAAGACATAAAAATGTCGGTTTTGAGAAGGAGGATAAAAACAAAGTAATTTTTTTAAATTTTTATAGTAAATCTTACTTGTTTAATCAAAACTTCTACACGGTGATCTAATGTGTGTGACTGTGTTCCATAATATATTTCGAGGAAAGACCTCTTCTTTTTTTTTTTTCTAATATAGTTCACCCCAGATAAGGCAGGCTGCCACTGTAGACGTAAGGGGCTACTGAGAAGAAAGAAAAGGGAGACGGTTTGGGGGGGGGGGGGGTCAACCCAAATTGGGATCCGCGCAGCGAGATGTCTGTTTACATTAGTTTTAAACTTCTGCATGTCAGTACCGTTGGGGAAACAGGGGGCAGGGATGGAGTTCCAGAGGCCAGCAGCACGAGAAAAGAAGCTATTTGAGTAGAAAGCTCTCCGGCATCTGGGGACATCCACAGTGAATGGATGAGATTTAGTCGATTGTCGAGTTGGTCTAGTGAACTTACGTTGAAGGGGCACCAGAGCAGCCAATTCATCAGAGCACAATCCATTGAAGTATTTGTAAAACAAGCACAAGGATGCTACATTGCGGCGATGAGACAGAGACTGGAGCTTGGTTTACAGATAGTGGGTGTTTAAAATCTCCTTAAACTCATGTGGACTAATAATGTTGCTTTATGGCTATACTGCAGTAAATGTCAGTGACCTGTAGCAAATAAAACAAAATAATTTTTTTAAATGATGAAATGATTCTCATAAATTAATTTGTAATTGTTACATTTATTTACTTATTTCTAAATTATTAAGCGTATTTAATGTCTATCAAAACAATCCCAAGACTATTATTTTAAAATATAATCTTTTTAATCTATAAGCTTACACTACAGACATTTATTTATGGAAATTACTGGGTTTTTTTAGTAATGTAAGGCCATTAGCGCCCATAGTACTTTTTTTCTTTTTTAAAACTGTTATTCACCCCAAACAAAGCATATTGCCACATCTGGGTTAGTACACTAACCACTAGTCAACCTCTAGACATCACATGCCATCCGTTCAGTCTAGAGAGACTATGGACACCCCTGAAAGGGGCTGGCTACACGTGTAATTGTGAAGCAAGGGTTGCGCAATTCCTAACAACACCTCTCCTGAGTCGACACTGCTTGATTCCAATGGCAAGCAATTCAAGACGACTGGAAACAATGCCGAGATAAGCAGAGAGCACATACAGCACCTGGTATTCCCAAATGGTCACCCATTTAGTACTGGCCAGGCTCGACGTCGCTTAACTTCGGTGATCTAACGGGAGCCGGTGTGTCAAAAAGAGTCTTTAACTTAATAGGTCCCGCACTGTTTACTAAGTTCCAACCTCTGTCTCATAATCATAATGTTGAATCCGTGTACTTATTTTACAAGTACTTCCATGGAATGTGCTCCAACGAATTTGCTGCACTTGTGTCCCCTAAATGTAAATACCACGAAGAACCCGACTAGCAGCAAAATCCTACCCCTTCACTGTAGAGGTCACCACATTCGGAAAACTTTCTAATTTAATAACTTCTGTTCTCGAACCGCTTGACTTTGAAATTCCTTACCTGTTCGAACATGCAGAAATTTAAATGTAATGTGAACAAACATCTCACTACCCAATTGCTGTGAATTAAGGGCCAGATTTATAGAGGGCATCCTAAGTTGGAAGTTGCGCAGCGAGATGTTTGTTCACATTTAAATTCTTGCATGTTGATACAGTTGGAGAAATAGGGAGCAAGGAAGAAATTCGATTTTTAGGACCAGAAGGATAATTAATCATATTTAGCAATATTTGTATTTTTAAGAGAAATCTATAATTAGTCATAAATGTTGGAATGTCTTTCAAATATTACGCCTACTTTTCAATGTATATTGGCAACACTGATGTTTTCAGTATACTGTTTCATCTATTATTCAATCAAACTTTTTGGTAATTAGCCATACTAAACCACATTTTTATATAGTACTAGACCACCCGTGACCCGTTGGGTCAGTTTGTTATATTAGCTATGGAATTCATGTATGAGCGTGACACTTGTGACATAAAGAAAATAGGTTTTTTTTACATAACAGAAGCATTTCTATGAAAGTATATTAAAATGAAAAAAGAATATAGATAGATTTCTATGAGTCGTTCTGTTTATTATAATTGTTTTTTTTTAAAATTACAGTTACTGAATTATAAGTGGTTGGTTAGGGCGATTTGAGAAAGGAAGGGGGTACAGCAAGCTTTCTCGCGTACGTAACGAAAACAGAGGGAGTAGGAGTGGTGAAATCTATGAGAGGGAAAGTGGGAGGTGGTTTCGTTCACCGACCGCTAGTATGGCTGATATTAATAATGAGTGTTGTTTTTTTGTTTGTTTGTTTTTGTTTTTTAAAAGGGAGGAGTTTTTTTGAAACTGCGACAGACTTTATGAAGTCCTCCCGTTGAATGTTTTTAGCCATGAAGAAAACAAATAAACTATTTGATGAAATTAAATGAAATTGTTTAAAAATTTCCAGAATGAAAAATTTCATGCGTTCGTTAATCATAATAGAGAATAACGGAATTGGAATAACAGATTGAAGACGATGCTATTTACGCATGCGCAACCGGATGTTGAAAACCGGAAAGCTGAAAGCTGATTGCAAACATACAAGACCAATAGAGTTTTAGTATTATATAGATTAGTAGGAAGACTCGACGTTGCTCTGGATTGAATGACGATTACTACTATGTATTTTTTCATAACACACTTTGTTTTTAATACCTCCAACTCCCGTTTCACCCTTTAATATAATCGGAAGAAGCTGAAATGTTGGAAAACTCTCTGAATTAGTGTCTTATACATATGGTTTAAATTTCATTAAAATCGTAAACATGTATTTGAAGTTTTAAGGGAGTTCTCTCCCCATGAGTCATTTAAAGGTAGGCACACATAGATATTCGGCACATAGAGTGTGATGTAGAGATTCGGGGCCACTTCCATTGTCTTCTCTGGAGAATTGTATACATATGATATAAATTTCAACAAAATAGGATGTATTTGTAAGTTTTAAAGGAGGTTCGGCCCTCATAGCTCCCTTAGCTTAGGGTTGCACTTAGATATTCAGGACCACTTCCATTGTCTTCCCCAGAAAATTTTTATACATATGATTTAAATTTCATAAAAAGTATGGTATTTTTGAAGTTTTAAGGGGGTTATGCCCTCATAGTCCCCTTTGGGGTGCATATAGAGATTTGAAACTACTGCCATTGTCTTACATAAGAATCTTACATAAGAATGCACTTTTAGATTTTATCTAGATTCTCTATCCTTTCTTTCTATAGGGAACGCACAAACATCACGCACACACATACACACAGATATTGAGTTTTATATATAGAGATAAATGAATGCTTTATCCTATAAAGTCAAGTAAATCTTTGAAGGTAATTTTGCTCAAATAGAATACATTATATTTACAAAAGATTTTTGCTAGTAAATTCAAATAAAATATTGGACATTAATGGGTTAATCTCTACAGTAAGCGAATTATAAGACAACTTTGCATCTGTCTTTGTGCGTGACTTTGATGATTACATTTGAATTATTATTATTATTATTTTTATTTACCACTAGTTCTTGATACCCGGCGTTGCCTGGGAGTCATTTTACATTCATTTTTGCTTTTCTACGGACCAGACTATTTTTCCCCATTACACAGTGCCCTTCATTTTGTACAGCGCTCATGGAAGCATTAATAAATTTCACAATTTTTTCTAAAATTCAACCATACTTGGTAAACTGGTGATACCAGATCAGGCTGCCCTGTGGCTCCCTGAGACGAAATTCACCTACATTGACGTTTTTTTTTTTTTTTTTTTTTTGTAAAACTTAATTATGTTCTACAAAACCAAAAACAAAAACAACAGCCCCTCTCCCTTTCTCCCTCCCCTTTTTTATTTTTATTTTTCCTACCCTACTCCCGGTCCTGGATATGACCTTAAACTACATCCGATGGTGAGATCCGGCTTACGGACTTTGGGGAATGTGGAGCCTCCTCTTAATTACCATTGCTCCCAGGTCCACTCTGACCCGGAGTGGTAGTACCTGTTAGGGTCCCAACTATGGGTTAAATAGAAACAGATATTAAAAGGGGAAAGAAACAAAAAAGAGAAGAAAACAAGACCAGATTCGGCATTAAATAACCCAAAAAGGGTTGATATGCCGTAAAACAAAACTACCAAACCAAACCATACTTGGTAAAAATAAACTTCAGTCGCTGCCTAATTTATTCACCAAGTTTCAGTTATAAATATCCAACATTCTTGTTTTATTACCGTTCTATGAGATATGGGGACACTTTGTTGATTGTCTCATCAGTAGGAGGTGTTATCTTGAATGGGCTGCACACCCACCGGACCATAACTCTCCCATGTTTTTCATCTATGAGGTTATCTTAAAGATAATGTCTATCAAAGCAATTCCCAGGCTATTCCTGAACTGAAGAAAGACATCACAACCCAAATCACGGCAGTGTCAAGAGAGGCAGTGTGTCAGAGTTATTGACAATTGTGCACGTTGTATCCAGGTGTGCCTATTATTAAAGTGAGATAAAACAAAACCTGTTGGACATTCTTGATAGAAACTTGGTGGACAAGTCAGGCAAAGACTGAAGTTTATTTATACCAAATATGGTTGGATTGCAGAAAGGATTGTGAATTTTATTAACGATTACACGGGTGGCATTTGGGGGTGGCGGTCACCCTGTAGTCTAGCCAATATAAGATGTTTGGAGTTTATTGTAATTCATGGAAATACAATTTCCAAGCTGACAAGTGAACTTGGAAACTACATTAGTCTTATATAGTAGATTTTCTTTGAGTATGCCTCAAGAAGATGCTAAAGGAGGAGGAGGAGGAGGAGGAGGAGGGTCGAAGGTGGATATGGATGCTGCTTTCTGATTGGCAGAAAAACATTGTTATTTTTAGCCGTAAGCACAAAACCATCTGGCCACTCGTTTTCACGCCTCTCCTCTGATTATAGGCAAACAAAATCGTGCCTGCTAAATACGGCACGCAAGTTCAAAAGGGTTAAAAAGTAAGCGTAAAAAATACTTGTATGTATGATCAGATTGTGTCAGAGTTATTAATAAGTTTGCATGTCGTATCCAGGTGTGCTTATTATTGAATAATGATAAAAAAAAGACTGTTGGACATTCATGACTGAAACGGCGTGGACAAGCCAGACATAGACTGAAGTTTATTTGAACCAAATATGATTGGATTGCAGAAAGGATTGTGGATTTTATTAACGATTCCATGGGTGGCATTTTTTAGAGGGTCACCCTGTAAATAATTTTGAAACTTTAATCTTAAAAGTTTGGGAGGTACTTGCAAGCAAATAATGCTCAGTAAAAACGATGAAGGAAATAATGGCTATGGCGAAATATTCTTTCTTTCTTATCTATTAAAAACATTACTTTTTAAAATAAATAGCAAAGATTTCTTACTAAGTCGTTGGAACATGAGTGATATTTATGCTTTGGAATTTTTTAAATGACAATTGATGACTTGTATTAATTTGGATTATTTATGCTTTGGAATTTTTTAAATGACCATTGATGACTTGTGTTAATTTGGAGTATTTATGCTTTGGAATGTTTTAAATGACAATTGATGACTTGTATTAATTTGGATTATTTATGCTTTGGAATTTTTTAAATGACAATTGATGACTTGTATTAATTTGGATTATTTATGCTTTGGAATGTTTTAAATGACAATTGATGACTTGTATTAATTTGGATTATTTATGCTTTGGAATTTTTTAAATGACAATTGATGACTTGTATTAATTTGGATTATTTGTGCTTTGGAATTTTTTAAATGACAATTGATGACTTGTATTAATTTGGATTATTTATGCTTTGGAATTTTTTAAATGACAATTGATGACTTGTATTAATTTGGATTATTTATGCTTTGGAATTTTTTAAATGACCATTGATGACTTGTATTAATTTGGAGTATTTATGCTTTGGAATGTTTTAAATGACAATTGATGACTTGTATTAATTTGGATTATTTATGCTTTGGAATGTTTTAAATGACAATTGATGACTTGTATTAATTTGGATTATTTATGCTTTGGAATGTTTTAAATGACAATTGATGACTTGTATTAATTTGGATTATTTATGCTTTGGAATGTTTTAAATGACAATTGATGACTTGTATTAATTTGGATTATTTATGCTTTGGAATTTTTTAAATGACAATTGATGACTTGTATTAATTTGGATTATTTATGCTTTGGAATTTTTTAAATGACAATTGATGACTTGTATTAATTTGGATTATTTATGCTTTGGAATTTTTTAAATGACAATTGATGACTTGTATTAATTTGGATTATTTATGCTTTGGAATGTTTTAAATGACAATTGATGACTTGTATTAATTTGGATTATTTATGCTTTGGAATTTTTTAAATGACAATTGATGACTTGTATTAATTTGGATTATTTGTGCTTTGGAATTTTTTAAATGACAATTGATGACTTGTATTAATTTGGATTATTTATGCTTTGGAATTTTTTAAATGACAATTGATGACTTGTATTAATTTGGATTATTTATGCTTTGGAATTTTTTAAATGACCATTGATGACTTGTATTAATTTGGAGTATTTATGCTTTGGAATGTTTTAAATGACAATTGATGACTTGTATTAATTTGGATTATTTATGCTTTGGAATGTTTTAAATGACAATTGATGACTTGTATTAATTTGGATTATTTATGCTTTGGAATGTTTTAAATGACAATTGATGACTTGTATTAATTTGGATTATTTATGCTTTGGAATGTTTTAAATGACAATTGATGACTTGTATTAATTTGGATTATTTATGCTTTGGAATGTTTTAAATGACAATTGATGACTTGTATTAATTTGGATTATTTATGCTTTGGAATGTTTTAAATGACAATTGATGACTTGTATTAATTTGGATTATTTATGCTTTGGAATTTTTTAAATGACAATTGATGACTTGTATTAATTTGGATTATTTATGCTTTGGAATTTTTTAAATGACAATTGATGACTTGTATTAATTTGGATTATTTATGCTTTGGAATTTTTTAAATGACAATTGATGACTTGTATTAATTTGGATTATTTATGCTTTGGAATTTTTTAAATGACAATTGATGACTTGTATTAATTTGGATTATTTGTGCTTTGGAATTTTTTAAATGACAATTGATGACTTGTATTAATTTGGATTATTTATGCTTTGGAATTTTTTAAATGACAATTGATGACTTGTATTAATTTGGATTATTTATGCTTTGGAATTTTTTAAATGACAATTGATGACTTGTATTAATTTGGATTATTTATGCTTTGGAATGTTTTAAATGACAATTGATAACTTGTATTAATTTGGATTATTTGTGCTTTGGAATGTTTTAAATGACAATTGATGACTTGTATTAATTTGGATTATTTATGCTTTGGAATTTTTTAAATGACAATTGATGACTTGTATTAATTTGGATTATTTGTGCTTTGGAATTTTTTAAATGACAATTGATGACTTGTATTAATTTGGATTATTTATGCTTTGGAATTTTTTAAATGACAATTGATGACTTGTATTAATTTGGATTATTTATGCTTTGGAATTTTTTAAATTACAATTGATGACTTATATTAATTTGGATTATTTATGCTTTGGAATTTTTTAAATGACAATTGATGACTTGTATTAATTTGGATTATTTGTGCTACTAGTCTTATCTTGTTTGCTTGATTCATAACATTTTGGCTGATGCAACCGCACACCTTACTTCCGGTGCATCTTATCGAACTTGGAAACCTGTATAGAATTTTGAAAAGCAGATATATCCACTCAAATTGTTATCATCGTTAACTGCAGAAAGCATATTTTATCCGTAGCTTTGAAAAAGATCTCAGTTTAAAAGCTCATAGAATATGGAAAACTCATATTCAAAAAAAAAAAAAATACTCTGCTTAAAGTGGATACACAACGAATAACCATTCTTTTCTACAAAACAATGTTTTATTCCATTCTTTGACTCGAAGTGATAATACCTGTCGAGGTACTATCTATGGGTTAATTATAATTTATCGATTAGAGATTATTCATTTTTTTTAAATATACACCTACAAAACAAATTATTCTATAAATATTTGAACATATTAAAAAGTTAAAGGATAAGAACTTTTAACAAAATGACATAATTTAACAAAAAAAAAATAAGCCCCCAAAAAAGGGTTTATGTGATGTAGAATAATAAGATAATGTCATAGAACCACCATCACCACCAACACTATCACCACCACCACCACCACCACCATCGGTCTCATGTTCGTTTTACATGCTGGCATGTGTTGGACAGCTTTTAGAAATTGACTTCTAAACTAACCTATCTCTGGACAGGTATTTATTTATCCTACTTTCTCTCAAATCTATCCATATCATTTCCTCCCATGTTTTCCTTTACCTTCCCCTGCCAACTAACCCTCCTACCTCAACTGTTCTACATCTACTGATCCAAGAACTTCTATCCATTCGTTCAATGTGACAATACCAATGAAATCTTCTGTTCTGCACACATCTCTCTATACTGTCCATATTTAATCTTCCTCTGAGGTCATCAGAACTAAGTCTGTGTTTAAGAATCACATTACACATCCATAGTATCATTCTCATATCATTTCTCTTCATGCAGTGCACATTCTCAACTCTAACTGGCCAAGTTTCACTTCCATACATCATCACGTTTCGTACACATAACTGATAGACTCTTCCCTTGGTCAACAGTGGTGATGCTCTGCTGGTTAGTAATGGCAAAATTTCCTTGAACTTACTCCATCCACTCCTAACTCTTGCAGTCACACTAGCACCTGCTCCTGCCTGTGCTCCGATGATATCACCAAGGTAGCAAAACTTCTGAATAACTTAAACAGTATCGCCATCCAAATATAATATCCAATTAAAATAATTAAACCAAATAGAAATTTGCAGCATGAATAAATATTTGAAGATATGAAGAACTTGAAGCATTGAAACTTTTACCAAAATCATTGGATTTAGCATTAAATGGTTGATATGCCATAAAACAAAACAACCAAGAGATCTTATGTTTTTGAATTTCTGAGATGAGGATTGATAATTTGTATTATTTGGATTATTCAGACTACTGTTCTCATCTTGGGTGTTATTCTCACAACGTTTCGGCCGATGTTACGCCACAAGGACCTGTTGCGTAACGGATATAAGTGCTAAGTAATAATCAGTTCTAGGTGACAGTCTTCTGGAGGTTGAAGGTTCAATCATCAATGCACCTGAAAAAGGTCAGAGGTTACATCAGCTGAAACGTTGTGAGAATAGCATCCAAGATGAAAACAGTAGTCCAAATAATCCAAATAATACAATCAGGAGATCATTCTCGATATTAAATTGTTATGCTGGCATCTGGGGACACATGAACTCGCTCTCTGCAATCCGGGAGTTTTTATTTCCAAAAATCTATTTGTAGAAGTTCCGCTATTGAGATGAATGAAAACAAGAGAAAATCAAAACAAAAGAACCATCGCTGGAACCAACAATACACAATTCTTCCAAAAATCGTATGTCATCATTGACAATGAATGTATTATGTTGAATCTTCAATGAAAGGAAAATCTCTGTTTGAAATTGCACTAGTGATGAAGATGGAAGGATATTGTGGTTGGTTCTCCTATTCCAACCTTTAACAATCAACCTCTGAGTTTCAAAGGTGAGGGAGGAAAAATGCTTACAAAATACCGCTCAGATTCTACCCCCCCCTCATCTTTGTTTCATTCTGCTCCCTTTGAAGATTGCGCGGCGTGGACTGTAAATGGATATACCTGATCCCCCTTAATCTATGGTGGAACAAAGTAAGCCTTCATTACTAGGGACGAAGTACTATTTGGTACGAGCTAGAAGATAAGCCGACTGAAAAAGTGAGTTCGACGGCAAGGATTTACCATTCAGTTGATAACAGATCTTAAACGAGTGTAATAGTTTGATATTCACCAATAATTTGAACCGTTCGATAGACGTCGAATAAGAATCTGATTTGCAACTCTAGAGTCAGTTTAATAAAAATAAAATGATTTGAACTTTTGCAACGTAGAGCCTTGATTATATAAGCAACAGAAACAAGCATATATTTTGTAAAAATATCAATTCGTGATGGGATAATAATCTTAATATAAACATTTTATTTCAGCCAATCAGAAGCGTGGAAATTATATGCCTCCACATTAGTGTTGGGACGATTAATCGGAATCGGGAATAGGAAAAATCGGAACTTTTTGGAGTATCGGAATTTGTATTGGAATCGGAAAAATTTGTGCCCATTTTCCGATGCCAGAAACGATTTTTTTTAATTGTTTTTGTTTAAAATGTAATTTTTCATTGCTTCTACTAATGATAAAATGATAAATATTTATTTATTTTAAATATCAGTGAAACTAAAATCTATAGACCCCCCCCCCAGTGTATTTTTAATGTTTGCGAAAATATATGCACATATTACATAGGGGTTTTACGGTAACCCAAAAATAAAGAAACAACTCTATAACTAAATATGTACAGGTTGTAAGAGAATCGGAATCGAAATCAGTAATTGTATCGGAATCGGGAATTTAGAACAGAATCGGTAATTCTATTTGAATCGGGAAACATATTTGAATCCTCCCATCACTATTCCACATATTTTTAAAAAGAGTTGTTTCAATGTTTCAATATTTCCTGCCTAGTTCTGGGAGCCGATCAAATTCATATAAAGTCAAATGCACCAGTTTGCAAAATCAGTTTCTTTCAGACCTGCCACAATGGAGCATACGGTTAACTTTTTTCTCGGCGATAGTCGGCAGGGTATGGCACAAGAAACTGCGACAAACTTGTGAACACACAGTGATAAAGACAGATACATCTACATCACTCGTCTTACATAGGCTAAATCATTCTGTTCACTTTGAACACAAGACAACAACTTAACAAACGTGCCTAAAATACCTCCCATGCAGTACACCAGCTCGTTACCGATATCAACCAGCTTGAAATCCTCACATTATTTATCTACCTCCCACAGCGGTAAGATGTGACACAAGGTCGGCACTCTGGCCTACAAAAAATGCCTGAGCAGCTCCGTCGGCATTTCCCGGTAGGGGCGCCTCAAGCAGTAAGCAATAAACTTACTCCTCCCCAAAGAGGGGAGGCAAAGCCTGGGAGGGTGGACCTCCTAGAATTGCACAGGACAAACCCTATAGACTGGCGTAAATCAAGCCCCGAAGGCCAAGATAATAACGGTCTATGTGGTGCAGTATCCATCGGAACAGATACTACACTTTGATCCCGGCCAAAAAGCCGAGAAACCCTCACAATTACAGCTAACCTCAACACACAAGGCCAACAAAGAGAAAGGACATCTCAGTAATGACTTTTATTTTTGGCTATTTTTCCAAGTTGTTATCTGTTCTCGATAAAATAATTGTTTTGTCATTCATTAGATATTTCGGTAAAAGAGAAATAGTCTACTTGATGACGGCTTCCGGTTTTGAAATCGGAAATTGACAAGCAGTGTTTATCAAAAAAACAGTCCTTCGTCATTTACGATTGTTTGGATTGTGCTAGAATTTTTAATTTCATTAGACTAGCCGGGAAAACTTCATAAATAAGAGACAATTTCTTCGGGAATATTCTGTATTGGATACGTTATTACTATACTGTTTAATATATTTAAATTTTGTTAAATTTCTATTTATAAAAACTATTAGATTATTTAAAAATGAAAAAAACTATTTAAAAACTATTTTCAAAATAAACTATTTAAAAACTATTTTCAAACCCCTCAAAAAAACATTCCAATTATAAAAAAAGTTTGATTTAGTTATTTTTAATAAAAGAAGGCATTCCAATTATAAAAACCAGTTTTATTTTCTTACGTGTTAATAGTTTAAAAAAATGGCGAAAACAAAGTATTAATTGCTCCCCCCCTCCCAATAAAACATTCGACCTAAAATATAATGGGTAACTGTTTTTTGATAAATATCACTTGTCAATTTTCGATTTTAAAACCGGAAGCCGTCATCAAGTAGACTGTTTGTTTCTCTTTAACCGACATTTCCTTTACCCTCTACAGCAAGAATTGACGACTTCTGACTCCAAGATTAAAAAACTTGAGTTTGACTCTCAACTCTTGCAAAAATTCAAGACTCTAACTCTTAACTTGAATATAAGAAAAAATTTCTTGATACTTGTCTCAGATTCAACCGCACAGGATATAAATCTGAAAAAAACATTCAAATTATAAAAAAAGTATGATTTAGTTATTTTTGATAAAATTATAAAAAAACAGTTTTATTTTCTTACGTGTTAATAATTTTAAAAAATGGTGAAAACAAATTATTAATTGCTCTCCCCCCCCCCCTTCCAATAAAACATTCGACCTAAAATATAATGGGTAACCGGTTTATTATTCAAAACTGTAACTCTTAATTTGAATATAAGCAAAAATTTCCTGATACTTGTCTCAGATTCAACCGCACAGGATATAAATTTGAACCATACCTTTACTCACATCAGTCTGAATCTCGCCTTTGGCATGTGAAAGGTAACACTTTTTGGACACTTTCATTGAACAAAACCGGCCTGACAACATTCTTGAAATATGATGTAAAGCTATCTTCAGAAGGTAAAGAACTGGTCGGAGACGGATTCAAAAGGTTCCTCGTGTGAACTTTGTTGATAATCCTGTTGCAAATTATACTATTTAATTCTATAATTAGTAGAGATTTGGTTACAAATATTTAGGTAACATTTTGCTCTTTGCCCCCACACTGTTAACGTAAAAATAAAAATGAGACACCCTGGAAATACCTAGAACCATTTTTAAGAGAAAAAAAGAAAAATATTTTAGAGTTTAGAATTCACTTTACTATATAAATTTAAGTAAAATAATCACCTAGTTCTTGACCACATTACATAGGAGAAAACGAATATTCATTTTTTTGCAAAAAATGATCAAATTCATATAAAGCCAAATGCACCAGTTTGCAAAATCAGTTTCTTTCAGACCTGCCACAATGGAGCATACGGTTAACTTTTTTCCTCGGCGATAGTCGGCAGGATATGGCACAAGAAACTGCGACAAACTTGTGAACACACAGTGATAAAGACAGATACATCTACATCACTCGTCTTCCATAGGCTAAATCATTCTTTTCACTTGTGATCAATAATGTTTTGTTTTCAGGAAGTGCGCGATCATTTTACATTATTTATATAGTAAAGTTAACCCTAATTTTAAAGTCTAAATTTTTTTTTTTTTTAATTTTTCCAGGTATGTCCTGGGTGTTGACGTGTAATCGCATGATAAAAAAAATAGAATCTCATTTTAATTGTTATATTGACCGCGTGGGGGCAGAGGGTAAAATTTGTGGATAAAAAGTGTGGATATCTCTCGATATATCATCACGCCTATGTTTTTAAAACTCTTACTGATGCTCATTATTGATATCGCTTGTCTTGTAAAAACTACATGAAGTTATAGAAGATATCAAATCTTTGATCTTTGAACAAATTCAAAATGATTCGTTATTCCTACGTCGAGGACTTGCACATTAAAACGATCAAATTTAGTGGTTTGTTTGTTTTGAAATCCCCACTCACTTGCCTCCCCACGAGAGCAGAGTTAGAAACAAGGTCGGTTTCTAAAGTGGGAAAAAACTCCAGCTACCCCCAAAAACTACTCTGCATTGGAACAAACATTTAAATTGCCTCAGTCAGAGTTCTCCTTCACTGACCAAGGACATAAAAGATGAAGTGTAGTATCAGAACAGATACTACCCTTTGATTCTAGCCAAACCTTTTTAAAAAATTATGAAGAATCCATGAGCGATTGCTCTTTTACCACATTACCTCGAGTGGAGTGTATTCTATGGCTGACTCTTCAAACTTAAGTATTTTTATTTTACCTCTTCTCCAGGAGGTTAGACACAAGGTCAGATGTGGGTTTTTGATGAAAGTGTTTTTGTGGAACGAACTGGATTCGAACTTGGCACACCCAGATCCTCAGTCTGCATCGTTAACCACTCAGCCACCGTGCCATTACCTTTTATTCAGAATTAGCGAGTCAGAAGTCAGAAATCTTTGAAGGTTTAAAAAGAATTTTTAATGAGTCACTGCTTATCAAGGCCAAAATGAATATAAGGGTGATGAGTAGATTTTCGGTTGAATGATGAAGAATATTATGAGAGGATTGAAACTGATAAATGGAATGAACAAATTTGATTACTTATGAGGATTGTTTATGTTAAATATTTGTTGACATTGGATGTGAAGACAACCAAGTTGTAGTCTGCATGGAAGAAATATTGTGGTAATGTGTTCCATAGATGGGAAGTTTTTGAAAATAAAATCGGTCATGGAAATTCCACATGAAGCTAGATACACGGAGGAAGAAAGGAAAGTTATTTTCAGTTGTGGTACCAAGACGAGTTTTTTGCTGTGAATGCCTTACAAAAAGGAACCAGAGATTGGAGTTCAGTCGAGCTTTTTCCATGGAAATAACGATAGAGTAGAGAAAGACTAGCAACATCTTTCTGTGAAAAAGAGATTGTAGAAAACAGAGCAGAGCTAAGAGATCAATAAAGAACAGAACAAAACCATTTTGGGTTTAACTGTTACATAACCTCCCCTCCAAGGGGAGGTCTAAATGTTTTACAAGTCACAACCAAATAAAAGAAATGGGTTGGTATCAATGCAATCACAAATTATAACAGTGCAATTAAATCCTACTTTGTGTTTCCCATTCCTCCGTGACCTGGGTACCTGCAATTAATTCTTCACAACAGCACGAAGAAACAAAGAAATCAACAATTAGAAGAAAGAACCTTTTATTGAGATGTTGGCGTTGCCTTCTCTTCTGCCAGTTGCAAAGGGGGGGCATGCCAGGCTACGTATATTTGTCCCCTTAATTTATCATCGATCTTAAGTCATCTCTCCACATCTGGTTCACTTCGAGACCTCAAACCGACTTCCCGTCTTCTCTCACTCTCCTCCTCTTTCAGCCATGTGACGTCACATCCGCTTCTGGTAGTACACTAGCTGACCTCGACTGAACCCTATTTTCTGTTATCCTCAACTTACAAAAATTATACTTACCCAATATTTAACATAAAAATTTGTAGATATTTTTATTTTTATTTATATTAAACATGCATACAAACATAATACCTCCAACCGAACCATAAGGTAAGGGAGCAGCTATCTAAAAAGAGTAACTACCACTCTTGATTCTGTCAAAAGTGAAAGATCTAATCTGCTCATTCGCCACGTCTCACTAGTGATTTCCTGTATGTGACGTAGTTGCATGGATACATAGTTATAACTTGACTTCTAATAGAAAAATTCCATTCTCTACTTAATTTTAATCTTACGTAAAAATGTCCTATTCTAACCTCATTTTTACACATCCGCATCTAAATATTGTCTGGAGTCACGCGTTTTTCAACTAATTTCTTACCTCTGCCTTTGATGATATCGCCTCAAATAAAGAATTCTAGCAATTTTCTGCTGCTGAACGTTTATTTAACATATGGTGAAAGCAACACTTTGATGATCTATTTCCTCAACATCAGTAAAACAGCCTACAGATAGTGATGGCTTTTAGATTGTCAACGTTTCATCTCCCAACCAACCCACCATACAGTCCTGTTTTTCTTTCAACAATTAATAGAGTTCTAAATACCAGAGGTGGAGAGTCTGCGGATGAATATTGTACGCTGGAATCGGTTTTAAAAAATGTGACTGCTTGCACATTAAGATCAGCAAACTATCACAAAAACGACAGTGAAAAAGTATTACACTTGTCTCAGAAGACGTGTGAAGCTGATAAATCTTTATATTAAAAGCTCAATGTCTGTATGTATGTGCGTATAATATTTGTGTGTTCCCTATAGAAAGAAAGGATAGAGAATCTACATAAAATCTAAAAGTGTATTCTTATGTAAAATTTCCAAAAAAATGTTCCTGAATATCTAAGTGCACACCTAAGTGGACTATGAGGCGTAACGCTCTTAAAACTTCAAATGTATCTGTTACACCGGCCGTTCTTACACAGGAGAAACTGCACCGGTTGTCACTATAAATAGTGCGAGTCACCAGAGACACAGAGAAGACAAAGCACAGTCTTGTAACTGTCTAGCCAAGTGCTAGTCACTTTCTTACTTTGTTAATACACTTGTTAAACCAACCCTCGACTTGACTTCCTTTATTTATTATTTACTGTTGGACAACTTCACAACAGTATCCTATTTTTATGAAATTTAAATCATATGTATAATAATCTGGGGAAGACAATGGAAGTGACCCCGATTTTCTAAGCGCCCTCCTAACCTAAGGGAGCTATAGGGATCGAACTTCCTTTAAAACTTTAAATATATTCTATTTTGATGAAATTTATATCATATGTATAAAATTAGCCAGTGAAGACAATGGAAGTGGTCCCGAATCTCTATGTGCCCCTCTAGGTGCCAAATATTTAGTGTCCCCACCTTTAAGTGACCCATTGAGACAAGAACCCCCTTAAAACTTTAAATACATATATCCGATTTTAATGAAATTTATACCATATGTATAAGAAACTAATTCAGAGAGTTTTCCAACTTTTCAGCTTCTTCAGACTATATCAGGGGCAGTAAAAACAAAGAATGTAATATGGTGTTATGAGCAGAGTGAAAAAGTACATAGTAGTGATCCTCATTCAATCCCGAGCATCGTCGGGTCTTCCTGCTAGTATTTTATGTTTCTAGCTTTAACGTTTTCAACGACCACGTGTTTTGGTATCTTTTCCGGACACGCCGTCGACATTTTGTGTGTTGTGCCACACTCCTGGGCACACACACGAGGGTCGAGAGAAAAGGGGAAAAATGACAAAGATGAAGAAACAGTTGGATTTACATTTATTCTCACATAGACAGTTTTGTCGAGGAAAAACGAAAAAGGAGTATAGGAAATATGAAAGGTAATAATTAATATAATATGATATACAAAGGGAGAACAGACATAATCATTAATGAAAAATACATTAATTCCCGAATACAATAGAAAGATACATGTGTTGCCAGGGTCGGATTGAGAGAGATGCATGGACAATGTATAACTAAATATTACTTACGTTTTATTGATGGTGTGTTTTTGGAACTTACAGTGAACCAGAAGAGAGGGTCTGAGATGACTGTGATTAGGGTTTGTGAAAGCCATGCAGAGATAGCCAGCCGGCATCAACATCAATAGAAGACAAAACATTCTTTTGTGGGTGTAAGCTTACATTTTTGAGTCGGTGGTCTGTGTGTACCGATGCCAACGACATAACCATGTCCGCATTCTCTAACCTGGATATCGAAATGTTGTATAAGGTGATAACATATTAAAAAACAGGTGACAAGAGGCAAGATTTAACTGCCGATAAAGTGTCCTTTCATTTGAAGAGAGGTCTAGAGCATGGGAAAGATTACACTTCTTGGACACTTCAAGTAAAGGAAGCCGGCCTGACAACATTCTTGAAATATGATTTAAATTTGCGCTGTGTACGGCATAATCACGTTGACACTGAAGTTAAGTGACATTGAACCTGATCAGTACCAGATGGGTGACCATTTGCGAATATCAGGCGCTGTATGTATAACGTCATCAAAAACTCTTACTGATGCTCATTATTGATATCGGTTGTCTTGTAAAAACTACATGAAGTTATAGAAGATATCAAATCTTTGATCTTTGAACAAATTCAAAATGATTCGTTATTCCTACGTTGAGGACTTGCACATTAAAACGATCAAATTAAGTGGTTTGTTTGTTTTGAAGTCCCCACTCACTGGATGAGCTGAACCATTGCTCAACGGTGGCTGCAAAGTAGCAGGAGGCAAGTCAAGGATGCTGATCATAGATTCTGTACTGTGTGAAATGGTGTTTCGTAAAAGCACCATTGTATCTCCCCAAGAGAAGACACTGGTTGGTTTGGTTTGGTTGTTTTGTTTTACGGCATATCAACCCTTTCCGGGTCATTTAATGCCGAATCAGGTCATTTTGGTAAAAGATTTTATGCTTAAAATTCTTTATATGTTCAAATATTTATTCATGGTGTTGTTTTTGGTTATTTTGTTTTACGGCATATCAACCCTTTTCGAGTTGTTTAATGCTTAATCAGGTCATTTTGGTAAAAGATTTTATGCTTAAAATTCTTTATATGTTCAAATATTTATTCATGGCGTTTGGTTTGGTTATTTTGTAGAGGGAAAATATTTTTGTTTTTAGCTTTGCTAAACATGATTAAATTTTGCAAAGGGAAAGGAAAAAAAACAATAACATCAATGTTTGATACATTTTAAGTCAGACAGCCTGATCTGGTAGCACCAGAAGAAAAAACATGAAATGGTGTGCAAACTGGTTGTCTCAGTCGCGACTTGAACTGACGATATAATAGTAAAAAAGGATTTCGTTATATACTAATGAATGACCGCTTATAAAGGCCCAAAGGCCATTCAAGGATAAGGATTAATGAGTTTTTCAAGTGGGGGTGAGACAACACCGTGAGCATTGGAGACAATGGTTAAAACTCAGCACAATTTGATTATTTAAAAGGAGGGCTCAACAAGAATTTGTTAACATTGGACTTGAAAACGACCATGTTGTAGTCGGCCGGGAAGCAGCCTCATGGTATTGTGTTCCACAAACGGTTAGTTGTTGGAAAGAAACTCTACTCATGTAGGTTCCATTTAGCTCCAGGTACATACAGGAAGAAAGGATGTTTCTTAAATTTCTTTTCTGTGTTACAATGATGCTTCCATCTTTCCAGACCTTTCGTTATTTCTCGCTGAGACAATCCAATGCACCTTACCTTTGTTTTATATGTTGGTTGATTAAAATAAGTGACACAATTTTAATTGTAAATAAGTGCGGTTTTTATTTTTATTTTATATACAGATAAATTCTTTATGGAAAAGGAAAGGAAGACATAGAATCTACCCCTGTAATCTGTCTTTGTGACAGTATCCTGTTGCATATATATATATATATATATATATATATATATATATATATATATATATATATGCAAACATTGTTAAAAATAACAGAATTTGTCTTTTTAATAATACCTTTTTTTATTTTTTCAATTTTTCTGATGGTCTTTTTTGCATTAAAATCAAAAAAATTAATAAATGTTCCATAGGTTTCACAAACGTTTTCGATTCTTCGTCGAATCATCCTCAGCAAATGAACAAAAAAGCTGGAGAAATAAGAGAATTTTAAAAAGACGTCAGAGAAACGTGCATAGAACGTTTTTCGCATTGTTCCAGGAAGTCGTTGAAGATTTAAATTCAGCAACGTTGGATGGGATCACAGAACAAAATCGCATTACGTTAAGCATTTTAAAATGTTACCACTGGTTTCAGTAAAATTGAAAAAATAAAAAAAGGTATAATTAAAAGACGACTTATGTTATTTTTAACAATGTTTGCATAAATGAGAATATATATATATATATATATATATATATATATATATATATATATATATATATATATATATATATCATTTAGACAAACATTATTAAATAACACAGAATGTTTTGCTTGATAAGACTATTTTTAATTTTTTTCAATTTTCCGAATACTTCATTTAGTATTTCGGTCAAATTGATGTATGTATAATAGCTAAGGCTAGTAGTTGTAGCCTCACTATAAGTATAAGCACGGTAGACGGTAGTCATACGAGGAAAAACCCAACGCTTCTTTTAACATTAAACAAATCTTTATTGGGTATCGTATACCGTTGGGGTATAGCATAGAAAAAGGTAGGACTGGTGTCCGGTGGAAGGAAACGAAGTTCTTTTACTGCCCAGGGAGCGGTGCTCGGAAATCCAGTGGATGAGGGGGCAGGAGAGAGGTGAAGAAGAGTTCCTTCTAGGTTGACGGCCAGAGTCTCTCTGACGATCCGTTCCACCGTTCAACAGGGGTGCAAATAGTCCGCAAGGGACTAGCTGAAATCAATAGGCCCTGTGAGCCGATTGGTTAGTTTAAGACCAACTTGCCCACAGTGGACGCATAAGAAATAGGTCCTATTTCAGACTGCTACATATGTAAGTTCCGTGGGTTGCTTGTTCCATTTTTCTTTCCTTTTTCGCAAGTACTTTCGATTTGATTCATCAAATCATCATCAGGCAGGATTAGTCTTGGTTTCTTTACAACTATGTCTTAACTGTTGTTTGCCTAAATGAAAATATGCTGCCTAAATACACACAATTTGAAGTTGTATTAAATGCTTATACTTTGAACGTACCTATATTTGATATAGCTTTATTATTCGATTGTGCGTTATCTCTCCACTCTAGTCTAAAAATATTTTTTTTACTTTAAATTTTTGGTGCTTGTATAATAAAAAAGTTTTTTTTGTCTTTTAGTGTTGGAGAGGTAAATAAGGGGCAGGTAACTCTTCACAACAGCTCTAGCTTTCGAACAATATTTTTCTAACCCTAACCCTAAACCCTAACCCCAACCCTAAACCCTAACCCTAACCCTAAACCCTAACCCTAACCCTTTTATGTCTAATCGACGTTCTCCTTGCACAGTAGCCACATGTGCAACACCAATTAAAACCATCAGTTTTGATTACTGGAAAATCTTGCTTAAAATTCGTGGTAAGAGTTACCTGCCCCTTATTTACCTCTCCAACACTAAAAGACAAAAAAAAACTTTTTTTCGGCTTTTTATTATACAAGCACCAAATTTTTTACTAAAGTTCTTTTTTATTGAGTTTATTTTTGATACTGGCAGATATGTTCCAAAAAGAATTCTTACCTATGTCTACTAATGCATTCCTATACCATCCGATGACACTTACAGAAGAGCCTTTACCAGAAGCATAAACAAATTTGTTAGGAACATCAGATGGAAGGCCTACCATTATGACCACATGAATGAAATGAAATGCAAGACTTTGAATGCTGATACAAAACTGCCAGTAAACTCAATTAGAGAAGGGGATAAATCCTAAGGAATTGCAGCTAAATATTATGGCCCTAAATCTTATAAAAAGACAAAGAAGAACCATGCACTTGAATATTGTGAATATTTTAAATATGTAATTTGTTATTTGATTTGCTATTAATTTGCTTTTTCTCAGGTACCTTCACTGCTATATCTTTTTTAAGCTGACTGATAGAAAAATATGTGGTTACATGATCAGAGGTTTTGTCTTCAGTATTGTCTGAATATATGTTTTTTTTTTTAAGATAGTACTAGAACCTGATGTTTTATTGAGGGACTTTTGTATGTGATGTTATAAAAGGCGCTGTCGAAGAGACGGTTTGGAGTCTTCAGAACAATAATACTGAATAAAATATTTCCAAATTGTGTTGGAAACGATCTTATGCTATATAATTTGTTGGTTTTGAATTCTTGGAACAATGTTCAAATTTTGTTGATCTCAACTCATATATATATATATATATATATATATATATATATATATATATATATATATATATATATATATATATATCATACTATGATTTAATGTCAGTTTTAGAGAAAAGAATCTTAGACATGTTTCTTGAGAAAATTCACAGCATACTTCGACAAAATCCAAGTTATCATATGAACTCCCCTGTCTTGAGAGATAAAATTAGCCAGATGAAACTTCATAACATCCAAAATTCCACTTTCAGATAAACCTCAGAATCGCCAGGAGTAATATAGAGGCAATGCAAGGCAAAATTTGACATTGAATAAAAAATGTCAAAAAAAAATTGAATCATATGATATAACTGATTTGTCATTTTATTTATGTATAGCTCTATTGAAATTTAAAGGTTTGAATATCGAATATTGAGCTTCATTTTACTTTGGAAATTGATTCTCATAAGAATCGATCTGAACTATATAAAAGAATTGTTGTTTTTATATTGTTACGTACTATATATATATATATATATATATATATATATATATATATATATATATATATATATATGTTGTTTTATATTTGAATTATCATTAAATCATATTCTAAAAAAAAAGTGTTTATATTGGTATCAAAGTTTACAGCTGTTTCAAGACATAGTTTTCTTTCAGTTATACAAAATAATAAATTAAAAAAATGTTGAAACCAAACCTCTCGTCAGAATAAATAAAAAATCAATATATAGATAAAAAATAAAAAATCTATATATAAATAAAATAAAATAAAAAAATAAATATATAAATAAAAAATTCGATATATAAATAAAATCAATATATAAACAAAAAATAATAATATGTAAATAAAGAATCAAAAATCAAAATGTAAATCAATTTATATATTGATTTTTTATTTATATATTGATTTTTTATTTATATATTGATATTTTAATTATATATTGATTGATTTTTTTATTTATATATTGATTTTTTATTTATTGATTTTTTATTTATATATTTATCTATATTTATATTTTTACTTTAAATTGATATTTATTAATTGAAACAATCGGAAATTTATATATACATATATATATTTTATATAATAAATAGTTACCTCCCCTTTTTTAGATAATTTAATTAATTAGAGTTGCGTACCCTTAATTATGTTCTACATATAAAAATAATATATATAAATATAAAAATAATATTTTATTATTATAAATTTAATTTAATTTTATTTTATTTTATTTTTCCCCTCCTTTCTTTCTTTCTTTGTTTCTTTCTCTCTTTCTTTCTTTCTTCCTTCCTTCTCGTTCTTCACTTCTAAATATAGAATCTCTTACTTAACGGCTTTTTCTGATTTAAGCGTCTCGTCGGCCCTCAATTTCAAAATTCTGTGTACATAGCGTTTCATAACGGTTATAAGTGTTTTTTGAAGAAATTCCATCATTTACTATTTCAGACTATGCTGAAGAAGACGGAATCGGGAATTAAACCCGTTTCTTGTCAGAAACCACTGGTCCATGTCTGATTAAAATCTGTATTTAAAAATAAAAATATTACGCTCTTAATTTAATTTAATTGAGCACTCTACTGGTATTTCCCTTTTATTCTTTTTTGAGTATACCTTTATACTTTATATATATATATATATATATATATATATATATATATATATATATATATATATATATATATATATATATATATAGTAACACAGGTAAAGTAAACATCCACAGGATAAAAATCCAAAGAATTTCAACCGGTCTTATAAAAAGGATAAAAATCATATATATATATATATATATATATATATATATATATATATATATATATATATATATATATATATATATAAGTAAGGAAAGGTTATTTATCTACCTCCCACAGCGGTAAGATGTGACACAAGGTCGGGAAAGTGAGATTAGATAAGCCAGCCCTCGAGAGGTGAGAAACCTGGCCATTTAAAAATTGCCTGGGCAGTCCCGTCGGCATTCCCTGGTAGGGGCGCATCAGGCAGTAAGCAATAAACTTACTCCTCCCCAAAGAGGGGAGGCAAAGCCTGGGAGAGTGGACCTTCTAGAACTGCACAGGACTGACCCATAGACTGGCGTAAATCAAGCCCCGAAGGCCAAGACAATACCAGTCTATGGGGTGCAGTATCCATCGGAACAGATACTACACTTTGATCTCGACCAATAGGCCACGTTGAAGCACGGATTAGAATGTATTAAAGTGAAATATTTTGAAAATCAACAACTGTGCAATTTAAATGAAAAATTCATTTATTCAATTATTTTTTTTTTGCAAGCATTCGTTGTAGAACATTTGTCAGGCGAGACTGTCTTATAGTTGTTCTTTCTTCTTTTCTTCTTCCTCATTTTGATGGTATTAACCTCGAGGGGTCGAATCACGACACGAGCAGAAAGAGACGTCAAGTTCTTAAGACGTTAGGATAAGTGTAGTCCTGGCAATGTTATCCGCAGATTGGCGCTTTTTTAAGTAAGGAAATTAACATCTTTGAAGCACGGATTAGAATGTATTAAAGTGAAATATTTTGAAAATAAACAATCGTGCAATTTAAATGAAAAATAAATGAATTTTTCATTTAAAGTTGCACGATTGTTGATTTTCAAAATATTTCACTTTAATATATATATATATATATATATATATATATATGTATATGTATATATATGTATATGTATATATATGTATATATATGTATATGTATATGTATATATATATATATGTATATATATGTATATGTATATATATGTATATATATATGTATATATATATATATGTATATATATATATATGTATATATATATATGTATATATATATGTATATATATATGTATATATATATGTATATATATGTATATATATGTATATATATGTATATATATATGTATATATATGTATATATATGTATATATGTATGTATATATATGTATATATGTATGTATATATATGTATATATATATGTATATATATATATGTATATGTATATATATATATGTATATATATATATGTATATGTATATATATATATATGCATATATATATATGTATATGTATATATATATGTATATATATATATGTATATATATATGTATATATATATATGTATATGTATATATATATATGTATATATATATATGTATATATATATATATATGTATATATATATATATATATATATATATATATATATATATATATATCGCAGTGCATAGTATAGAATCCAAAGACGTTATGAAAATGTTCCCATATGTTGTGTTTACACTTTCGATTTTTGCAAAAATCACAACATCAACTGAAGAAGCAATTACATTTGGTATCTTCAGCCCTGCGAGCTGAATTTCCAGTGTTTCAGTGAAACCGAAGGTATCGATAGAAGATCAAACTAATGTATAGTGTCCATTGAAATAATAATATATAACATATAAATCTATCTTTTCGAATGGCAAAGTCAGACCCAAATAGCATTTAAGCTGACAAATTAAACTTTGCTTCTGACTAGCCAATTTTCATTTGTTATTGTTTTACCATGTTATTGGCAATATAATAATGTATTTGGCTGCAATCTAATTAGAAACTTACTAAGACCGAATCAGAAGATTGGTAATATGAGACATTTTTAAATCATCATCTAAAAATAAAAATCAGCAAGGAAGATAACTCATAATTTAGATTGAAGAATGTAATCGGAGTTGTCTATCTCATAACTAGTTTTTTTATTTTTCTATGTAAATTTAAAAATGTTTAAACAAAAATAAAAAATGAAAATGACTTCAGTGCCTCCCGGGCAACGCCGAGTAGATACAGCTAGTATATATCCATCATATTTGGTTCAACGTCCATTTTACATGCTGGCATGTGTTGCCAGCATGCTATTAAACATTGAATTCCAAACTAGCCTATTTCTGGTCTGGTCTTTCTTTATCCCTCTTTCTCTCAAATCTATCCTTATCCCTTCCTCCCATGTTTTCTTGGCCTTCCCCTGCCAACAGATCCTGTTACATCAACTGTTCTACATCTACTAACCCAAGAACTCCAATCTATTATTTCAGTGTAATCATACCAACTTAGTCTCCTGTTCTTCACACATCTCCCTATACTGTCTAGATGTAATCTTCCTCTGAGGTCATCAGATCTAAGCTTGTCTTTAAGACTCACACACACATATATCGTATCATTCTCATATCATTTTTCTCCATGTAACACTTGTCCTCACCCATAATTGGCCAGGTTTCACTTTCATACATTATCACACCGCGTACACATATTCTTCCCTTGGTCGACAGCGGTAACGCTCTGCCTGTTAGTAATGACAGAAGTTCTTACTCTATCCACTCCTAACTCTTGCAATCATACTAGCACCAGCTCCTCCTTGTGCTCAAATGGTATCACCAACGTAACAAAACATCTGAACAACCTTTATAGCTTCGCCATCCAAATATACTTTCTCCATATCTGAATCATCATCCATTTCCATTGTCTTACATTTCTTGCATACAAAGTGGTTACCCTCTCTCAACCTACCAATAATAACATTGCACTTCTTGTGTAGCCAATGCTTACAAGTACTACAAAAGATGTACTTGTTCCCAACTCCCTTTCCACAAACTGGGCAGGGGAACTTTCCTCTTTCTGGGGACTTTCCCCACACTACAACCACTGACCATCATTTTGGTCTTGGAAACATTCACTCTCAGAGCTTTACTTTCCATAGCAACAGTAAGTTTGCAAAGCCAGTTAAATATGAAAAATGGTCGTAGGTTGAGGTGATTGAATATCCATAACCATTATAAATAAAGTTTTAGTTGAGGTTGATGGTCCTTCTGACTCCATCTTCAAAACAGATAGAAAGTCCCTTCGGTTCACAGAAGAAAGAGTAGACCACTGCATTATTGTTTAACAGAAAATACCTTTTATTTCGGCAGAACTGAAAAGGGATTAACAAACAGACAATAGTAATCTTTACAAAAAGTGGGGCGCCACACATCTCGACAGACTTTATTCTAGGCTGGTGGGTTGGATGGGACCAGCCTTAGCACGTCCGATTCCTTGTGCAGTCCGACTCCAACTGTTTGAAAGCGGGTGGAGGACTTGCGTTGGTGCACTTCGAACAACTAGTCCAACAAACTGTATTCATGTGCAAACAATTCTATTGGTCGATGGGCCAATTACTCAGCGCTAAACTTTGTCTATTTACACCAAGAGAAAATATTGCATAAAAATATGTGACTGCTACAACTCACTTTAAAATCAGCTGTTGGTTTCTCAACTCACCTTGATTCGTAGTAGACATCCTTACAGGGGATATCTATTGTCTCTCGGAAATAAATAGAAGCCAATATTAGAGGAAGAAACGGAAAGCAGTAATAATGAAAAAGAAAGTAATATGGTGTTATGAGTGAAAAAGAATATAATGTTCCTTATTAAATCCCGAGCATCGCCAGGTCTCCCTGGTAGTAAATGAATAAATAAAAATAATCTGGGTGAAGGGAAGGACATTCAAGTGCACAGCTCCCCAAACCGGTTCTTCGATTACCACTTGCTTGAAAAAAACAACCACATCAGCCATGTTTATGACTTGCAAAATGAACCCCTTCCAAGTCACTATTTTTATTGACGTTGGCGACACAGTCAACTCCATTGAATGCACAGCGGAAGTACATACCATCCAATAAACAATCAGGGTCTTATGATAGATATTTTGATCTTGATCCGAGAAAGACAACAATTTTTGTAGCCCAATGTATTCTAATTGTAGATGAAGCGCTGACGTAATTTGCATAAAGAATAGTAACAAGGTCCACATGAGGAGGAACTCTTTGCCTAGGCCTCTGGGCAGTTCTTTTCCTTATAGAGATAGGTGTGTCAAACATTGCATAGCCGGGTGCTAGACTATGCTGATCTGAATATCATTTGTTTTAGGCAGTCAAAATTTATTAGAATAGAACAGTTTTGCACCGGTTTTATGTCCTCTTATGAAGATTAAAACTAAGATATAATGATAATAAATCTTATTTCTAGAATCCTTATTCTAATTTTGATCGAAATCCATTACATTATTTTGATTCTAGAAAAGATCTCAAATTTAAGGGGTCTTAAGAAGAAATTTAAATTCAGAAAATTTCGTTTCATTGGTGTCTAATGAATATGGATCAAATTCAATGCAAATCAGATATATTTAAATTTTCAAATAAAGGTTGTGCCCATTCCCCCCCCCCCTTTAAATTACTTTTTTAAAAAAACTTAAATTTTTGGAACTTTTATTATGTCTAATACCTATAATAAAAATTTCACAGAAATCAGAGATATCTCAATTTTCATGAAGGGCTTTCATCCCCTTTCCCCCTCTCTTTGCATAAAACTAAATATAGCCCACATTTGGACTCCTTAAACCTAGCAGATGTGTTCCAAAATTCATAATGGTCGGTTACTTAGTTTCGGGGTGAATCCTGTACATACAAATATCTAAATGAAAAAATGCAAAAGTTATTTTCATTTATCACTCCTATATTTAGCATCACAACAGATTACTGAAATCGGGCGCTGGCTTTGCAAGCCCCACTTTCCGACCTGACCTTGGGTCACATCTTACCTTGTGAGAGTAAGATAAAAATGGCCTTGTGCCTAACCTCCTGAAGAGGAGGTAAATAATACTGAAATCAATAATACAACATACTATTTTGAAATACTGTATATATAGTACAGATCCAAATACAGCTATTTGAATACCTTATTTGCATGACTACTTTTTAAACAGTTCATAATAAATTAATGTTTGATGTTATTCATTTGTAATTTTATTGTTCTATTTTCTATATATGTGCAATAGTTTGTTGATATTAACAGTAATTAAGTAAAGTGATTTGATAAAAAAAGGATAAATTACTAAAAAAAAAACTTGCTTAAATTAAACTAACATCGCTCGTTAGAAAACAAAATACCGACGAAGCTTAAGGGAGAAGAGAAAAGGGAAGGAGAAGGTGACTATCTTACTGTCTAGCTGGCTTGTTCGCTTTCTCTCTCTCTCCCCCTCCCCCTCTCTCTCTCTTTCTCCCTCTCTCTCTCTCTCCCTCTCCCCTCCCTCTCTCTCTCGCTCCCTCTCTCTCTCGCTCCCTCTCTCCCCTCCCTCCCTCTCTCTCCCCTCCCTCCCCCTCTCTCTCTCTCTCGTTAACGATGCCACATTCTTTTTAATTCAATGATTGTTTTGATCCAGAAGACAAAACGTTTCACATTTGTGTTTAAATATTCCCTTCCGACTTTTAGTAGGACTGACTTGATATTCAACAAGTTACCATCCGTTTCTAAATTGTAAGTTAAAACAAGAGCCCTCCCTCTCACACATACACCATCACTCATGTTGATCAATTTCTTCTTTCTTTTGATATCATTACAGTCTTATTTAAAATATATATAAATTTGTATGAAAATTACCAAAATGTTAATATTTATCTATTCATATAAATAAATGAGAAAGTTTTAGTATCGTGTTTACAAGAAACTTATGAATAAAATGTTTATTATTTAAAATTTTGGTTTCAGGTAATTCAAGTAGTGAAATTTGCGAAGCGATAGCAAACTGGTAAAGCCAGCTAGTATGAACATATAAACATAGCTAACTATATAAAGATAGAGATTTATTGACTAGCAGGAAGACCCGACGTTGCTCGGGATTAAATGAGGGTCACTACTATATACCTTTTTCACATATTACTTTCTTTGTTTTTTACTGCTCCCCTCCTCCCGTTTCACCCTCTAATCTAGTTAGAAAAAGCTGAAACGTTGGAAAACTCTCTGAATTAGTGTCTTATGTATATGGTTTAAATTTCATTAATATCGGATATATGTATTTCAAGTTTTAAGGTGTTTTTGCCTCAATGGGTCACTTAAAGGTGGGGGCACTAAATATTCGGCACCTAGTTTTAAGGGCGTTCTGTCCCTTAAAGGTAGAGGCACGTAGATATTCGGCACAGAGAGGGTAATGTAGAGATTCGGGGCCACTTCCATTGTTTTCCCCAAAGAATGTTATACATATGATATAAATTTCATCAAAATAGGCTATATTTGAAGTTTTAAAAGAGGTTCGGCCCTCATAGCTCCCTTAACTTAGAAGGGCACTTAAAGATTCTGGAACACTTCCACTGTTTTTCCCCGGTAAACTTTACATAAGAATACACTTTTAGATTTGATGTAGCTTCTATAACCTTTCTTTCTATAGGGAACAAACAAACATAACACAAACACAGACATTGAGTTTTATATATATTTATTTTGCTCCTGTTTCTGATGTGCGTGTGGATGATGGGGGGGGAGGGGTAAGCTGTGACTAGAAGAGTCATTTCGAACAAGCATCTACTTGATTTATTCTTTTAACTGGCAGCTGTAAAGGTCAAATGTGATAAAGCAAGATTAACCAAGGAGTATTCAAGAAAGAGATAGATGAAAAGAATGGCGACATTTCTTTGCTTTGCTACAAGGAAACAATGTGTGTTTTGATCTTGAAACGAACTCACTGAAGTCAAATTTCGTGATGCAAGAGTAAGTTTCACTTGACTCAAATTTCACTTTCTCACACATTTTTTTTCAACTGTTTTTATATTTATTTTTTTAATATACATAAAGAAATTTATTTCAATAAACAATCGATCAATAATAAAAAAAAAATAATAATAAAAAATAAAAACAGATAATAATCTGTACGTCATGACATCATACTGAACATGGCGTTGCCTCAGATCATAGCTAGGAAGATGCGCTTGAACGTCCAAGCGGTCTCTCGGGCTCATTCCTACAAGTGGCTATCATCTGTCCAATGTCTTGTATGAAATGTGAAGTATCGGGGCCGAGGACCTCTGATGCTTACAAATGGGATTATATATATATATATATATATATATATATATATATATGAATTAAAAAAGAACAGTAGAAGGTCTAAAAGATCAACGTTTCGCCCAAATGTTGCGTGGGCTTTTTCAAGAGTGAAAAATTCTAAAAGTGGCAAAGAACGAGAAGATCTGTAATTTTAGGAATATGTATAGTGATAGTGTTAATAAAATGTTAATTATTTAGAGAGGAAAGATATGCAAATATGTACATAAGCACACATACATATATATATATATATATATATATATATATATATAGAGAGAGAGAGAGAGAGAGAGAGAGAGAGAGAGAGAGAGACAGACAACAAATACATATGCATATATATGTGCTCGAAATAAATACACAAAAATGTACAGAGATGTAGTATGGTAAAAGGTAAGGAGAAAATAAAGAGCAAAAAGGGGGATCGAAAGGAAACTAATTTAAAAGCAGGAAATCACCCGGTGTCTAAATATATCTCATTTTCATTAATAATAGCTTTAGATAGTTTGGGGGAGATATAATATAAGCCCATTCTTTGTTTTATTGTATTTGTGAAGTGGCCTATAAGATCTGATTTGATTAATTGACACATGGATTTGTTATGCATAGTTTTAATTAAGGTTGGGTTATTGAAGTCAAAACGGTGATCATACTCCATAGCATGAGCACATAAGGTGTTGAGCATGTTGTTGACTTTCATTGCTCTGTTGTGCTCGCCTGCAGACAAAGGTGGTGGTGTTGTTATCATGGATAAATCTAAATACAAAGAAAAGATATTCCAACTTTTACATGATCAAGACATTTATGAAGAGACTAATTCCACCCTTTCTATTTATCTTCCTCCCACAAGGTAAGATGTGACACAAGGTCGGGAAAGAGGGAAAGAACCAGCGCTCGAGAATTTGAACACTCTGGCTGTTTAAAAATTGCCTGGGCAGCCCCGTCGGCATTCCCCGGTAGGGGTGCCTCAGACAGTGAGCAATAAACGTACTCCTCCCCAAAGAGGGGAGGCAAAGCCTGGGAGGGTGCACCTCCTAGAACTGCACAGGACCGACAACCCCAATAGACCGGCGTAAATCCAGACCCAAAGGCCCGGACAATACCGGTTTATTAGGCGGGGTAAAAACCTCTGGTTGAAATAGACAAATTTAACAAATCCTATAAGAAACTAATAAACAATAATCCAACCTGATTCACATACATTGATTACCACCCCACTAATCCAACTTTATATGGCCTACCTAAAACCCACAAGAGTAATACCTCAATGCGCCCCATAATCTCAGGTATCGGCAGTGCTACCCATAAAATTGCACTTGCCATTACTAAAATACTCACCCCATTACTAGGTACAATTAGTCCTTCTCACCTAAAAAAACTCCGGAGATCTACTTAATAAATAAAAAATCTTAACCTGACTTAGTCTTTTCATTAATTTTCATTAATGAAAATAAGATATATTTAGACACCGGGTGATTTCCTGCTTTTAAATTAGTTTCCTTTCGATCCCCCTTTTTGCTCTTTATTTTCTCCTTTCCTTTTACCATACTACATCTCTGTAAATTTTTGTGCATTTATTTCGAGCACATATATATGCATATGTATTTTTTGTATATATATATATATATATATATATATATAGATGAAAGATGAGAATAAAAAATTGTAAAGATACAATATTTATTAGAACATCAAAAGTCTAGAGCAAGGAGTTTCATATCCTTAATCCATGGATTTTCAAAGATAAACTCTTCTCATCAGAGGATAGGGAAAAGCCGACAATGTAATTGTAAATATTATCGGCAACATTTAACTTTGAAAATTTTACATAAAATAAAACAAAATAAAGGCCAAAAGGTAAAGAGTCTTATGTTGAGATGAGAGCGTGAAGTCAGGGTGGATGATGTCCCAAAACACGTCAAAATAAAAAATAAAAACAGCTGTTATTTTGGAAATGAATGTTTGAAAAAGAATAATACTCAAATTGTTTAGGAATCCAAATATTTTTGTTAATAGGCTGATAGTCCGACGGCAATTGGTGACGTCCAGTTAATCCTGTCTGTGCATTAGTTTGGTGCTGGAATTATCCGTTTCGCAGGGTTCGGATTGAAGTTTGTCAGTTAGAGTTCGGTATATATCTAAGTGAGCATTGTCGGCTTTTCCCTATCCTCTGATGAGAAGATTTTATATTTGAAAATCCATGGATTAAGGATATGAAGCACCTTGCTCTGAACTTTTGATGTTCTAATAAATATTGTATCTTTACAATTTTTTATTCTCATCTTTCATCTCTAGAATTGATTGCTCTATTCAATATATTGAGCTTTATATTATCACAATAGATTATTATTAAACGATAATTCAATTATCGTTAATTTAATTCAACATTTATATATATATATATATATATATATATATATATATATATATATATATATATATATATATATATATATATGCATGCTTATGTACATATTTGCATATCTTCCCTCTCTAAATGATTTAAATTTTATTAACACTATCACTATATATATTCCTAAAATTACAGATCTTCTCGTTCTTTGCCATTTTTAGCATTTTTCGCTCTTGAAAAAGCCCACACAACATTTGAGCGAAACGTTGAGTTTTTAGGTCTTCTGCTGTTCCTTTTTAATTCATACCGTCAAATTGTTTTGTCCTTTCATTTATCATATATATATATATATATATATATATATATATATATATATATATATATATATATATATATATATATATATATATATATATATATATATGTGATTTTATGAAGGCTTACCAAAGCATTCCTTTCAGGACACCAATGATCACCATTAAAGATATTTTTTCTTACAAAGGAATGCTTTGGTAAGCCTTCATAAAATCACATATAAATGCTCTGTACTCTGTAATCGAGTATCATCGAGCTTGTTTTTATTGGAACAACCCCAGTCTTCACTGAATGATCTATTTTATAAGTGAAAAATCTAAATATATATATATATATATATATATATATATATATATATATATATATATATATGAATAAAGATAAGGATAAAATGATCCGATGTAATGGAAAATGAAAAAGGAAAGCCAAACACTATATTATTTATGTGTTTTCAATAGATTACTCTTCACGTATTGGGCTACTTGTGGCTCGTACGTATGCACGTACACATGTATGTATTCACTCACATATGTGGGTAATTAAATATAAATTGGTATATGCATTATCAATATTTCGAGTGATATATTTAAATTTACCTTTTCCCTCATCTCTCGGAAAACCTCACGATTCTATCTTCTCCCACTATATTGTCAGATAATCAGTTTTGTTTTTTCCACACAGGGTATATGAGTATACACCTATGTGCAAACTATATGAAAACACATATATATACATATTGCATATGCACATACTTATATGCTCATGAATAATTTAATAACTACTGATTGATTAATAATACACAAATAATTAAACAAATAGGAATAAATAAATACAGTCACACATAAATAAATAAACTAGTAAATATAACTTCCATTTCTCTTTTTTTGCAATATTTTTTGTTTTTCATCATATTTTCTGTTTTTAAAATTACGATTACTTTTACATAGGAATTATTTTCTTTCCTCCCCCCCCTTTTTTAATTCAAAACGTGGCATTGATATTCACATGTGTATATTTAATTGTTACGCCCCAGCTCAGATTTTTCGCCCCTTTCAACATCGGCCCCTACATTCATTTTGACACGCTGACCCAGATAAAAACCTTTATTTCAAGGTCGAATTAATAAACTCATCTCAACCAGTACATCTCTCCCACCTCCTAAAAACTCTATAGACTGCTGCTGCTTGATGCACAGTTTTGTTTCTGACTTCTCGCTTTTTTACTTTTCTTTCAATCGCAAACCAGCTGAAACTCACCACTTTCAGGCAAATCAAATTGATGCATATGTGATTTTTTCTTAATTTTTCTTCATCCTGAGGAAGTCTTATAAATAAAAACGAAACGTTGATGAATACATAAATAATATAGTTTTTGGCTTTCCCATTTCATTTTCCATATATATATATATATATATATATATATATATATATATATATATATATATATATATATATATATATATATAGGCAGCATCTTCTCTTGCAGGCAAGTATTGTTGAATATAACAGACAACTTATGTCTGGATATCCTTTGGTAGATCCTTTCAATACTCCGAATCAAAAACTAAGATTTTGATTCAGAGTATTGAAAGGATCTACCAAAGGATATCTAGACATAAGTTGTCTGTTATATTTAACAATATATATATATATATATATGTGTGTGTTTCAAAAGTCTTGGGAACATTACAAATGCGTATATCTCATGAACTATTCCAGGTAGAAAAATGAAACTGGTGCCATTTTAAAGCTTGCTTAATCAAGTTTTCGGTCATACTAATGATTTTCGTGTTATCTTTCCAGGTGCAGTAATGGCGTTCTCTAAACAAGACAAGGCATTTTGCGTCCTCCAATTTGCAAAGACTGAATCGTGGACATGTGTTCAGCGTGCATTTCGCAGGAAATTTAAAAAAGAAGCCCCTGAAAGGAAATCCATTGTCAGATGGCATGCTAAATTTGTGAAAGATGGGTGTTTGTGCCCAAGTAAGCGAACAGGTCGCCCTTCAACTTCAGAAGATGCAGTTGAGCAAGTTCGGACAGCCTTTCAGCGGAGCCCCCGTAAATCAGTGAGAAGAGCCAGCAGGGAACTTCAGCTTGCTCCAGCAACTGTCTGGCGTGTCTTAAGGAAACGACTGCAAATGGTACCTTACAAGCTCAAGTTGGTCCAAAAGTTGAAGGACACTGATAAGCCACTTCGCCGTGACTTTTGCATTGCAATGCAAGAGAAGTTGGAAGATAACGGCTTTGATGACCGGCTTGTTTTTAGCGATGAGGCGACCTTCCATCTGAATGGCAAAGTTAACAAGCATAACACTCGCATATGGGGTACTGAGAATCCTCATGAACTTCTTGAGCACGAGCGAGATTCACCAAAAGTGAACGTGTTTTGTGCAATTTCCAAGAAAGGTGTCTATGGACCGTTCTTCTTTGAAGAGGCAACTATCACTGGTGAATCCTATCTCAACATGCTGGAAGACTGGTTAATGGCTCAGTTGGAACAAGCAGAATCTGATGACTTCATTTTTCAACAAGATGGTGCACCACCACACTGGAGTCTTAGAGTAAGGCAGTTTCTTAACACAAGGCTGCCTGGTAGATGGATTGGGATATCTGGGCGAGGTGATGACGTTCTCATGCCCTGGCCTCCTAGGTCTCCAGATCTTACCCCGTGTGACTTTTTCCTTTGGGGCTTTGTCAAGCAACAAGTCTATGTGCCGCCACTTCCAAGAGATATTGACGAACTAAAGGCTCGAGTAACGGCAGTTGTGGGAACCATTGACGTCAAGATGCTGGAACGCGTTTGGCAGGAAATGGACTATCGACTAGATGTCTGCCGTGTGACGAATGGTGCTCATATTGAGCAACTTTGAAGATTCCCCACAAAACTTGAAACTTTAACCTTTCCAACGGTACCAATTTCATTTTTCAACTCCTAATAGTTTTT
Source organism: Sepiola atlantica (assembly GCA_963556195.1). NCBI lineage: Eukaryota > Metazoa > Mollusca > Cephalopoda > Sepiida > Sepiolidae > Sepiola > Sepiola atlantica. Next base: position 43,094,842 of record OY744543.1, read on the forward strand.
GAGTTATTAAAAATCGTTATGTTCCCAAGACTTTTGAAACACCCTGTATATATCTGCTTGTCTCAAACTTGAGGTTAGACGTTTCGTGGATAACTTCCAATCTTTCCTGCCTGTTGCCATTTCGCTTGTGCTGCCCGCCAGGATTAGGTCGTCATCAACTGATCCCCTCCATGTCTTAAGCGGCTTATCACGTTGGTTTTGGGCCATCGACGTTAATGTGGAACACACTTTAGAGCATTTCGGATAACTGACGGCAGGGAACGTGGCCAAACCAGTTGATACGTCGTTGTGCGACGTACTTTCTCGTGGAGGCTGGTACAGTGAGACCGGCAATGTTCTCCATCCGATTCGCTGCAGCCAGGATCGTGTCATTCTGACGTTTCGCAGCCATACAAGAGTACAGGTCGGACATGTGTGGGATAGGCTGGAAAATGAAATGGTCAGTTAGTGAGTTGTATTTGCCGTTTTTTTGCTAGTTTCAACTAACTTAGCTGTGGTGTCGGGATTGACAGCAGATTCCATAATGCATGACAATGTGAAATGCTCGGATCAAGTGGCGTCCTATACAAGTGGTTTTCCAGATTTAAAAGCAAAGTGTCATATTGTTTCCGCGTTTTTAAATATCAGGATATGCATTTTATTTTTATTTTTTTTTTTATTTTAGATAAACTAAATATCTTAAATTATCCCCCAATAAAACATTTCTGCAACTCAAGAGAGAAGGAGAGAGAGAGAGAGAGAGAAAGAGAGAAAGAGAGAGAGAGTGAGAGAGTGAGAGAGTGAGAGAGAGAGGGGGGTAGTTATGTCCTCTTTTTCTTTTCGATTAGTTTCGTTTCAATGATTTCAAGTAATGAATAGAAATTAAATTGCAAATCGATAGCGAGTGGGTGAAGCCAGCTAGTAAGAAATAAGGCTACAAGTATTTATTTATGAAAATCACACTTTTACTGTTATGGATGGCCCAAATAAACTAATTTTCTCCATCTCTCCTGAACACTATCCCAGTCTAATAATACCAAACTAGCCGTACAAGCATTTATTTACCTTTACAGGCTACGGATGCTCTAAATAACTGATGATTGTTTTTCCTAAAAACTAGATTATTCTAATAATCTGTTGCTAAAGTTGCTGGAAAATGGTTGGACCATTTTACCGTTCCATATAGTACCTGACTGCTAATGCAATCCTTTACCCATATAAGAGTCAGATACGTCCTGAGATGTAATATTGCTACCACATCTGGGGAGGTGCCACACAGCGCATTCTTTCTTCCCTTCAAAATCGACTTCTTTATCTAGTAGAGGATAATCTCTTCTCTTCTCTATAACTCCTTTCTTACAGAAGAAATGTTGCTAGTCTTTCTCTACTCTATCGTTATTCTCATCAAAGGTGCTCGACTGAGCTCTAATCTCTGTCTCTTCCTTGTAGAACATTCATAGAAAAAACTCGTCTTAATACCACTACTGCACAGAACTTTCCTTTCTTTCTCCTGACTCCTGATGCAACCCTCTACCTATAGATAGAGTACTGCTGCCACATCTAGGGAGGTGCCACTCCTTGACAGAGTTCAAAATCGACTTCGCAATCTAGCGAGGGGTGATCACTTCCATTCTCTACAGTCCCATTTTTACAGAAGAGACATTGCTAGTCTTTCTCTACTCTATCGTTATTTCCATAGAAGGTGTTCGACTGAGCTTCAATCTCTGGCTCTTCCCTGTAAAACTTTCATAGCAAAAACTCGTTTTATTACCACAACTGTAAAGAACTTTCTTTTTTTTCTTCATCTGCTTAACATCAAACAGAATTTCCAAGAACTTCTTATCTGTGGAACACATTGCCACAATATTTCTTCCCTGCAAACTACAACATGGTCATCTTAAAATTCAGTGCCAATAAATACTTGTCATTAACCAGTCCTCATAAGTCATCAAAACTTCTTGTTTTAATCACAGTTAACCATAAAATCCTGCATTTCTGTCTGCTGACGATGATGCAAACTGTGGAATTCAAAATATTCAAGAATTAATTCTTTGGTCAGCTTTTTTGGTTACTCGGTCGTCTTTTTGTTTAAAACATCTTATTTTAATGCTCCTTAAAACATCTTATTTTAATGCTCCTTAAAACATCTTATTTTAATGCTCCTTAAAACATCTTATTTTAATGCTCCTTAAAACATCTTATTTTAATGCTCCTTAAAACATCTTATTTTAATGCTCCTTAAAACATCTTATTTTAATGCTCCTTAAAACATCTTATTTTAATGCTCCATAATGAAGGTCGTGTTTGAGTCGAAAAGTTTATGGGTCGGAGGTGAAACCAGACGGAAGTCACAAAACCATGTGATTTCCGGGGAAAGATTTTCCATCTCTTAGCTGGCGAGATTTCAAGGTGGAAAGACGCATCTGGCTGCTGCCCCAATGGGGGGGGGGGGGGGGGTAACAACGCACACAGTATGTCTGTCTGTCTGTCTGTCTGTCTGTCTGTCTGTCTCTCTCTCTCTCTCTCTCTCTCTCTCACGAATACCAAACAAAATAACTTGTCTCTGTGACTGTTTTCTCTGTTTTAAATAAACCATAAGGTTTATTTAAAAACTGAACATTGGCGTCTGATGTGTTTTGTGTCGACAGACGATCAACAACCTGGATTCAACCACGACGACACGAGTGTATAAACCATTATACACCCCATCGATAAAATAAAATACAACATTAATAGCAGTCTCCATACCATCATGAATTTCTCTCTGCTGAACGTGACAAAAATTATGGTATGTAAAATATTGAAATCTATATAATAATACGTGAAGTCATTTCATGTTCGTACCTACATTATCACCTTTCACACACATTTATTATTGCAGACATTTATTATTTCAAAAGAAATATTATTATTATTATTATTATTATTATTATTATTATTATTATTTTAATTATTATTATTATTATTTTTATTATTATTATTATTTTAATTATTATTATTATTATTATCATTTTAATTATTATTATTATTATTATTTTTATTGTTATTATTATTTTAATTATTATTATTATTTTAATTATTATTATTATTTTAATTATTATTATTATTTTAATTATTATTTTAATTATTATTATTATTTTAATTATTATTATTATTATTTTAATTATTATTATTATTATTTTAATTATTATTATTATTTTAATTATTATTATTATTTTATTATTTTAATTATTTTATTATTATTATTATTATTAACAGTAAATTATACAGATTGATGTAGAAAGCACCGTGGAATTTCCACAGACCCTGCTAATACTAATTATTTGATAAGCCTTTTGGTTAATCGGTCCTTTTAGTTTTTAAATATCTTCGTATGACAATTATAGAAATTATGGAATTACAAGTATGAAAATTGCTTTTCAATATTTAAATTGCTATTTCTTCAATCATCTTTTAGGTTACTTGTTAGTTTTTGTTTTTAAACCTCTTCTTTGAATGGCAGTCTCCATATAATCTGAATTTCTCTCTGCTAACATGATACTGTTAGGATATAGTTTATTTTATTGCACAGCTCATGCATTAAACATATATTCCAAACATATCCATCATCAGAACGAAAAACTAAGACCAAGTACGGTTAACATGTTTATTTACAGTTGACATTTATAAAAGACAGCAACGTACATTATACAAAACAATAAAGGATTAGTTCTTACTCTATTTTTTTAAGATAGGAATATCGATGTTTATTAAATTGTTAGGGGAAAGTACAGAATAGTTAATCAACCCCCACCTCCCCATGTTAAAAATGGCTTTCTAAATTATAACGTTCTTATTTCAGCCCGGTCCGTAAAGTGCATAAGTACCCTTTTTTCTTTTTTTTTTCTTACTAATTGTCTGGATTTTCCTTATGGGATATGGTTACAACAAAAAAAAAGCAGTTTGAATTATCTCCCCTTTCAACTGACTCTTCTAAAATGGAAATAAAAAATTCATCTGCCTCAATAATACAGAAGCAGAGCCAGCCTTATGTAATTGGATGTCCTAGGTGAAGTGAATTTGGTGGCCCCAAATGAAATAGAAATATAAAAAATAAATACCGAAAAAATAAAATTATGCAATTTGTCAAAAACTACCTGTATTTATATCTAAATCAACAAATAACTGAAATTTTATTTATAAAGATATAAAAATTGAACAAAAAATCAACTTTTAGTGTTTTGATGGCAGCAAAGTCTCAAATAAATTGTGAATAATCCAGAGACTGGACGATATCTCGTTCGATAGATATCATTGCCAGACTGTTCAGGCGTTCTTGTGTCATAGTCGTTCTCAAATAGTTTTTTTTTTTATTAATTTCAACTTGAAAAAACTTATTTCCCACGATGCAACAGTGCTCAGAATTGGCAATGCTATCCGAAGGGCTAAAACAACATTTGGAATAGCATTATTCAAATCATGATCATAAATAAAACATAAAGCACCAAAAAAAGACAAAACAGTATCTGGAACAATGTAGGAAAATATTTGCAATTCACTGCATAAATCCTTCTGATTAATATCTGAACCAGATGGATCAGTGAGCGCAATATTCAAATCCATGCAACATTTCATCAAATCGTTTTGGTCGAATACTGCAATTTTTTTGATGTTGTGCTGAAATCTAAAATGACCAAAGTTATGTTCCATTTGCTCAAAACGTGCACTCAACGACATAACTGCTTCATCTCACAAAATATTAAAAAAATTCCACTCGATATTTTTTGGGGGGATCTGTCAATGATGCATCTATGCTTTCATAGTCGAACTGTTTGCGCACTTTCTTCGTCTCAAGCTTGTGGCAGCTGGAAATATCATTTCATCTGATTCCATCTCTCTAATTCTTAAGCCAATTCTCTGGCTGAAATTTGAGCGAATACAAAATAATTTTCTTTGTATTTTTTCATGAAATCGGGTGCACTTTTTATACATTCCAATGCAATGTCAAATTGCATGTCTTTCGGTTGCATCAATTTGCTGATCACATTAATTTGAAACAATATATCGTACCAGATGGCTAAAGTAACCAAAAATTGAAACCTTTTTAGTTGTTTCGCCAATCCAGCTGTTTCGGTCCTTGCTTTTCGATCGTTGGCATTTTCAGACACTTTCACCAATGCATCGTACACTGCTGCTGTTTGATAACGGACAGCTTTCACACTATCGATCCTGCATTCCCAGCATGTATCGGAAATAGGATTTACTGTCAGATTTTTTACATGACTTTTCAAGATCTTCCATTGCTGTGTTAAAGCGGCAAACAAAAGATAAATTTGATGCAAAACGCCAAAGAGTGCCGTTGCAACAACTGAAGATTTCGCCATGTCTCCAAGAATTAGATTGAGACTGTGACATCCACATGGCACATAAAATAATTTCGGATTGAGTTCAAGTAGACGTTTTTGTATCCCACCATTGCAGCCTTTCATATTCGCTCCGTTATCATACTTCCACAAGACTTAAACCAGTGCTGTTGGCGACAGTTATGAATGCAACAAAATATTCATTGATTTCTACTTGTGCACTCACAATGTTGCATATTCGCAAAATCATAGTCATTTGCTCTTGGTGACTCGCATCATGTATGCAGTCCAAAATGATGGAATAATATTTCGAATTTTGAACATTATTTATAATTGTTTTCAATGATCTTCTAGGCATGAATCATACTTTCCTAACAATTCGATCAATCCCCCAAAAATGTCCATTGTTCGGTTGAAACAATCGATCCACAATGACACGAAGTGCTTAATTGCGTTCTGCAAGAAACTGCACAATTGAAATGATTCTTTATAAAACGTTGTTCCCATGCTGAGTCTCTTTTTGCATGAATTTTTGTGCTTCCTTGCTAATTGTCTTTCCTTCCTTCAACCGATTTTCAAATTCAATCCAAACGCCATTAGCACGAATGAGCTTCATCGACGATTCATGATCATCTAGAAGACTGGACATGTTTTTCCAATCGTTTTTCCAATCGTTATTTCAATAGAATTTCAATAAAATTTCAATAGAATTTCAATAAAATTTCAATAAAATTTCAATAGAATTTCAATAGAATTTCAATAAAATTTCAATAAAATTTCAATAGAATTTCAATAAAATTTGAATAAAATTTCAATAGAATTTCAATAGAATTTCAATAAAATTTCAATAGAATTTCAATAAAATTTCAATAGAATTTCAATAAAATTTCAATAGAATTTCAATAAAATTTCAATAAAATTTGAATAAAATTTGAATAAAATTTGAATAAAATTCCAATAAAATTTTGATCACAAATTTCAATCACTTGTGAGCTTGGTTTTTAGATCTGAGAAAAATCGGCAGCAAAAACAAAATACAGCATTTTTATGGTTCGAATAAACCAGCAAACGACGATCTGAGCATTCACCATTTCGTAACTTCCTCAAAAAAAAAATCCAACAGAGAAATGCCGCTTCTCGAAACTCTCATCTTGCCGATACTTTATTCCACTTCCAGATTTAAGAAACGGTCCTTTTTCGACTAAGTAAACACGTTCTTTCTTGCTAATTGAAGATGGCCATAAGCCTGGATCTTTCTAATCGAAGTCGATATGCTGGCTCTCATCTGCATCGCATGAACCTGCATCTTCCGTGACCGTGTCCATGACTTATTCCTGCAAATTAGCAGATTCGTTGACCACTTCTTCTAAGGCCATCTGACTATTTTCACCACTTGTTAACGATTGGAAAGAAGATTGTGTATCTTCTTCGTTCTGAATCTGAGTATCCGAAATTGATGCTGCCGAATGTGGCGGCAGCTGACGAGTAACGAAATTTAATAAAGCACCTCTTCCATCCAGCCTTTCCTGCTTATCCAGCCCTTGGCCACGCCCACACGGACCGGACCGACCTGACGCACGCCATTACTCCTCAGGGACGTCTACATCAAACCCTGTGTGACATCATCTCAAGCTGCCTCAGGTTCCAGATATCTTTCCTGTCGATCCAGCACCCTGCTATCCAGGATCCAGATATCTCTCCCGTCAAATCAGCCATTTCCAGCTATCCAGGTTCCAGACCTCTGTCCTGTCGATCCAGCCTTTCCTGCTATCCAGTTTCCAGGGGTGTTATCAACACTTCTTCTCCAGCTCTCCATTATTGTACCTTTGGTGCAAATAAACTCCGATCCTTTTACACTGTTCATCTGCATTTGTCCTCTCTTCTTTGCCATTGCCGTTATTTTCGCCGGTGTCTGTTTTTCTTAGTTGTGAGACCGTTCACGCAGGTGACTGGCCCCTGCGACACCATAAATTAGTACATTAACACAGTTAATAATTATCCAGCAGTCAATTACAAATAAAAATAAAATAGACGTAATGCGATGACTATAAATAGATTACGTTGGTATCATCATATGCAAGTAAATATGCATTGATATCACATGCTACACGTGAGGTAGACGTAGAGAATTTTTATCAGTACCATTTTGTGCATTAGTGAAGAAAGTGATTGTGTGCCTGTAGTGAAGTGAGGTAGAGAATTCTTTGTATTATATTTCTAATTTGTTTATATTTAATGCACAGTTTATCAGTAATTATAAATTATGCATTTTTTTAATGCATAATTAGCATTATATTATACAGGGTGGGCAAAAATAAGGGTCCTATTTTTAAAAATTCATAACTTTTTTATTTATTGATTTAAAAAAATTTTTTTTTTAGAATAAGTAAAGGACCCCTTCCGAAGCAAGCATGAGCCGTATTAGCCCTAAGGAACGTACCCTCATTTAGAAAACATTATTTTTGCTTAAAAAACTCAAAACAGTGTAAAAAACAATACTTTAGTTTTTGTAAGTTTTAAGAAGTGTTTTTCGGCTAAAATTTGTTTTGTTTATTTCAAAAAATCTCGGAAGGGTCAGTCTACACACACATAAAGTTTGGTGAGTTTAACTTTTATTTTGTGGAAGTTATTCAAATTCAAGTTATTCAAATTTAAAGATAGGACCCTTATTTTGGCCCACCCTGTATGTATATAATTTTTTATTTGATCCCTGCGAAGCCCCCACCAATCGGAGGCCCTAGGCGACTTCCTAGTTTGCCTATGCCTGACAGAAGCACCATATTTTTTTAAAACCTCTTCTTGTTTAAATGATAATCACCATACCATCCTGCATTTCTTTCAGCCGAACGTTATAGTAACTGTTGTGATGTAGTCCAACAGTAAAAAGAAGAAGTCAAGTCGAGGTTGGGTTAAGATAACAAGTGTATTAACATGAAAGGTACAAAGGTAAGGAAACTGACTGGCACTCGGCTAGACAGTTACAATACTGTCCTTTTCCTATTCTGGTGATTGTCTACTCGCACTATTTATAGTGAGAACCGGTGTAGTTTCTCTTCTGTTAGAACGGCCGGTGTAACAGTAACTATGGAATCTCAACTCTGACGGTCATCACTAATGATCATGACTATTTATATTTGTTTTGAAGTCCAATTCTAAGTGGTCGTCTTTAAAAGTACACAGCATTTTCGAGAAGTATGCATCCTTTGTTAAGACATTTTTTCTTTGTCGCAGCGCCAACTAATAATGCTGATATGATATTTCTCATAGTTTCCCTTCCCTTTTGACAGCTGTTTGTAAACTCTGTTCTTATATCGTTTAATATTCCAGTATATAGTGTCATTTTCTCAGGTGCCTAAGATTAAAAAAAGGTAAAAAAAAATAAAAATCAAAAAAAAAAATCATGAATAACTAATAAGAAAAATAAACATGCGGCTATATATACAAATAAACAGGCTTTGGTTGCAAGAGAGACTATATTTGCCGCTCAGTGGAACTCTGTTGAGACGCTCAACAGATTTTTTTCATAAGTTTGCACCCCTGCCAGGTGCTTGGTACCTAAGTAAATATTTTATTATGGCAAATTAGTGGTCAGTGCACTTGAGGCGAGGAACCATCTGTCAGTATTATTTGTCGTCTTTACGACAATTTTCCACACTCATACTGTGACCGGGGTGTTTATAATATAAACTAAAAACATTTCTGTCTTCCACCCCCACCCTCACCTCCAGACAGAAATATGTCTGCGTAAGGAAATGAGGCTATACTGCACCACTATCACCCTATGACAGTGATTGCTTTTGCCAGGCCTTACTAAAAATGTGTCCTCCTGTAACCATGGGCACACCAGGTTCCTGCTGCTTTTTGTAGAACAGGAAGTGTCCAAGCTGGGTGGATAAATACAGATTTCCACCAAAGAGATCCACAAGAAAAGAAGGGCCTTTTTTTTTTTATTATTAAATAAGTCAGTCATTTTTTTTCTGTCTGTATTTTTCTTAAGCCGAAACCATGCGCCTGAGAAAATCTGGCCTTTTTTTTTTTTAGTTAGTGTGGGAAGGAAGGGGTGTAATCTGAATTAAAAAAATTCTTTTTAAGTATAATATTTCTCTCCTCCACCCTTCCCCCCGATTTCAAGGAAATTTTTTTATTTTAAAAACCTATCATCATCACATGGCACAAACATCAATCATTCTTTTTTCACTGCAAATATTTATTTAAAAAATTATTTTCATTGGAGTTTGTTCAAATAAACCTATATAATGAACTAGACGAATACCCGTCCCAAGACGGGTAAAATAAATCCCTCGAGCAGAACAGTTTTGCACCACTTTTATGTCCCCTTACGAAGATTAAAATCAAGATACAATGCTACTAAACCTTATATCTAGAACTCTTATTCCAATTTTGATCAAAATCCATTATATTATTTTGATTCTAGAAATGCTTAAAATTTAAAACTTAAGCTTAACGGGTCTTAAGAACAAAATGAAATTCAGGGAATTTGGCTTAATTGGTGTCTAATGACTATGAATCAAATTTAATGCAAATCTGAAATATTTGAATTTTCAAATGAGAGGTTGTGCTCATATTATGGACAATAAAAACCATTTAAAATACTCAAATAAAACTGAATATTGGTGGAATGATGTCTAATGCCTATTATTGAAATTTCACAAAAATCAGAAGTGTCTAAATTTTCAAGAGGGGTTCCCACCCCCTCTTTTACCCCCTTTGTATAAAACTAAATTAAATTATAGCCCAGATTATACCCCTTACACATAGCAGCTGTATTTCCAAGTTCATAATGACCGGTTAGTTAGTTTAGGACTGAATCCTGTACATACAAATATATAAACATATACACATACCTTACTTTATATAGATGGAAATCTATGTAGTTGGTCCTAATTGCATTGTTTTGTGCAGCCGTCAGTAGGGATTCCGTTTCTCTGTTCAGGTATCATGCCTAACTGTTTTCATGCGTCTCTTCTCTTGCCATTCTTATGAAACATCCATGTAGCTGTTTTTCTTCCCATTTTTCTTTCCCTGTTTGTTCGTTTCTGGTTTCGGTGCTTCCTGAGTTGTTCATTAGGACGGTGTCTCTGGCTGCAGTGATCAGTCTTTCTGTGTTTTGGTTTATGTATTTCTCCAGTTCTTTTTTAATGTCGTCCACACAGTCTTCTATACTTACCAGTCCTCTTCCCCCTTCGTTTCTCTTCACGTAGAGTCTGTCTATCGTCTTTTGAATGTAGTGCGTTGTGCATGGTCATTAATTGTCTAGTCCTCTGGCGAAGGTGCCGTAGTTCTTCTTTTGTCCAGCTTATGAATGGTCTAGAGTATCTTATTAGTGATACTGTCCTGGTATTTATTCCTTTGATTAGGTTTCTGCTATATAATTTTGTTTCTAAGAGCTTTTTTGTTCTTCTCAGATATTCTTTTCCAATCTTCTCTTTCATCTCTCTTGATTTGATTGTGTCTACTTCCAGAATATTTATAGCTGTCCTGTTCGCCTAGCACCCTCATCTGCTCTTGGTTGGGTAATTCCATGTCCTCAATCGTATCCAGCTTTCCTTTATTATTATTAATATTATTATTATTATTATTATTGAAATAAAAATATTGCCACTTGGAAACATCGTTTCAATTTGAATTACAGTATAGAAATTTAGAAAACCAAATAATGATGTGTTTTTTTCTTTCTCTAAAACAAATTATTCATTTACTTCAGAGATTGAACAAGTTTTCGACTTTTAAAAGTTATTTTCAAGTTTAGACATTTTCTTCTTTTTTTTTGTTGTAGATCATCCTTCCTGTCAGAGATATAAAATCCCTCCTGAGCAGTCAGTCTGTTGAGATGTTACTCACGGTTGATTTTAAATGTCATGTGCCGCACGCGGTTACGTGGTCTGGGTTAATGAAATAAAAGTATCGGAACTTGGAAACATCGTTTCAATTTGAATTACAGTATAGAAATTTAGAAAACCAAGTATCGATGTGTTTTTTTTCTCTCTAAAACAAATTATTGTTATGATTCACTAATTCTTACACGACTCATTAGCAATGTTTACTGTTTTTTCTGCAATCTGAATAACAATAAGTCTCCCCAGATTTCCAGCACTCTCCCCCTCTTTTCATAAACGCTACAAATTATTTTGTATTATCGCAACACTCGTTTATTATTGATTTCTCGCTGACAGTGACTGTTGGCTTTTTCTGGAATTTGAGTGACAATAAGCCCCCCCCCCCCCACATCCCAGGTTCTACTGGTCTCCACATCTATGCAGCAGAGGTCAAAATGGTTCTTCACTTATCAGTCATTCCATCTTCCTTGTCCCTTCATGACCATTTTCTGTGGTACCAGCCACCCCCAAAGATAACAGGCACCAACATCCATTGGTATCATAGAAAATGACCATGGAGTGTCTGAGAAGATGGAAAACCCGAGGAGGGATAACATCATCCTGACCTCTGTTGGAAGGGTGCAGAGACCTCAACAAGGAATATAAGCAGAGTACCGAAATCCTGAGGAGGCTCATTGTCACCTAAATTTCAGACGAAGTCATCGGACGTTTTTAAAAAGAACTCAATAAGTAACAGCTAGTGTAAGAATTCGAAGTGAAATGCAATTGTAATTGAAAGTAAATTACAATTAGTGTATTTGAAGTGAACTCTGAAATCACTGCACTAATTCTTCTGAAATTTGAAAAAGAGCTTCTCTGCATAAAAACAAGTAACATAAACTATATATATATATATATATATATATATATATATATATATTCCATGATAAATGCCAGTATACTGAAATCATATGCCCTTAATAGGGTTAAGATGAAAATTCATATACACTAAATGTACAAAAGCAAGGAAATTCCCAAATGTTTACACTTTTATTGTCATTAAGGGTATGCGAGCACAACAGGGCTATGTATTTTACTGATAGGAATTTTTCTTCAGCGCACCTCACACACTTCATCCACTCATGCATAGAGATTTATACTGTAGTGATGTGATAATGAAATGGTTTGGTTGATATGTAGTCATGCCCTTAATGACAATAAAAGTGTAAAAATTTGGGAATTTCCTTGCTTTTGTACATTTAGTGTATATGAATTTTCATCTTAACCCTATTAAGGGCATATGATTTCAGTATACTGGCATTTTTCATGGAATGTCACTACTTTTGTAAAGGCTATGCCTCAATACAATGCCTTCTCATAAGGTTTTTTTGGAATTTTCTGGAAAACTAAGGTATATGATAAACTGAAATTAAAATGCCATCAACTAGACCCTAGAACCTCTATCTGCTGAATCTATCAAATAGTTGATGAGATACAGGGTGGCACATACGTACGTACGTACACACAGATAACACAAAATCATGCCTGCCCTTTCTGGATCTCTGGGTTGCCTTGACTAATGATGCTGAAATTCTACACACTTATAGAACCTATCAAATAAAAATTTTGTGCAAAGTTTGAACTAATTTGGTTTATTGGTTTTTGAGTTATGATTGATCAAAGAAATGAGATTTCCAGTATAGGCCATTTGTGAAGTCTACTAAGGGATAAGGGATAGAGCGCTCTCGCGCCTCCCTTGATATATATATATATATATATATATATATATATATATATATATATATATATATATATATATGTTTAATTTTTGTTTTGTTTATTATCTATGTACATATACGTTTCGTCCTTTATAATCGGGACTCATCAGCATAGAGATATGACTATTCACTACCGGTCATGCGATTCGAAACGCCGGATTCCGCGTATTTTGCAACTTAAATCCCGACATCTAGAACCGCTGAGCCAACCCTGAATAGCGAATAAACAGTGATAATTTTAACACTTTATCCGGTGGCTTGACATCATAAGAGCGTTCAACTTAATGAAAGGAACGATGCATTTATAGCTAGCGACGTCATGCTGTGTTAATACTACACTTACAGTGCCCATTTATATATATATATATATATATATATATGTTTAATTTATATAAAATAATATAAAATATAAATAATCAAATGTTGTAAGTAAGCATGTTTGTATCTAATGTATAAAATTAAGTTGGTCGATTTACCGAACTTAGACAGCTATAGCTTTGCATCTGACAAATCGATATTTGATTCTAAC
>OY744543.1:43110806-43245806 GCA_963556195.1 Sepiola atlantica
AATACTTACAAACATTCGTATCTTTATGTCACTAAATAATATATAAACATTTCAATAATAGCCTATTACTGTTGAATAACTCATTTCTACCTCATACATCATATTATCCCTTAGCCTTTGGGCTAAGATCAAAGTGTAGTATCTGTTCCGATGGATACTGCACGCCTGTCCTGTGCAGTTCTAGGAGGTCCACCCTCCCAGGCTTCGCCTCCCCTCTTTGGGGAGGAGTAAGTTTATTGCTTACTGTCTGAGGCGCCCCTACCGGGGAATGCCGACGGGGCTGCCCAGGCAATTTTTAAATGGCCAGAGTGCTCACCTCTCGAGCGCTGGCTTTTAACCCCACTTGCTCGACCCGATCTTGGGTCACATCTTACTTGTGGGAGTAAGATAAAACTGGCCTTGTGCCTAACTCCGCGAGGAGTAAATAAACATCATATTATCCCTCCCCCTCAAGGGCAAAACAATTAATTAAACTTTCTTCTATATACTTACAGTTCCTACTCCATGCCTCCTGTTTTTTTACCAAGTCATGGTCTAAGAATTTAGAGGTGATTCTACCGATATTTATCTTGCAAAATTGTTGAATGCCTGTTAATATTTACTTTTCTTCTCTCGCACTTTTCGATGTACTTTAATTCTATTATATTTTGATTATATTATACGTTTTTATGTAGACAGTGCAAACCTCCCCATCTCAGCATCTTGCAGTATTCGTCCTTTCCAGCCTTCTCTGTTCTATCTGTTTACTTTTATACCTACTATAGTACTAATACAAGGAACTTACAATATAAGCACCGTTAAGGCAAACAAGCTGGTCGAGTAAATTGCAAGAAATTGTAACGGTTAATTCTATCTATAAATAAATAAGAGATTATCAGAAAGTATTAAAATCAGGTCTATTATAAGTTGAGGTGTAGTGATTTTGAATAATACAGATTACTTACTTAAGTAAAAAAAAACATAAAAACATGAAAACAAAAATAGAAATAAAACAAAACAGAGTGAACCTATATAAACAGCATGAACACACAATGAAATAAAAGTCAGTAAAGTCAAAACAAAAGTAAAATCAAATGTAGCGTAATAGTCGTTATTGGGCATCATTATTTTTTTATTCAAAGTCTGCTTAGTGTGTGTTTCTTGAAATGTTTGCAATTTAAAGTGTTTTCCTGTCTGACGTTGAGTAACATTTCCCTGTCTTTAAATCTTACAATTTCTAGTTTCTCCCAAAAACATAAGAATCAGGGTGAGTTGAGCGATCTACATGTCTTGGCTTTTCTGATTATGCTCCATCTAATTATTGGGGATTTTCTATCATTTATCATAAATATTTGGACAACGAAGTGTTACTGTATTTTTTATTTCTAAAAGATCTGGTTATATTAATACTAATTGCGGCGAGCAATAAACATCAAGACAATCTATAGGACTCAACAGACCTAATCGAAGCCTCGTTTTGTAGCTTAAGTGAATGTATATTTTTTATATCTCCCAACAGTGCTCAACTTTAATTTTCTGAAAGGGTCTTTTATAATAATAAATGAATATTAAATTATATTTACCTCCATATATATATATATATATATATATATATATATATATATATATATATATATATATATATATATATGAACAAAAGTATAAAATAAGAAAATGTTGTTTCTGAATTGATGGATAATTTTGTTCTATGTGTTTGTGGCCATTTAACAATTCCATTGTTTACCAAATGATAAGGTGTTTTCTTTAGTGTTGAAAAGGTGATTTTATTACAAATTTCTGAAACGCATAAAATTTTGTTGATGTTGAACTTTTGGAATATGATTATATAATATTGATTATGTTATACATTTTGTATTCTTTTATATATATATATATATATATATATATATATATATATATATATATATATATAACAATATATATATATGTATATGTATATGTATATATACATGTATATATACATGTATATATATGTATATATACATGTATATAGATATATATATATGTATATATACATGTATATATATATGTATATATATATGTATATACCGTGATATACCGTATTACACTTAGTAAGTTGTATATGTTAAATCAAATGATGCTCAATACCCTAGACAGAGCATGTAGGTGTAATAATATAATGTCATACATAGTAAGGGATATATACTAAATCGGAAAGTGCTCAATGTGCTAGATGAAGTAGGTGGGTATAAGAATACACTATTACACTTGGTCAGTGGTATATGCTGGATAAGAAGTGATCAATATCCTTTATAGAGCCGGTGTGTATAATAATATAGTTTTACACTTGATAAATGGTGTATGCTTAATCGGTAAGTTCTCAATACCTTAGATAGAGCAGGTGTGTGCAATAATGCAGTATTACATTTTCTATGTGGTATATGCTTGATGGAGAAGAGGAAGACAAGAAACTCAGCGTTGCTCGGGGGGGGGGGAGAAACTAAACTAAATATAAGCTTCATTATATTATTAAGGGGGGCGGGGGTGGAAGATAAAAAAAAAAACTAGGCTTTACCCAGGAATACATTAAAAGAAATATAGATTTCATTATATTTTTGAGGCAGGGGGGGGGGGGGACTTGGTGTTGTCGGGGAGCAATAATTTAAAAACTGAAAGCTCAGGTCAATGACTTGCATTATTATTTTCAATACATTCAAATAAGAGATAGAAATGGGATGGCCAAAGGTGAAGGAGGGGTGGGGAGAGAGGTGGGGAAATACGGGGAAATGGGGAAAGAAAGAAAGATAGAGAAGCGGATTGAGAGAGGTAGAGAGATAGGAGTTTTAATATAAAGATGTTGCATACACTTTTAACCTCTTCTATTTTGTTTTTTTATGTCCGGGGCAACACCGTATAGCCCTGTAAATAAAAGAAATAATCATTTAATTAGTAATTATCAAAGTCATGTTGATGTGAGAAATACACATTCACGGATACACACGTGTTGTCTCATAATTTCTACATATATAAAGCAAAGTTGTCTGTATGTTTGCATATGTATCAGGGCCGGCGGGACAGTTATAAAAGTAGGGGGGTCTTCTAAAAAGTGCGGGGGGCGGTTAAACACATGCATATCAACTTAATTATTGATGACCGTAAAGTGGGGGGACCCAAGTCAAAAAGTGAGGGGGCTTGAGCTCCCTCCTGTCCCCCCCCCCCTCGGTGCCGCCGTCCATGTGTATTGCGGCATCACAATGCCTAAGAGCCAAACTAACCACAGATTTTGAATCTGTACCTTTGCCCCGATGTCCTTATAAATGTCAGAGGTTCTTAAACCTTTTTAAAACTCATTTTTCAAAATTAAAAGTACATAGAAATAGCATTAGAAACAACTAAACAACGTATTTGCCACATTGTTTACTTTGAAGAGTAAACATTTATCCTTTTTGTATTAAAAATGGATAAGAAAATATTTGATAAATGTTTACTAATATATTTTTTACTTCATATTATATTTATGTTTCTTTATGATGCTTTATTTCTTTTAGACAATCAAACTATTTTAGATTTATGCAGAGAGGTAAAAAAAATCCCTATGCCGAACTCATTTAAGTAGGTTAAAAAGACAAACTATTTTCAGTGCATCGGTGTTTTTTTGGATAAAACGTTCGGCTTCAGTTCCAATATTTTATCCCCTGATGGGTTCGAATCTCACCCTAGACAATAGTTTGTTTGTTTTTTTATTTGATTTTTGTTTGTTTTTTTTGTTGTTTTTTATTATAGCGTTCCAGTTATTTCCTAGCCGATAACGATCATCATAAATCTAAATAATTTTTTTATATTTTGTAAATAAAAAAAATGGATGAAAAATATTAAATTGAACTTTTAATTTTGGCTATAAAATTGAAGACAAGTTGAGAAACCCGGCATAAACGGGTACTTCAGCTAGTTGTTAATATAGAGAGAGAAAATTGTTACACGAGAACACGCAGAATTTAAACATTTGCATTGTTCAAATTTCAGAACTAAACAGGTGTTGTGATAAACATTAACTTCACTTCAGATTGCAAATGAAGAAACGAAGAATGAGTTAGCAATATGAATTTCGTCCGTTTTGGTTCAGGAAGAGTTATTCTTTGAGAATGTTTCGTTTTACTTTTCCGAGGGTGGAGTCGCGTTCAGAATTCTTTCTCTTTTGCTTTTGATGTAGAAAAGTGTACTCCTTCCAATGTTATACTTCTCCATTAGAACATTTTTTATCTCCATCTTTATCTATTTTTTTGAAAGAATTTCACGCCTTTCAAGTACTATCAAAGTGATCTGCTTTCGTTTGGAGTTCAGTGGCATTATGGTGGGCGAGTTCATGTCAGTAACAATTACAGTGCAATTTATTGTACTGAAATACTTAGTGGCAATCTGCGGAGTAATTCTTTTTTTTTAAATAAGAACAATTTAAAAAATATTAATCTATATAATAAAAGTGAATGTACGTGTGTCCAGCCCGATTCGCGATATGTAGAAGAAGTTGGAGGAAAGGAACGAATAAGAAGATGAAAAAAAAAAAGAATAACGATGGCTGCTGCGGTTGCTTCTTTCAAAGATTGATAACGGTTATCAATTCAGAATTTAGTTTTTAAGCTTCCGGCGTCGACTGCTGCTGTTTCTGCTTCGAATACTCAATATTATCTAATAATTTGTTTTTCAATGTTTGTTTATTTGTTCGTAAAATGAAAGATTTCTCTGTTATTTTTTTTATATATATTTTTTTTACTTTCATTCACCCAAAACAAGGCAATTGGCACTAAAACGTAAGAGGTTACTGTGAATTAGGGGGCATACCTACAGGAGCATCTTAATTGGGGAGCTCCTATTTACTTGCCTCCTCACGAGGGCAGAGTTAGACACAAGATCGGTTTTTAATGTGGGGAAAATTCAACTCCCCAAAAAGGGAAACTTTGGATCGGAACAAAAATAAAAATTGCTTCAGTCTAGGACAAAAAAGATGAAGTGTAGTATCAGAACAGATACTATAATTTTTTACTAGCGAAAAGGTCGTGGAAGTTTTTATCCTAAGTGAGAAGCTGTGCAGCAGGATGTTTGTTCAGGGAAACAAGGAGTAGGGAGGGAATTTCAAAGACTAGCAGTTCGAGGAAAGAAGCTACTAGAGTAGAAATCCCTCCGGCATCTGGGGACCTCTACAGTGAAGGGGTGGGATTTTTTGACTGATGTGAAGGTCGGGGGTGGGGGTATTTACGTCGAGGGGGCATAAGTGCAGCAAGTTCATCAGAGCACATTCCATTAAAGTACTTGTAAAGCAACATTGCAGCGATGGGACAGGGGACGGAGCTTGGTAGACAGTGTGAGACCTATTAGATTAGAGTCCCTTTTTTGGACTCTGTCTAAGAGAGAGAGAGGCTAGTAGTTGGTTCACCAGCCCAGATGTGACAACAATACTGGGCGAATATTGGCGATTTTCTTTAGTTCTCTTAATTTTTTAACATCAGTTTGTGGATTTCCTGGGTCAATTTCAAGATCAACGGTACAACCTCGTGTTTCCTCCAATTCAATATATATATATATATATATATATATATATATATATATATATATATATATATATATATATACAGGGCTTTACGGAGCACTCCAAAAAGGAGCGCGCTCCAGGAGCATGCTCCTTTTTGCTGGAGCGAAGGAGAGGAGGGCTCATTTTATATTCAGAGGGAGTGAAGTGGAAGCAACTCCATTTGGGACTAAAGAGCGTGGTTTTAGCGCTCCGCACTCCTCGCTCCAAAATTTTTTATTTTTTTTAAACTTTAGTTTTTTATTCAGCGATAAAAAGGAAAGTCTCAGAGTTTTCTCTGAGTTATTTTTTTTTAATTATATCTCTGGTAAATGTATATGAGATAGGGAGAGATATAGATAGAGAGAGAGAGAGAGGGGGAGAGGAAGAGGGAGAGGAAGAGGGAGAGAGAGGGAGAAAGAACTAGAGAGTTAAGCATAGAAACAAAACATTTGAAGTTTCACACCGACATGTTTTTTGATAGGACAGTTTTCTTAAGGCAGCAGACAATTTGGCAACCAATGTCTTCAAATGCGCCAGTGAGTCTATAGATGTCTTTGAAGTTATTTTCTTATAGATTTGAACTTTTTTGTATTTATGACAAGGATGTTTATTGCTGATTGAATAAATAAGTCAATTTTTCTTTTAATTATACTATAGGGGCCGTTGGATTTTCTCGCCAATTTCGCTCGGTATTCACCCAAATGTTCGATAGAATCGATTTTTGGGGTGAAATGGTACATGTTATCCTGATAAAAAATTCTAATTTATTTTTTAGCATATCAAATTGAACTTTTCTGCCACATTTTTAACCGTCATCTTTTCAACGATATTTTGTTATTCTTAAATTCACGACTAGTATGTTTTAACCTTTTCATTCACCTAATTCTCAGTACAATTCTGTTAAAACTTGCTTTTGTAAATAGAATGTTCAAAGTTTTATTTTTGTGTGTGTAATAAATTGTTAAAGCAGTAAACATATCTTTAGTTCAAGGAAAAAATATATTTAATCCAAGGAAAAATATCTTTAGTCCAAGGAAAAAAACAATAAAACCCAACATGGCCGCCAGCGATTAAAACCTGGAATTAAAGTTAGATTCTCAACACTTTAAAAAGTAAATGAGAATTTTATTTCAGGACCAAAAATACAATTAGACCAACAATCAGTTTCATCAAAAATGTGGGTGAATACCAAGCGAAATGAGCGAAAGAAAACAGTGGTCCCTATTCTACAATTAAACCGATGTTTTAACTTAATTAAATTAAAGAAAATATCTTAAATTTTAATTTAAATAAATCAAATAATTAGACTTTCTGACTAATTTGTTGCTTTTAGAACAGAAAGTAGATTAGATATTTTTCTTTATCTTAAAAAATCTATGATCGAATATTAAAATTGTAAACAGTTTGTTTTTGTTAGAGATTTCAAATATAGACGTGTTCATCTTTTTTATTCAAACTTTTAATTTTAATAAATATTTTTGCCTGACCTAGGAAAACTTGTTCCAGTTAATTTTTGGGTGGAGGAAAATTCGATCCGATATTTTTTCAACTCCCAAGGTCTAGGCCAGATATTTTGTATGAAATTTTAAGACATTAAATGGATCTCTAAATTATTTATTGACAATTTATTGATATTTTTTGGCCAACTTATGAAAAATATTTTTTTGATTCAATCTTTAAAAAATAAATTTCATTGTTTTTTTTTTTCGCCCCAAATTGTAATATTGAAAAAAAAAATGGATAGATCGATTTGTTTGAAAGTACTTGCGCGTTTCTCTGTTGTAAATAATAATATACATTATACAATATAGTTACGTTCGTAAAACAAATAAACATTAAACAACAACACGACGATTAATGTTGCCATGGCTGTCTCTCCTCTCCCAGAGAAATGTTTTCTTTAAAAAGAAAATAATCACTAATAATGTTTAAAAGTAAAACTTTATTTACTTAAAACAGATCTAAATTCCCTTCCAAAATAAATAGAAAAAATATCGGGTCAAATTTTCCTTCCCTGAAAAAATAAGTTGTTAATGTAATGAAAATTAAAATTGTTTTAAAATACTTCAGGGATTTTTCTATTTCTATTTTATACCTCAGGAAACGAAAATTTACGTATAATCCTATACTTCGTCCGACATGTTCTCCTATAACTCTCAAAATATTAGCAAGATTTTGTCAAATATTATCTTACGGTCTTACACTTAAAGTGCCATCCCACCCCATATTGACGAGATCCTTTGACGCCCACCCCTATCCTTCGACCAATTATTGGCAGAATAGAACGTTTATGAAAGAAGGTATATTTTTATTATGGAGCGCTGAAAAGAGCCACTCCTTTTTTATAGGAGTTGAAGCAGGAGTGGCTCCTTTTTGAAAAAGGGGAGCGTGAGAGGAGCCAGCTCCAATTTTGGGCGTTGGAGCAGGAGCAGGAGCAGCTCCAAAAGTAGTGGAGCGCGTAAAGGCCTGTATATATATATATATATATATATATATATAATTACATAAACAATATTATAGCCTTACGTCAAGCAACCAACGTTTCAATGCGTGCTACTGCATCTTTTTAAAGGCAAAACAACAAATGTTATGTAAGGCTATAATATTGTTTATGTAATTTTATAAATGGTCTACTTGGTATTGAGCACTCTTGAAAAAATTGTTTTATGTTAACTTTATTAACATATTTGAACTTGATCAAATAATATATATATATATATATATATATATATTGAGCACTCTCGGGGATGTTAAAAATAGACTGTCAAAAAGCTCTAATGCATAGTTCCGATTACGTTCGTCGAACACTCTCGACTAGTCTTCTATCTGTGCCCGCTTCTAGGTACAGATAGATCTTAATTTCCCTAAAATTACGTGACAGTTTCCGTTGGCCGAGTGGATATGGCGACTGCTTGCAGATTCTAAGCTGACTCTGTGAACCGGGTTCGCGCCTCCCGACCGTCTGAAATTGTTACTTTCCTGCACTGATGAGAGCAATAAGCTTGAAACGCTAGCGTCTGTAGGTATTAATAATTTAATATTTATTTATAAATATTATATATATATATAAGAGAAAGCGAGAATGTTTATATTTATGAGAGAAATAAATTTTTTCTAAATGTATTTTAGTCCTAATTATTTTCCTTATTCTTTAAACAAAAACATGTCTAAATGTAAGAGAAAAATAAATTTTAACCATCTTTTCTCTCATGTTATTGCTTGTTCTAAACTAGCAGGGTTATCAGGTGTTGCCCGGGTTGTGGCGGTGTTGGTGGTGGCGAGAGGTACAGTAACATCACATGCAACAGTATAATAAAGACTAAGGAGTAACTTTTATGAGTACATTTATTTCCAACGGGTGGGTTCTGTCCCTTTATATTTATGGCAAGCAAACTGCACGGTAACGTTTGTGTTTCATTCCCAGGAGGACTTCGTCAGGTTAAATTGTGAAGGTTAACATTAAAAGATAGAGCAACTTCCCACACAGCTAACCTCACTCTGAAGTGGCTGGATCGTTGCTTTGCTGCAGGTCGACTGATCAGGAGATGTCGCGTTCCAGAATGGTCATCACATTCGCCGGATTTAAACCCACCGGATTTCTATCTTTGGGATTATTTGAAAGACCATGTGTATCAGAAGAATCCACAATCAATTACAGAACTCAATGTAGCCATAATTCAGCACATCCGTGTCGCAACAATGGAAGAGCATTTTCAGGCCGATCAACAATTTCACTTAACGGCTTCAAGTATGCCATCAGTGTCGAGAGGCATATTTAGAACATGTTTGGAAAATGTTTTAAACAGGTTGTACTGAATAAGGACTCATTTAAATTGTTATCATTTCAGCTTTGTCTTTCTTGTCTGGTTCATAAGTTATAAGCGTGGAAATGGGCCACGTTTATATTGAAATACTCTGTGTGTCAATATATAAGCAACAAGGTAAACCCTTTTTTTTACTTTGATTCACCCCAAATTGCCTCTGAGACGTAAGGGACTACTGTGAGTTAGGGGTCATACCTACAGGGGCATCTTAAGTGGGGAGTTGTGCAGCAAGATGTTCACATTACATTTAAATTTCTGCAAATTGGTGTAGTCAAAGAACAGGGGGAAGGGAGGGAATTCCAAAGACTAACAGTTCGAGGAAAGAAACTATTAGGGTAGAAAGCCTTCCAGCATCTAGGGACCTCTACAGTTAAGGGGTGGGATTTTTTCTGATTGTCGGGTCAGTCAGGTGTATTTAGATCGAGAGGACACAAGTGCAGCAAGTTCATCAGAGCACATTCTATTAAATTTCTTGTAAAACAAGCACAGAGATGCAACATTGTGGCAATGGGGAATTGCGGTTATGGGACAAGGGTTGGAGCTTGACACATAGTGTGAGACCTATTAGATTAGAGGCTCGTTTTTTGGACCTTGTATAAGAGGGAGAGGCTGGTGGTTGGTGACCCAGCATAGATGTGATAATAATACTCCATGCATGGACGAATGATGGCTTTGTAGAAATATAGGATACTGGCAGGTGTGAAAAAATTTTCTAGCACGGTAGAGGGAGCCGACCTTCCTTGCAGCAGCCTTGACAATGTCTTGCATGTATTTGTTCCAATTCCTGTTACCTCTGAATGTTAGGCCGAGGAGTTTGAATGATGGACTCTCAGGTAGGGTGCTGTTAGCCATGGCAATCGGTGGTTGAAAAGGTTTCTTATAATTTTTAAAGGAAAGGAGCTTTGTCTTAGTAGCATTCAATGTTATCATCCATTTATGTACCAATTACACAACAGACTGAGGGTCATTTTCTAAGGAACTAGAATCTAACTTTCTATTATATATATATATATATATATATATATATATATATATATATATATATATATATAATAATGGTAATAATCCAGGTGAAAAATATCCACAGGGTGGTAATCCAGAGAATTTTAACCGGGTTTATAAAAAGTGCTCAATATCAAAATAGAGCTTTATATATGATCATTTTATTTACACAGACATGTACAAAATCTGCGACATTGGCATGTCGATGTTATCGATCAACAGTTACTATAAACTATAGTAACTGTTGATCGATAACATCGACATGCCAGTGTCGCAGATTTTGTACATGTCTGTGTAAATAAAATTATCATATATATATATATATATATATATATATATATATATATATATATATATATATATATATATATATATATATATAAGATGATACTTTAAAGATATAATATCTTTAACTAGTAGACTATCAAGATAAAAACAAAGCTCAATATAGTGTATAGAGCAATAATATCAATGGATTGAATGACATAATAAAATGAGAAATTAATCAGATTTTATTAAAGTTCAAAAACAAGGAGTGATACTGCGTCCTTAACTCATGAGTTTTTAAAGAAAATCTTCTCCTCAGAGGGCCATTACCGCAATGACATTACTGCGGGTAATAAAAATTAAGCTTTGCAAACATATAAAAAATATATAAAACATCAAATATATTGGCCAAAAACACACTGTTTTGTAAAACTTATACAGTCTATCCAAATCAGAAAGTTTAAAACAATTTTTTTTTAAATGTCAAAGAAGTCGATTAAAAAACAATCCAGGTGGTGAATGGTAATCCAAAAAACGAAAACGTTATCCAGGTGGGAAATTTGCTTGCTATCGATGCAGTAGATGACAATGAAGAGTGTATTCAGGGTGTATGTAAATTAATTTACATACACCCTGAATACATTCTTAGCGTCTGTGATTCGTTTGTCACTTCTTGCTTACAAGAATAATATTCTTCCTCGTAAAAGTACCACAAAAATTGTGACACTGTCAAATAATCTGGGCTGGTGCATCATCCGCTAGTCTCTCCCTCTTAGACAAGGTCCAAAAAAGAGTTGCTAACTTGATAGATCCTTCACTATCCACCAAGCTCCAGCCTCTGTTCCATCGCCGCAATGTTGCTTCATTGTGCCTGTTTAACAAGTACTTCAATGGATTGTGCTCTGATGAACTTGCAGCTTTGGTGCCCCCACGATGTAAATTTACTAGACCAACCCGGCAATCTGCCAAATCCCATCCATACACTGTGGATGTCCCCAGATGACGTAGAGCTTTCTACTCCAAAAGCTTCTTTCCTCGTGCTGCTGGACTCTGGAACTCCCTCCCTGCTTCCTGCTTTCCTGACGCTACTGACATGCAGAAATTTAAAACCAACGTAAACAGACATCTTGCTGCGCGGCTCCTAATTTAGGTTGAATCCCCCCTTTTTCTTTCTCAGTAGCCCCTTACGCCTACAGTGACGGCCTGCCTTGTGTGGGGTGAACTATGATAAAAAAATTTTTTTAAATAATAATAATCTATTATATAAAGGAAAGCTGTGTGTGTGTGTGTGTGTGTGTGTGTCTAGCTAAAAGTCAAAACTCCACAAGACACTTCCACAAAGCTGATGTATTCTTTTTGGCATCGCCTCGGACAAAATAAAAGCGCATTTTTTTTTAATATTCATTCTTTTGGGAGTCAACAGGAACAGCAGCATGAGTAAGTTTTAATCTGCAGGAAAGCAGTGTTTTCAATGCTATTATGTAGTAATTCGTCAATGATTTTTTTTTTTAGTTGCCAGAGAAAATGAGAGAAAGGATTATAGAGAGTGAGAAGGGGTGATATATAGAGAGAGGGAGATAGGGAAAGGGGGGCATAGAGAGACGAGAGGGGGGGGGGGGTAGAGAGGGAGATAAAGAAAGGGAATAGTAAGAGAGTAGGGAAGAGAGAGGGGGAAGAGAGAGAGAGAGAGAGAGCTAGACAGAAGTTTTAAAAGAAAGATGTTACACACACTTTTTAACTCGTTTATTTTGTTGTCAATGCCCCCGGGCAACGCTGGGTAACCATGCTAGTTAGTAATCGGCATGCATTTGCAAAGAGTAAGAAATCAACTACAAAATCTAATCGGAGATGATCTCTTCTTCTCCCTACAACTCCTTTCTCAAAGAAGAGACGTTGCTAGTCTCTCTCTATTCTACCGTTATTTACACGTCGGGTGCTCGACTGAGCTTCAGTCTTTGATTCCTCCTTGTAAGACATTCGCAGTAAGAACTCGTATGTAAAAGGACTTTACCTTCTCCCTCCATGTGCCTAGAATTTCCATGTAGAGAGCTCCTTCATGAGAGCTTCCCTCCTGTGAAACACGTTGCTATGGAACTGCTTCCCTGCAGATTACAACTTGGTTACCTTCAAATCCAATGTCAAAAGATTTTTGTCCTAAACGCCCCACAAGCAATAAAACGCAGTTCATACCATTGATCAATGTTAGTATTCCGATAGTGTTCACCATCTTTTGTCTGATAATCATTCTGTTTTATTAAACCCTATCCTCAAGTGGATCCTGGCCTTGATAAGTGGTGACCCAATAGTAAAAACAATCTATTTTCTCTTATACCCATAACAGCCATATTCAAATGGCTTCCCCATTCGAATCAGATGAGATGAACTATGATAAATACAATCGGCAATACGAAAGCATATTAAGGTGCTTCAACAAGAATTCCTATATTTTCCCCCTGACACACAGTTCACATATCAGAGTAAATAGAAAATTACGCCTAATTTTATACGACTTTCAAAGTTATGAAATACTATCAGCCCCCACTCCAAGGTGTAGATGAATAACGAATGAAGACCCTTATGTATTCCAACTCCCAGCTCTGAACTCCATTATACAATTTTTATGTTTTTTTAATTTCTATAATTTTCGATTTTCAAGCAATAAATAACTAGCCGGATCTGTGCCCCGGTGTTGCTCGAGAAAATTGAGGAAACCAAGAATCGCAACCCTCTGAAGTAAATTGACCGGAAAGGACCGGAAACACTCTTTTTTTTATTTCAAATGCTAAACCTTTATCGACGATATAAAAAAACATTTGTAAATAGAACCATGTGTTATATTAAAATGAAAACAATCATTGAATTAAAAAACAATAAAAGTGAATAGTTAAATAATGAGATGCTCTTTTGCAAAGTAATATACAAATTAGTTAACCTTATAACGTCGATCGCATACACACGATTATTAGAAAACTATTGTTCTTCTCTTGTGAATATGAACGTGGCGTTTTAATCTCACTGTTAGTACAACAAATGGTCCAATTTTATAAATATAGAAATAAAACAGTTCTGCATCGCTTTCATTAATATTTAGGGGAAAGGTATGAATTTCCATCTCCTCTTCTCAGCTATAGGTGGAATAGTATGGTAGACGAGACGAGACTTGGTAACACAACTAGGAGAAGGAAAACTCTGAAATAATACCTGGACTAGGTAGATCTTTATAATAATTAACACGCACATACATACAATCAGTATATTAGATATACACATATTAGTATATCATATTTATGAATATGAATTTGGCGTTTGAATCTCACTATCAATGCAACAAATCAGCCAACTAAATAAATGTACAGCAATGGACTCCCTACACTATTATTGTAAAACCTCTTATGCACAATTAATACTAGCATTGATATGGAACAATCTAAATATCAGAAAGAAACAATTAAAAGAGGTTTGGTTGTTTTGTTTTACGGCATAGCGACCCTTTTTTGGTTATTTAAGGCCAAATCCGTTTATTTTGGTAAAAGTCTTTATGCTTCAAGTTCTTTATATCTTCAAATATTTATTCATGGTGTTTTCCTTGGTTCTTTTGTAGAGGAAAAATGTTCTTTTTGTTTTAGATTTTCAGAACATGATTGGGTTGTGCAGGGGGAAAGGAAAAAAAAATAACATCAATGTTTGGTGCATTTTAGGTCAGGAAGCCGGTATCTTCAGACAGCCTGATCTGGTAGCATCAGTCAATCGATTTTGAGTCGTGAGCTTGATCTGGTAGCACCAGTAATTAAAAGATGTTTGGGTTCAGAGATAAAGATATAAAAATATAAAATACATGTGGCCATGGGATAACATTTAAAATAAACATTGTATTTTACGGCATCGATATTATTGTAGTAAAATTGCACATGAGATATTTTGAATTTTATACTCGCCCTAAAACGATTTGTATCCTTATTTTGAATTTCTAACTAAAAATTTAAAAAATTGTCTTGCAGTTTATGAATTTCTGTTACAAATGCATATGCCCACAATATTATTGTAAACGAGCTGCACCTACCCGGCATTGCCCGGGAATGTATTTACTTGCAATTTGTTTTGTTTTTTTTGTATTCTAGGAAGTAACTCTGTATGCACGAATACAGAGTTACGTCCTTTTTTAAAAAAATAATTCCGATCCAGACAAAGTATTTTGTGAAAGAAATTATATTGAATTACATTTTATTCTTTTTAGCAACATGCTGCAACGATCCTCAAGAAAAACTGAAGAACGAGAATCAAATATTGATTTTGTAGGAAGAAAGCTATCGATGACAAAAAAACGATGGAGAGACTGACTCTATGTTATATGTTAGATAACTCTAATGTAAAATTAATACCACCATTGGATTCCTCATAAAATTTGACTCATAAAAAGTTGTTTGATCTTGGTATAGAGCTTTGTTTTCATCTCTGGACAGACAGACAGACAGTGCATTTATAGTATCTCTATTTATATAAAGTTAGGTATGTGTAGATGTTTATATGTTTGTATGTACAGAATTCACTCCTAAACAAATTAACCGATCATTATAAATTTTGGAACACAGATGTTAGACTTAATGGTGGGTAATGTGGGCTATATTTAGTTTAATTTAGTCTTATGCCAAGGAGGTAAAGAGGGAGTGGAAGATTTTCGTAAAAATTCAGATAAGTCCGAATTTTGTGAAATTTTAACAACGGGTATTAGACATCAATTAATAAATATTTCCCAAATTTCAGTTTCTTGGGAGTATTTTAAAGGGTCTTTAGGGGACATAATATGGGCACAACCCTTCATTTGAAAATTCAAATATTTTAGATTTGCATTGAATTTGATCCATAGTCATAGCAAGATTCCTTAAATTTCAATTTCTTTTTAAGACCCCTTAAGCTTTATATTTTAGACATTTTCTAGAATCAAAATCATGTAATGGATTTTAACCAAAATTGGAACAAGATTTCTAGATATAGGGTTTAGTATCATTATATCTTGATTTTAATCTTTTTAAGGGGTCATAAAAGTAGTACAATACTATTCTGTTCGAAGAGGTGGGGGCATCTTACTCGTTCTGGGACGAGTATTTTTCTAGTAGATTATTGAAAAAAGACCCCAGAAAGTAGGTATTCATCATTTTCGAGTTTTTTTTTTTAATATCCTGACTCTTCTTTTTTATTTTGTTTTCCATTTTTTTTTTTTTCAAGTAAAAATGCTTGTTACTTCTAATGAAGAGGTCGAAGATTAATCTTCCCGTCCGCATCTGTTTCCTTTGGCATCAAAGTGAACTTTGGGGTTTATGTGGCCTTTGTGTGTTGATTTCATAGCAGATGTCTTCAGCAACAGCAAACGTCTCAGATTCTGTTGGACTGAAAGTATTGTATTTAAATATAGGCTTCTTCCCTTTTTCTTTTTCCTCTTTTCTAAGTCTTTCACATGAGTTTCGGTTTTATTGAGGACTAGGTGACGTACCCGTCTATGTCGGGGATTCTCGAAGTTTCCTTTTCTGCACATCAACTCAACTGCAAAAAAAAAAATTTTTTTTTTTTAATTTCTGAAGGTCATCACTTATCAAGGCTAAGAGCCACTCGAGGATCAGGGTTAAAGAGATGTAAATACTTCAAACGAACCCAACTAGCAGCAAAATGGCACCCCTTCTCTGTAGAGGTCCCTAGATGCCGATAGATTTTCTACTCTAATAACTTCTTACCTCGGACGGCTTGCCTTTGGAATTCCCTCCCTGTTCTCTGTTTCTTCAACCGTACCAAAATGCAGAAACTCAAATTTAATGTGATCAGACATTTTGCTGCCCAACTCAAAAATTCTGAAACATAATACAATAAAATAACGTAAAAAAAAAAGTGTCTTCTGCTAAATTCTAACATAAATGCCGTCTGTCTGTTTGTCTTTCCGTCTGTCCGGGGATGAAATTGAAAACAAGGCCCTATACCAAGATCAAACAAAGAATTAAATGGTACCATTACTTGGGGTAGTCTACAATGATATTGCGAGGTTTGGTTCGCGCCTGACATCCATAAACAATGAAGAAAATGTTTTACTTTTTTTTATTTATAACTTGAAAATTAAAATTGGAGAAAATTAAAACATAAGAATAGAAAGGGTTCAGGGTTGGGAGGTGGAGTACACACGGTGGGTTCTCGTTAATTTCCTGGCAACATCGGGAGTGCCAATTTTGTCATTAAATATTTGTGTGCATAGGGCGCATATATTTGCTAGTATTAATGAATGACTCACAGAAGACATTTTCTATGTTGGTCAATAGATTATTATTATTAAGTATAATCTAAAAAATCTAAAAAATGGCATCTTTTTCTGGACTATCCGCCCCACGATAGATGCATAAGACCCTTTAATAAATGAAAGAAAGTTGGGACCAAAAATACTCTCTCTCTCTCTCTCCCTCTCTCTCTCTCCCCCTCTCTCTCTCTCTGTTTTTTCTTTCTTGTTTCTCTCTCTTTACCTTTTTCTCTGTCTGTCTGTCTGTCTGTCTCTCTCTCTCTCTCTCTGCGTTTTTTCCTACTTTCTCTTGGACACTCTCTATCTGGTTCTCTCTCTCTCTCTCGCTCTCTCTCTCTCTCTCTCTCTCTCTCTCTCTCTCTCTCTATTCTTCTTGCAGTCTCTCTCTCTCGCTCGCTCTCTCTGTTTTTCTTGCAGTCTCTCTCTCTCTCTCTCTCTCTTTCTCTCTCTCTCTCTCTCTCTCTCTCTCTCTCTCTCTCTCTGCGCGTTTGCCTACTTTCTCTTGGGCACTCTCTATCTGGTTCTCTCTTTCTTTCTCTCTCTCTCTCTCTCTCTGTTCTTCTTGCAGTCTCTCTCTCTCTCTCTCTCATGCTATTTTTTTGCCTTCTCGCTCTCTCCCTTTTCTCACTCTCAGACGCACATATTACTTAAACTAAAACTAAAGAAAAAATAAGCTTTCTTAATGTCAATGTAGTTCTTGATAAGGAAGTACATGGCAAATATAGATCAACTTACCAATGGGAATATCTCGAAAACAACGTAATAAATTTGATAACATTTAATGAAATTGAATCTGAACTTGTCTTTTGAATAAATAAATTGAATGTCAGCCTCTTACTTTCGGGGTTTTTTTTTTGCTCAAGTTGTCACTCAACCATTGGTCAACATTTTACACATAAACCAAATTATTTATCTGTCTACACTGACAATTGTTTGAAAATACTTAATACTAAACATTTCTGAACCTATCTATTTTTTACTAAAGAGTCACCACTTATCAAGGCCAAAACCCACTTGAGGATAACGATAAATTATATTATGAGATGATTGAAAATGATGAATGGAAGGAACAAAATTTGATTACTTATGGGGACGGTTTGTAACGAGTATTTGTTGGCGTTAGATTTGACAGTTTACCGTGTTGTAGTCTGCAGGACATTGCTCATCAAAAAGGACTTTGTTTTTTCTTTGAGGTTGTTTAAAGATCTTTAACGTTCCAACACTATTTACATGATTTCATATTTTGTGCTTTCTTTTTCTTTTCTTTTTCTTTCTTTCTCTCATAGTATTTTATGAGCAGCGTCTCTTTGCACGTTCATTGCAATGTTTGTGTTCTCTTGATAGTATTATTGTAGATTAACACCTTCCGCTAAATTCCGCCCCCCCCCCTCTCCAAAAAAAAATGAAATTCTACTTATTTTAGACCATTACGTCTAAACATCCTGAAAAACTTGGAAAAAAAAAACAAGTTGTTAGAATTTAGATTGGGCGATCATGTTTTTTCTTTGCTATGGTAGATAAATTCTGTGCGTTCTTAGGGGGGGTTCTACTTTTTAGGCGATTACGTGTAGTTTTACGACCTTGCCACATGGACTTAGGGTTAGTGGTAATTTTTTTTAGTCAACTGTCCTAAAAAAATTAGAATGGCTCGGAAATGGGAGGGTCATTTTACGTTAAAATGACCCCCCATTCTAAATTATTAACAAAAATGATCTCCGATTCTAAATAACATAACTGTTTTTTTTTTTCATTTGTTTTTCGTCTTTCTGACAAGTTTTTCAGAGTGTTCCCACATCATCACCTAAAAAAAGTAGAATCTTATTTAGTTTTGGGGGGAGGGGGTGATTTAGCTGAGATTGTTAATCTACAAAGGTTCCCTTTTGATTCTTCTCCACTTAACAAAATCCTGAATTTGTTTCTTTTTGTTTGTTTGTTTGTTTGTTTGTTTGTTTGTTTGTTTGTTTTAACTGATTGATGCCTTCTTCTCTATGATATAAATTTATAAGAAGATTATAAATATTGTTTTAAGTCTTGTTGTTATTTAATATCATTGATAAATTTATATTTTTTTTAATGATGGGTCACCACTTATCAAGGCCCGGGGGCCATTCGAGGATAAGGGTTAAAGAGATTAAAGAGATTGTCAGTTGGACGATGATCGTCACCATCAGAGGACCAAAAACAATAGGTTGAAAGAGCAGAAGATTACTAAGAAGAATTTATTATCCAAGAGGACGGATCAACAAGTATTTGTTTACATTAGACTTGAAGACGACTATACTGTAGTCAGTTGAGAAGCAGACTCGTGGTATCTTGTTACACAGATGGGATGTTCTAGGAAATAAACTTTGTTCATGGAAGTTTTATTTGGTTTTTGTTAAAGAGAGGAGAAAGGAAAGTTCTTTGCTGTGGTTGTAGTTAGACGAGTTCTTGCAGGGGGGGGGGCGAGGGATTGGAGCTCAGTTGAGCACAAACAATGAACATAACGATACAGTAGAGAGAGACTAGCAACATCTCTTTTGTGTAAAAGAAGATTTAGGGACGAGAAAAGATCATCCGCCACTAGATTGCAAAGTCGATGTTGTACTCTGTCGGAACAAAAATAAAAAAGGGCCTCGAGCATCACCTCCCCAGATATGACAGCAGTACTCAACCTTAGGACGTGTCTAACTCTTATACAGGTAGAGGATTGCATCAGGAATTCTTAAATTCAAATAGTTATTAGGGAAGAGTCAGTTAGGAGTGGATGGAGTATTTATTTACCTCCTCTCCAGGAGGTTAGGCACAAGGCCAGTTTTATCTTACTCCCACAAGGTAAGATGTGACCCAAGGTCGGGTCGGGAAAGTGGGACTTGAAAAGCCAGCGCCCGAGAAGGTGAGCACTCTGGCCATTAAAAATTGCCTGGGCGCCTCAGACAGTAAGCAATAAACTTACTCCTCCCCAAAGAGAGGAGGCAAAGCCTGGGAGGGTGGACCTCCTAGAACTGCACAGGACAAACCCATAGATCGGCGGAATCAAGCCCCGAAGGCCAAGACAATACCAGTCTATGGGGTGCAGTATCCATCGGAACAGATACTACACTTTGATCTTGGCCAACTGGAGTAAGTTCAAGGAACTTCTGTCATTACTAACCAGCAGAGTGTTTCCACTGTCGATCAAGGTAAGAGTCTATCAGGCATATGTGCACAGTGTGATGATGTATGGAAGTGAAATCTGGTCAGTGATGGTTGAGGACATGCGTTGCATGGAGAGAAATGATATGAGAATGATACGATAGATGTGTAATGTGAGTATTAAAGACAGGGTTAGATCTGATGATCCCAGGGCAAGGTTAAAACTGGACAGTATAGGGATGTGTGTGGAGAACAGGAGACTTTGTTGGCTTTGGTCACACTGAAAGAACGGAGGATGTAGAACAGTTGAGATAACAGAGGCAGGCGAAGGAAAACATGGGAGGAAGTGATAAGGATGAATTTGATAGAAAGAGGGATAAAAAAGACCTGATCAGAGATAGGTTAGTTTGGAAGTCAATTTCTAAAAGCTGTCCAACGCATGCCAGCATGTAATCATCATTATCACCATCATCATCTGTTTATCACTTATTCCCATGTTCTCGTTGCCTTTCACCTGTGAACTGAACCTGCTACCTCAACTGTTTTGCATTTACTAACCCAAGAACTCTCATCCATACTTTCAACGTGGCCATATCATCAAAGTCTCCTGTTCTGCACTGTCCAGATTTAATCTTCCTCTGAGGTCATAAGATCTAAGCCTGTCTTTAATATTCACACTACACATGCATCGTATCATTCTCATATCATTTCTCTCCATGCAACGCATGTCCTCAATCCTCACTGGCTTGGTTTCACTTCTATACATCATATTCTATAGACATATCCCAAATTGCATGGTGGATATTTTGTCTCTCAGCTTCTTTTTCGACTTACAATCCATCAATCTCTTTAACCCTTATCTTCGAGTGGCTTTTGGCCTTGATAAGTGGTGACTCATTAGTAAATAAAAAAATGAATAAATAAAAATTTGGTTTAGCTACTTCGTTCATCGAAAAAATGTGTGACGACAGTCGAATAGAAGATTAGTATAACTGTTGTTTTGGGGACTGTGATTGGTTTATGAATGCAACGAGTTAAATGATGTTAGGGTAGAGATGATCAGCCATTTCCATGCCCTAAATTTTTGGCCTTGTGCCACATTTATATGTTCAGTACCTATTATAATACGATGGGATGTTCAGACTGCAACAAACATCTCTGGTCGGTGTTCTGTCTGGAGCCGTGTTCTGTTGACATGTCACAAATTGCTCTGTGGATATTTCGTCTCTCATATTCTTCTTTATTTCTGGTAGCTGTAATGATGAGAGGAATGTAAAAACAACAAATAAGCCATTATCTGCTTCTGGGGTTTATTTTATTTTACCAAGCAATTTACAGCAATGTACCTCTAGATGGGCTGTAATTTCCCGCCTCACCCCTGTCGGTGTGGTGGACCTTAGAAAAAGACGTCTGCTCACTTTGACGTTGTAAAATCAAACGGAAAGCAGAATTGATCTTCTCTGCCACGTACTTCCTATCATGACGTCATATCCTGTGACGTCATCATAACTGTCGTCTGTGAACTTCTCATGGGATTTTCCACCACTCTAACCCTACGAGGCCTGTCTAAAAAGTATCCGACCTTAGGCCAGAAAAAATATTGAGTTTGCTTTGCACCTGTCGTGCTTTTTTTGGTCATGGAGACTCGGGATGCTTCCATTGCGACGACTGTCTTTTTGTTTCTGGGTTGTACCCGTACACCCATGACTCATTTCTAGTTATCATGATGTTCAGAAACCCAGGATCAGTGTTGGCAGTTTCCAGAAGATCCTGTGCAACTTGAAAACGGAGGTTCTTTTTGTTCCCGCAAAAACAACTTAGGTACAAATTTCGCAGCCACCCTGTGCATGTTCAAATCATTATGCAAAATTGTATGTGCAAAATCTTTACTCACTCCCACCTCTTGAGCGATCTCCCGCACGATTGAACGACGATCTTCCATCACCAAATTTTGCACCCTCTCAACAACAGTTGCACTCCAAACAGTTTGGGGCCTGCCAGAACACTGGTCACTCTCCGCTGATGTGCGGCCATTTTTGAATCGGTTGAACCACTCGTTAATTTGTGTTACACCCATCGCATCTTCTCCAAACACCTGCTGAATCTTACAAATTGTTTTGCTTTGAGAATCACCAAGCTTTTGACAAAATTTGATGCAGTATCTTTGCTCAACACGTTCAGTGATAAAATTCACACATGCGCATGAAGGTGTCTTTGTTCACTGTGTAGAGTGGTGCCGCCCTATTGTCTCTATTTCGCACAGAAAAAATAAAGGTTGGATACTTTTTAGACAGGCCTTGTATGCTCACTTTAGCCTCGTGTGGAAAACTACTGTTTTCAACATTATTTTTACACATCCGTCTCTCATCTTGTTACACCTATTTTTGTAAGACGCTACACTTTTTTCAATACTAATGAGTCCCTACGTACTAAAGCCAAAAGCCACTGGAGGATAAAGATTAGTGAGGTTGTCAGTTGGATGAAGAAACTATACTATTAAAGGGCTGGAAACGATGGACGAAAAGGACAAAAGTTTGATTACTTAAGAGGACAGCTTGACAAGTATTTGTTGATACTGAACTTGAAAGCAGCCATGTTGTAGTCTGCAGTGAAGCAGTCTCGTGGCAATGTGTTCCACAGATGGAAGGTTCAATTTTTAGCCTTGTGGCATATTTATAAATTCAGTACACTTTTTTATATTAATGAGTCATCACTTATTAAGGCTAAACGTTACTCGAGGATAAGGGTTAATGATGTTATAAGTGGAATGTTGAAACTATACAATAGAAACGATGGACAGAAAAGATAAAAGTTTGATTACTAAAGAGGACAACTGAACAAGTATTTGTTGACATTGGACTTGAAGGCGGCCATGTTGTAAGCACAGATGGGAGGGTCTATGAAATAAACTTTATTCATGGAAATTCTGTTTGGTTTGAGGGATGCTGAGAAAGAAAGGAAAGTTGTTTGCAGTGGCAGTAGAAAGTCGAATTCTTGCAGGAGGAAACCAAAGATTGCAGCTCAATCAAGCACCTAGCATGGAAATAAATATAGAGTATTTATTTACCTCCTCTCCAGGAGGTTAGGCACAAGGCCAGTTTTATCTTACTCCCACAAGTAAGATGTGACCCAACGTCGGGTTGGGAAAATGGAGTTTGAAAAGCCAGCGCCCGAGAAAGTAAGCACTCTGGCCATTAAAAATTGCCTGGGCAGCCCCGTCGGCATTCCCCGGTAGGGGCGCCTCAGGCAGTAAGCAATAAACTTACTCCTCCCCAAAGAGGGGAGGCAAAGCCTGGGAGGGTGGACCTCCTAGAACTGCACAGGACAAACCCATAGACCAGCGTAAATCAAGCCCCAAAGGCCAAGACAATACCAGTTTATGGGGTGTAGTATCCATCGAACAGATACTACACTTTGATCTTAGCCAAAAGGCCAAAAAGAAAAAAAAAGACTGGCAACGTGTATTCTGTGAGAAAGCGGCTGTAGAGATCATTCCCCTATCAGATTGCAAAGTTGATTTTGTACTCTATCAAGGAAAGAAAGAGTTCTCAAGGTGGCACCTCCCCAGATGTGGCGGCAGTACTCCATCTTAAGATGTATCTGACTCCTATACAGGTAGAGGATCGCATCAGGAGTCAGGTACTTTGGGGAGTGGTAGCATGATCCAACTATTTTTCCAGCGACGACCGTACGCTTGTTTCGATACATTTGCCAAAGTTCAGCAGAACTACTTATGCGGATTTATTATCACTTAAATGGATTTATTATCATTTGTCACTACTTAAATGGATTTATTTGCCATTGAACTTCAATTCAGAAAGGAACTACTTTTGCTGCTATAACATAATTATTGATCATAATTTACTTTCTCTACATTTACTGTTCTTTGAGGTTGAGAGGGGATAACCAATTTGTGTGCAAGAAGTGTAACACAATAGATGAGAACTCAGATGTGGAGAAAGTATATCTGAGTGACGAAGCTATTGAGGTTGTCAAGATGTTTTGTTACCTTCGTGATACCATTGGAGCACAGGGTGGAGCAGGTGCTTGTGTGATTGCAAGAATTAGAAGTTGATGCATTAAGTTCAGTGAACTTCTGCCATTACTAACCAGCAGAGCATTACCACTGTCATCCAAGGGAATAGTCATGTGTACGCAATGTGATTATGTATGAAAGTGAAACTTAGCCAGTGAGGATTGAAGATATACGTTGCATGGAGAGAAATGCGATGAGAATGATACAATGGATGTGTAATGTGAGTATTAAAGGCAGACTCAGTTCTGATGGCTTCAGAGGAAGGTTAAATCTGGACAGTATAAGAAGATGTATGCAAAACCGGAGGCTTCAATTATATAGCCATGTTGAAAGAATGAGAATTCTTGGGCTAGTAGATGTAGAACAGTTGAGGTAGCATGCTCAGTTCACTGGAGAAGTCCAAGGAAAACAGGGGAGGAAGTGATAAACTGGACCTGAGAGAAAGAGAGATAAAGACCTGGTCAGAGATAGATTACTTTAGAAGTCAATTTCATAAAGCTGTCCAACGCATGCCAGCATGTAAAACGGATGTTAAACCGATGATGATGATGATGGTGGTGGTGGTGGATACGTTTGCCACAGTTTACTGCAACTACTTTTTTATGGAAGAGGCTATTTTGCCGGTCCCGGCAAAATAACGAGGGCTCGTTATTCTGCCGGCTAATGTTTTTTTAACCTAATTATTATGGCTTTGTGAAAGAAAGGATAATGAAATAAATAAGGAACAAATATTTAATAATGTATTTTCATCGTCATCATCAGTTGTTATTCTGTCGGTTATTTTAATCTTTTGAATATAAAAGAAATATCTGCTTTTAATACAAAAAAACATTAAAAAGTAAAAATTAATTAAATGAACGAAAATATTACAGACAATTATATTCTTTAGTCGGATTTAGAAGTAATTTGCGTCGGATAAAAAAATGTTTTAGTTATTTAAGAAAAAAAAATAGTTTTCATTCATTGATATAAAAAATAAATAACTCTTGTGAAGAAATCTGATTATTAAAAATAATTAAAGATAAGTCGCTAAAGAAATTAAATCAGATATACTTTTTTTTCAACAGTATGTGTACGTTTATATAATTTCAGTTTTATAAACAGTCTAAACAGCAATTTTAAAACTGATTTTTCACTATCTTTTAAGATAAATGCTTGGACTATTTCTTATCATTTCACTAAATTAACCATTAAATTGAATGTTTTTCTTGCGATAAAATAACAACAGTAGTAATTGTCAATAATTTCAACTGCTACATGTAACGACGAATTTTAATGCAAAGTTGAATTGTTTTATAAACAAACATTGTGAGGTAATCCTGTAGAGAGTTATATTTAAATAAAAAAAAAAGTAGACATAAACGGGATTCAAAGCAAATCGTTTGTACTTAAAAACATAATTTGTATTTTTTTTTCAATAAAAACAATACGTAAATGCATTTAAATGGACATAGAAATTCATCGTAGTTACTTAGTCTATGGTGAAATAAAACTTTTTTTTCGTAAGTCGTGGCGAAAATCGCCGTATGAATTATTTATTTAATCTAAAAAAATAGTCAGAAGTTTTAATTATTTCTTTTTTTATTGGAAAAAAGTTTAAATAAAAATAAACCGGCAGTTAAGTTGACTCGTTAAATCTTCACTGTAACTGTAACAGTTAGGTTAAATCAACCTGAACCGGCAAAATAACAGCCCCATCGTTATTCTGCCGGGACCGGCAAAATAACGAGGGGGTCGTTATTCTGCCGGTCCCAGCAAAATAGCCTATTCGATTTTTTTAATATAAGTCGCTCCAGAGAAAGCATAAAGCCACTTTATGTAAGGAGATAAAAAGAACGAACAATAATTAAGTTACATAATAACAAAAAGAGAGAGGAGGGTAGCATCACTTCAAAACAAGATAATCTTTTAACTGATGATGAGTAATTCAGAGGCAAAACAATCGAAAGAGCCGACCAGAAAAGCACTATGATCTCGCCCTCTATCAAGGATACTTAACTACCTTCATTATATTTCAGTTATCAGAAAAAACAAACCTGAAAAGAAATCCCACCACCAGCGTTCAATCACCTGGACTCCAAATAGACTAGTCAAAAAGTAAGCCGTTCAAGAGCCCAATAGGGAAAGAAGGGGTTTACAAGGCTGGCTGACAAAAAAGCCCACCCCTAAACTAGTTGAGTGGCTGACCAGAAACCGGTGTTTTTATTGTGACATCACCAGAAGAAAATATATGAATTTTTGTTTTTGTTTTGTTTTAAAAAAATGGCAATGCTGCCAAAACAAAGTCTTATTTGGATTCTCTTACAACTTATTTTCATTTATTGCAGACATGGATTTATTGTTCATGGTGTTCTATAACTTATATATAAAATAGAGTCAGTTGAAATGGTCAGATGTAAATGATTAATAGCCTTTTAATACAAGGTACATATTTACTTCTGTTTTGCAAGTTATTGGTGGCAAATTGCTATGTGCTTAAGAGAAAAATGTATTTCCAATCGATTTCATCAATTACATATTGAATCCTATCGATATTTTCTTTTTGGCTAGTGATATTTTAGAGGAGGGGGGAGAATCTCTTCTCTCATACTCAAAAATCCTCTAGCATGTCACTCATGAAAAAACGAATTTTATTTAATAGTAAATATTTTTTGTACACACCAGTTCTTGCTTGAGTTTTCTGTCAGACACGTTTTGATTGGCTAATTGATATAATTTGCTATAGTTTTAACCAATCGCTGCGTTTGTTCCAAAGTAATGGTAGCCTAAAATTGAAATACATTTAAGTTACTGTAGACAATTTAACTTATTTCTTAACATTAATGAATTTCTTGAAATTAAACTGGAACTTATTTTTCTTTTATTCCCAAATTAAATAAACGAACTTCAATGATCTTTAAGGAATCTAAATAAATTAAATTTATTATCAGCTTCCAATGAGAAGTAATTCATGTGTTTAAAAACATTACAGATTAATTCTTATTTCGGTCACCTAAATTAAGTGGAATACATGTTTTAAAACATTCTTTTAAATTTTTTATCTATCTTTTTACTTCTGTTCACCCCAAACAAGACATATTGCCATTGAAGTATAAGGGGCCACTATGATAGAGGCCAGATTTATAGGGGAGGGAACCTGGATGGGAATTTGGGTAGCAAGATTTTTGTTCACCTTACATTAAAATTTTTGCATGTTAGTATGCTTGGGAAAGCAGGAAGGGAATTCCAAAATGAAGCGATCCGAGGAAAGAAGCTTTTAGAGTAGAAAATCTTCTGGCATTTAGGGACCTCTACAGTGAAGGGGTGGGATTTTGCTGCTAGTAAGGTGTTCCCAACATGATTGACCCTCAGCCGCCGCCTTTCAGTATCTATTTGGGAGGAAAATAAAAAGGAAAAGGTTTTGATTTTTCGACGAACTAGATTGAATAATAGAGTTGGGGATGAAATTATAGATACTAAAGGGGCTTATCTGACCTCTCGTCTAGCTGAAGTAATAGGACATCATAATTCGGCATCCATGGTCTACAGGTGGCCCGTTCTCGGGGTGGAGGGGGGTTTCCAATACAATGCAGACCTTGGCGAGAGAGATAGGTGTTGGAGTGGTGACTATGAAGAAAATGCTGAATGAGTATTTTTATTGATGGGGGTACAAGTGCAGTAAGTTCATCGGAGCACATTCCATGAAAGTACTTATAAAACAAACACAGAGGTACAACACCGCAGCAATGCAACAAGGAGTTGACGCTTGGCAGACAGTGCGGGACCTTTTAGGTTAGTTTAATTCCTAATTCTGTGACCTTAAACTATCCCTCATTTATAAAAGCCAAAATAAATATTTATGTCACAATCCGGGCAACACCAAGTAAATACAGATAGTTATAAATATAGAACACCAGGCTATTGCTGCAATTCAGAAAGAGACTATTTTTCTGCTATGACATATTCTTATATATATATAAATGTCAATGTCTTCTTATGTAAAATTTTCTTGGGAAGACAATGGAAGTGGTCCCGAATTCTTACATGCCATTCTAAGGGAGGTGTGGGGGCCAAACCTCCATTAAAGTTTCAAATATATCCTATTTTTCTGAAATTTAAATCATATGTATAAAATTCTCTGCGGAAGACAATGGAAATGATTCCATATTTATATGTTCCCCTCTATGTGCCCCCCCCCCTTCAAATGGTACAGAACCCTTTTAAAACTTCAAGTATGTATATCTGATTCTAATGAATTTTTAACCATATTTATAAGACACTAATTCAGAGAGTTTTCCAAATTTCCACTTTCTTATGCCTAATGGAAGCAAAACGGCCGGGGGTGGAGCAATAAAAATAGTATGGTGTCATGAGTATAGTGTAAAAAGACACAGTAGTGTTACTCATTCAATCCCGAGCAACGTCGGGGCTTCCTGATAGTAATTTATATATAAATATATATTAAAGTAGAGTCAGTCCCCCCCTCCCGTGCCTTTGACCATAATAGCTTTTTTTTATAAAAATGACATACTTAGGCCTGTTTCATCAGTTATTTATGGCAAATATTTGTCTTAAAAATAAAAATTGTTTATTTAATCGATTTTAATATTTTAATATTTAATCCTGATCGATAATAATAGGAAGATCATTTTGTCTTTGGTTTTTTTGGGTTTTTTTTTTTCAAGTCAGCCCATTTTTTCAGACTTAATAATAATAATAATAATAATAATAATAATAATAATAATAATAATAATAATAATAATAAACACTATAAGATCCTCCCTCTCCCCCCCACCCCCACCCCCACCCCCAAAAATGTTTTTAAAAATTAAAAACAATTAAAAAAAAAAAATTTTAAATAAGGAAAGAGAAAAGGAAAAAATTAAGGAATTAAAAGGAAAAAAAAGGAAAAAAATTAAAAAGTTTTAAAAAAAATTTTTTATTTTTTTTTATTTAAATTAGCTAAAAAAAATATTATTTTATTTATTTATTTTTTATTTTTTTAACTGGTGCCGGCCTAGGCTGACACCAGACAAAATATTTGTAGAGGGTCAAGGAGGATGAGAAGACCGAGGAGGGACAGCACAAACCAGACCTCCACTGGAAAAGTGCAGAGAATGCTGGGACCTTGGGGAGGCTTATTGCCACCCAAATCCCAGAGAAGACCAATTGTCCTTACTAGCGAGAAATCAATGGTAAGAGGCTGTTGTGATACCGCATCGTTATCGAAAAGAGGTGAAGAATACTGGAAATCTGGGGAGGCTTGTTGTCACTCAGACTCCAGGAAATACCACTGGTTGTTGTCGGTGAGCAATCATTGACGATGATCTGTGTG
The DNA here is from genome assembly GCA_963556195.1 of Sepiola atlantica. Taxonomy (NCBI): domain Eukaryota; kingdom Metazoa; phylum Mollusca; class Cephalopoda; order Sepiida; family Sepiolidae; genus Sepiola; species Sepiola atlantica. Next base: position 43,140,165 of record OY744543.1, read on the forward strand.
AGAACTCCTAGTGAGTACAAATAATAATAATGATAATAATAATAGTAATAATAATAATAATGAAGTCCTTATTTAATATTTTTCCAAATATAAAAAATATACAAATTTTAGTGGAAGTGAGGACTTACCCAGAAGGTACTCCTCTGACCAACTCCCTAATTTTATTATTCTTCATAATAATAAGTAAAGAAAAAAAAGTAAAAAATACAAAAGACAACGTTAACATAACAACAAATAGTAATTAATATACTACAACATGCGGAAATTGTGCACTCCTGACCAAATTCAATAATACACATTAAGCAGACACACGCATGTGTACATACATGTATTCATATACGTATACAAACACACATATATACGTTCATATCTAATTTTAAAAAAGAAAAACTCAACCAGAAAAATACAATTGTGATTTAGGATAAATCAGTAGATAAAAATATAAACAGAAAACTCACATACATATGGAAGGGATCAGAATGGACTGATAGCGAATTGACACCGAGCAGACAAGGAATTATTTTAATAATTAATAACAAGATTATAAATTTACTGTAAATCCAGTAAATATTTTCTGCTTTTTAAAAATGTTACTTCAGTCGAAGTTCTCAGAAATCAAGGGGCCCCTACCTGGAGCTAACACTTGATCTCTATATGAGATACATAGATATCCGACTGTTCAATTAAAGTTCTCCTTTACCTCTTAAACGTTGAGTTAGTAAAGAAGTTAAGAACATCAATTTTCCTCTCCCCAATTGACCAGTTAACTATGTTATAGTATATCTTTATTGTAGTCTCTTGGTCTGACCGGATTCCAGGACAAGAATTCATCTAGTCTGGTGAAGTATCCAGCTAAATGCTGTTACTTGAGGTAACATCACTAGGAGAAGGTGCAGCATTCCTCGTATGAGTCAGTGTGTAGCCAAACCGAGGGGGATCCTATTTGGGCTTCGAATACTATGTTATTTTAAATATTTTGTCAAGGTTTACTTGCAGAGTGAAGTATCCTCACGTCAGGTTGTCCTGACAAACCCTTGTACAGAGAGACCAAAGACACTCGAGAATGGTGTGCAGTAGGTAATTCAAACTCTCCAGTAGGTAATTCAAACTTTCCAGTAGAATTGTGTTTTAAAATGTGTACAAAGAAGCCATTACAATATTTATAGCCTTTGTAATTGAATTGAACTTCTTACATATGAAGACAAAAAAGCATATTCCTTAATTTAGTTTTAGCAAAAGGGGGATCGACTTGCCTTCTATTTCTAGTGAAATACCTATGGATTTCACTACGAATCCTACAATCCAACAGATACTTAATGCAATGAATTTGTTCTGACTCCGACTCCACATCTCTGTATGTCAGCTCCTTCAACAACTAACGTTTAGTCTCGCTTTCAAAAGAACTTCTGCATTTCAAATGGTGCATATTTGCACATAATATCCTCCATTGAGTGTTCAAAATGACGCATTAAAAACAAACCTTATTTTGCACGGCTTTTCATAAACTTCTCGTTCAGAAAATAAATATTTATATTTATTAAAATGACATGCACATATTTCAGTGCCACTGACTTATGAATTCGGATGAGAAACAAGTGACTTACGTTGAACCTAAATAAATTAGCAAAAGCAAAAAGTGTGTCAAAAACAAAACTTTACTTTTGACATATACGACATGTCAGCCTTCCTCAAAAATGTTTGTGTTGTAACTCCAGTATCAGGGTAAACAGAGAGGAGAATCATCATCATCATCATCATCATCATCATCATCATCATCATCATCATCATCATCATCATCATCGGTTTAATGTCCATTTTAGATGCTGCCATGCGTTAGACGGCTTTAAGAAATTGACTTCCAGAATAACCTATCTCTGGTCAGCAGTTTATTCATCACTCTTTCCCTCGGGTCATTTTTTATCACTTCTTCCCATGTGTTCATTAGCTTTCCCCTGTGAACTGAACCTGCTACCTCAACTGTTCTACATCTACTAACCCAAAGAACGCTCATTTATTCTTTCAACGTGGCCATACCATCGAAGTCTACTCTTCTCCACACATCTCCCTATACTGTCCAGTTTCAACCTTCTCCTGGAGTCATCAGATCTAACTCTGTCTTTAAGACTCACATTACACATCCATTATATCATTCTCATATCATTTTTCTCCATGCAACACATGTCTTCAACCCCCACCGGCCAGGTTTCATTTTCATACATCATCACACTGCATACTCATGCCTGATAAACTCTTCCTTTGGTCGATAGTGTTAACGCTCAGCTGGTTAGTAATGGCAGAGGTTTCCTGAACTTACTCCATCCACTCCTAGTTCTTGCAATCACACTAGTACCTGCTCCCCCCTGTGCTCTAATGGTGACACGCCACACTGGAGACCATTGTGAATTAACTTGGCTCTACGAGCGCCTCTACATCGCCACTGTTCGAAGGAATGCCTTGAGCCTGCACTCGACCTGACAAACCAGCAGACCGAGTGATGAAACTTCCTGATGTTCCGAATATAGGCTTTTTGAATTTAGCGATGGAAAAAGGTTTTCACAAACTTTTAAATTTAAATCATTTTTTGTTAAATGTTGAATTATGTATTTATTGAAAAATAAATAAATTATAATTAATAATACAGTGGATTTTTTTTTTCTTTTTGAAAAATATTTTGTTATCTATTTAAAAAAGAATAGATTTAAAAAAATTGTTGCTTATTTCTATTGAGATACATGCGAAATATGGCAGTTCAAAATAAAATAACAGGAAAACTTATAGATATACTTACTGATCAGTGAAAAATATTAGTGTACACCAAAAATTGCGGAAAATAAGCGAGTAGAATTTTAATAAAAATAAAATTAATTTACTATTCAGAGTCAACAAACGAACCTTGAATGACATTTCGACGAATTGTAAAAGATTATCTCCCTTCTTTTAATATGAAGCCGACGACGGGCTGGCTTGTCGTTTGGAGTTCGTGGATTCTAACGAGTAAATTCTTTTTATTTTTTATTAAAGTTTTACTCACTTATTTTCCGTGATTTTGGTATACATTAATATTTTTCGGGTATCTTTTACTTTACTCCGCAGAGTCGTGAACGGGGTCAAAAAAACGAACGAGAAAGTGTTTAAAAACATAAATATGCAACAAGTAAAGGCGACCTACGTCGAGAATAGATATTTTCCTACGTAGCTATGACATTTGTTTGTATTTTTACGTAGTATACATGGGTTTTTATTAGATGTAAAAAAAAATTCTTGTTTTTTTTTTTTGCACAAAAAGAAAATGATCTTGGATTTTGCGATGTTGGTGTGACGAATAATTTAATTTCTAATAAATACCACTTCGAACGAGTTAAAAATACAAACAAATGCCACAGGTAAGTTTGAAAATAACTTTTATTTGTTGTATATTTGTTTTTTGAGCGTTTTTAGTCTGCTGAGTAAAGTAAAAGATACCCCTATTTTTCATTGCTAAATAACTATATCCATAAGTTTTCCTGTTATTTTATTTTGAACTGCGATATTTCGCATGTATCTAAAAAAAAAAAAGATAACAAAAATTTTAGATGATGGGCGTTGGATGTGTCATATATGTTTGGCAAAACTTTCAGCTATTGAATGATGAAAGTTGTAATTATTTTTGTAATAAGATTTGCTGCTTTAAAATCCATTCGGCTCAAGTGTCTCAAATAGATTTACATTCAGATCGCCTTTTAGCATTCCCCCCTCCCTCCGCCTCCCTCCAACCACCACCGGCAATGGCTTACAAAGTATTTAGTCTGGAGTAATTATTTATGAAGACATACTTAATAAACATTCTTTATTTGGTTTTAGAATTTAAGACCATAAAACACAAATATGCCTCCGGCATTTAAATGAATGCTTAAAAATAAATAATATTTGTCAGCATTTCTGAGATGTGGTGTTCGAAAAATAATGACCGATTTCAGAAACAAATATGTATTCATTAAGTTCATGTGGAACACATTCATCAAGCTTTTTCACTTTACCAATTTGTTGTAGATGGTCGGATATCGTTGAAATACTGTTTGTGTTGTTTTGTTGTTACTGTTAAAAGCGACTCTATATTATTTTTTTCTGACATTGTTTAAGTAAAATGACAAAAAAAAACTAAGGAGATCTCCAGAAGACTGCTGAAACCATCCCTTCTAGTCCCCCCCCCTCCCCCAAAAAAAATTGAAAAAAAGAAAGCAATGTTGTGGAACCCTGTTCCAGCAGTAGTAGCAACAACAGCAGAAAAAGCGATCACTGGAAAATATTTGATTTTTATTAGTTAAAATACTTAATACTGATTGGTAAATTTTATCAAAATACTCAATTTCGATTGGTTATTAAAACCGGACTTCAATCAGAAAGAGTCACTCTGGGAGCCGAACACTTGCTAGTATTGGCCACATAAGTGAAAATCCAAGCACAGCCAGCAGTGAGAGATTCGACTTGGCACTTTTTTTTTTTAATGGTTTTATTACAAGATAAAATTTTATTCCAGGACAAGAAATACAATTTCAAACCAACAATAAATAAACAATCATGGCTACCATTGTGAAGACAAACCAAAACAAGTCCAATTATTTATAAAACAATAATGTGAGAGAAAGAGAAGCAAAGAGACAAATATAGACATAGGTAGATAGAGAGGGGGAGAGAAAGAAAGAGAGAGTCAACAGATGACGATTAGAACGGAAGTGACGCCGCCGTTACTGACATAGCGTTGCCACAAACGATAGCCAGGGAGATGTGTTGGAACAACCAGGCTGACTCACGGGGCTCGTGCCTAGACGTTGAAATCCTCTATCCAATGTCCTGAAAAAAATTAACAGTCTCGGGGCCAAGCACACCCGACGTTTAACCCTTGTCAGTCACAACACAACTGCATAGACTCCTTTCGGGCAAACTAAATTTACCCTTGGCTGCTAGTCCAAAGGTTCTTGGCAAACAGAAGACACAGCCATGGACTACTAAACATAGCGACCGTTTATACACACAGTCTGACGAACACAACTCCACACACATACTGACAAAACAAGATTTTCTTTAGACACTTTGAACTCTTATTAACTCTTTACTTTTGGTTATTCTAACAAGTAAATAAACTCAATACATTTATGTATGGATCGATTTTTATCATTCTTTTGATATTGCCTTTTTACAGAAATAAGTAAATATTCAATGTTTATATAAAAAAAAGTAATTTCATATTTTTCATTGCGAAAAGATGCTTCAGCAAAAAGTGTAAATTTATAGAAATTGTGGTTTGGTCAAAATACACATCAATTTCAATTGTGGGGCCATGGCGCAACAGATAAAGGCGTTGAGTAACAATCAGTTCTAAGTGACAGTCTTTTGGAGGTTGAAGGTTCAATCATCACTACAGGCGATAATAACTAAAAATAAAATAAAAATTAGTTAACACTTCTAGGTGGTCATGGCTAACAGAGCGAGAACAATCTACCCTCGTGGATTACCTAAAGGATTCAATTCGAAATTTCGTATAAGTTCCCAAGTTCGACACAAAGATTCGTGAGTTTAAAAAGATGCACCTGAAGAAGATTGGAGATTACATCAGCTGAAACGCTGTGAAAATGACAACCAAGATGAGAATAGTAGTCCGAATAATCAAAATTATCAATCCTCATCTAAAAATTCCGAAACTTGAATCTATTATTTTTACAGAATCTTCGTTTTTCTCTACATTCGGTAATGTCTGATTTGGTATTCGTCTTAGGCAGGCATCCGGCTTCCACCGAAAGAGAAAGTTTCTAGGAAATATCAAATTCATATACGGTCCCCAGCCGTATGTATATCCCAGTCAGGGGAGATGACATACATCACCTAGTATTATTTACCTCCTCTTCAGGAGGTTAGGCACAAGGCCATTTTTATCTTACTCCCACAAGGTAAGATGTGACCCAAGGTCGGGTCCGGAAAGTGGGACTTGAAAAGCCAGCGCCCGAGAAGGTGAGCACTCTGGCCATTAAAAATTGCCTGGGCAGCCCCGTCGGCATTCCCCGGTAGGAACGCCTCAAGCAATAAGCAATAAACTTACTTCTTCCCAAAGAGGGGAGGCAAAGCCTGGGAGGGTGGACCTCCTAGAACTGCATAGGACAAACCCATAGACCGGCAGAATCAAAACCCGAAGGCCAAGACGATACCGGTCTATAGGGTGTAGTATCCATTGGAACAGATACTACACTTTGATCTTGGCCAAAAGGCCAAGAACATCACCTAGTATTCGAGCCCATACGACCGCCTGAAACCACCACTCCTGCACTGATGAGGGTGGAAGCTCGAAACGACGTCGTCTGTAGGTATAAAACACTTTAATATTTAATTTAAAATATTTATAGTATATATATATATATAAAGATTATGACATTAAACACTTTTTGGAGTTGAAATCAATTTAGTAATAAGGAAAGTTTCATTACTTTTTTGTCTTGAGTGATACAAAAAAAAATACCCATGAGCTATGAGCCAAATACACTACTTCCGGTTCCATTTTGTTAAAATCTCGATTATTCTAGCATATTTACACGTTTCAAACGTTTTTTTTCTTTCGATTACATGCGTAATACTAGATAGATTTGAACTCGAAATGATTCCTAATTTTATTTTTAAAACACCAACATAAAACCATTTTTATTGTCTATACACAATTTTTCATCGCATTCTGTTTAGGCCGTCGATCTTAACGCTTACCAAAAAAAAAAAGTCGTCCCATGCAGATTCATACTAGTTTACTTAACTGAACATAGACTTCTGTTAAAATTGCTGACGCCCAGCCTAGGTACCAGCCTAGGTATGTAGTATTATTATTATGCCCCCTTTTGTTAAGCCGTTACCGTCTTTGTCAGGCAACAGTGAGAGGGGAGGGACAAGAGAAAACATTGATCACATACTTAGAAATTAAAAAAACATGTAAACAAAGATTATGTACGACATAATCACGTTGACACACCGGTTCTAATTAGATCACCAAAGTTAAGCGACATTGAGCCTGGTTAGTATCAGATGGGTGACTATTTCGAGAATCTTGCACTGATGAGGGTGGAAGCCCGAAACGACGTTGTCTGTGGGTATAAAACACTCAATTAAAAATATTTATAGTAAATACCCTTTAAGATTTATAGTCTTAAAAGTAGAGCCCTGTTTGAAATTACAATATTGCTGTCATCCTGCGATAAAGCAAAGTTCTGCTCGAACATAGAACACTATCTACAACATGGCACTTGACCCCGCCTTCTGGGTAAGTGTATCTTAATTTCAATTATTGTCTGTGGTGATTTTTCACGGCTGTGTCGGTCTGGGTGTCAGGCTCATAATACATGGTTATTGGAATATAAAATGAACCTGACTTATATATATATATATATATATATATATATATATATATATATATATATATATATATACTAATTTCGTTATCCACTTCACCATTGCCACCTCCCAGGAGTCTATGTTGGAGTCGGGTTTTTAAAAACAGCTTCCTTGGCCTTTTGGATTGGAGCAATGTGAACTACACTTCATCTTTTCTGTCCCCGGTCAGTAAATTAGAAATCTTTATAGACTGAGGCAATTTTTCCCCCCTCAATCTAGAATGAGCTGGATTGGGGAGCTGGATTTACCCCACATTAAAAACCGACCTTGCATTCAACTCTGCTCTTGTGGGGACACAAATAAATAAGGATTCCGTTTAGGAGTCATATTTTTTTCTGCCAACTTCCTACCTTTGAGGTAGGGATTGAAGTCGACTTTAGGAGTCAGTTGGATTTTTTTTTTAAACCGACTTGGCGTCGACTTTCTGTTCAGCCAATTCTACCTGCCAGTCACCAGTCAACGTACACTGCATTCCATGAGATTTTCAGAGTCATTAATCAACTAGGCTACCATTATTGACTACACAACATCATTTGCTGCACTTCACTTAAGTCAAAGAACCTAAATGTATATGCAGAATTTTACTTATAATTCTCTGTTCTATAATAAAGACCAATGTGCATTTTTTGTATATATATATATATATATATATATATATATATATATATATATAAATGTCTGTGTGTGCTCTATATAAAAAAATTAGAAGATCTACATAAAATCTAAAAGTGTATTCTTATGTAAAATTAACCGGGAAAGAGAATGGAAGTGTTCCTGAATCTCTAAGTGCACGCCTAAGTGGGCTATAGAGCAGATTTTGTCAAGGGAGGTCGAGATTTTCACCTCTAATTTGGAAAGAAAACTGTAATTTCAATGTATTCTTTCCGCTCGGCATTTTCTTTTAAAATGATTTCATGTTTCTTAAGCTTCTCTTCGGACTGGCGGGGGGGGGGGGGTAGAAACTTGAAAAGTGTGGTTTTAGTAGTGCTCTGGAGGCATCCTTAATTTTATTTGGCTGGTTTCAGTAGCGCTCTAAACGAGAACAATAAATGTAAGATTATAGTTTTTCATTTGGTAAGTGGTATGCAGTAATCCAAAAGTGCTCAACAGCCTAGAAAGAGCAGGTGTGTTTAAATGCAGCGTTGCCCGAGAGAAAGAACTTCTCTGTATTTTATTAACTCGGTGTTGCCCGGAAGCCATTATAGTAATAATACAGTATTATATTTGCTAAGTGGTATAAGTAAATCCAAAACGCTCAATATCATAGATAAAGCAGATGTGCTTGCTCGGCGTTGCCCGAGAGTCTTCAATATCGTATAGTAGAACAATCTAACATAAAACATGTGTTTGTAAACGCCGCGTTGCCCGGGAGAATGATTTTCACTTCACTTTTTGTTATCCTATTGTATACCAGAAAAGGTACTCTGCGTTGCTTGAGAGTCAGTGTTCAATATCCTAGATATAGCAAGTGTGTGTAATAATACAGAAGTACTTTTCCTATATGGTATATGCTTGATGGAGAAGGGTAAGACAAGAAACTCAGTGTTGGAATACACTAAAATAAATATATGTTTCATTATATTATTAAGGAGGAGGGGAAAATGAAGAAACTCGGCATTGCGCGGAAATAAATTAAAACAAATATAAATTTCATTATATTTTTGAGGAAGTGGGTGAGAAAGAAACTTGGTGTTGCCCGGGAGCAATAACTTTAAAGCTGAAAGCTTAGGTGAATGACTTACATTATTATTATTTTAAATACATTAAAACAAGAGAGAGGGATAGGGTGGGTGGAGGTGAAAGAGGAGTGGGGGAGAAGGATGTGGAAAAACAGGGAAGGGGAAAAGAGAGAAAGATAGAGAGACAGATTGAGATAGGTAGAAAGATAGGAGTTTTAATATAAAGATGTTACACACACCTGTTCTATTTTGTTTTTTTATAGCCCGGGTAGACCTGCTAATAGATGTATATAAATGTCAATGTCTGCGTTTCCTATAGAAAGAAAGGTTAGAAAATCTACATGAAAACTAAAAGTGTATTCTTATGTAAAATTTACCTGGGAAGATAATGTAAGTGGTCCCGCATCTCTAAGGGAGCTATGAGGCAGAACCTCCTCTAAAATATCAAATATATCTCATTTTGATGAAATTTAAATTATAAGAATAAAATTCTCTGTAGAAGACAATGGAAGTGGTCCCGAATCTCTATGTGCCCCCTTTAAGGGATTTATGGGGCCAGAACCCTCCCTCTTAAGTACATATATCGGATTTTTCCAAAATTTTAGTTTCTTCAGACTATATTAGGGGCGAAACAGGGACAGTAAAAAAAAAAAAGAAGTAAAATGATGTTGTGAACATAGTGATCAAAGACATAGTAGTGTTCCTCATGAAATCTCGAGCAATATGAGGTATTCCTGCTAGTATATATATACTTCTTCTTTCTTTTTCTTTTTTCCCTTTCTTCTTTGTGTACTGTTGTGGACCTGGGTAAGGCCGAATGAATGACACAGGAACACATGGTTTAAATGAACAAAGGTATATATTATATAATAGAAAGAAAGATATTACAAGGAGATGTTCTCTCAACCGCCATTGCCGGTTTGCCTGGGAAGAAGAGGACAAGTGTCACGTGCTTCCCGTATTTATAAGGTGGACGAGTCCATTAGTTCTCTGTAGATAGGTACAGCACCATAACATGTACCGATTGGTAGATTTTTTATTTCTTTTTTTTTTTAAACTTTCCAGTTTGAGACGTTTTCTTTCTTTCTCATTTATTTTTATTTAACTTCATCGATTGAGACGTTATTTTATATGAATACTAGTGCAAACCCTGGCGAAGCATAATTTAAAATTGTTTGTCATTTTTGACGGAGAGTGTACACTCAGAAAGTATATCACTCTAGAAGGCAGAAACCTAGTTTCATCGGAAAAAAGATTCACTAAAGCATGAAAATCATAACCAAAACATTTTGGAACAATAAAAACTACTCATGATTTTCTAAAGAAATAATACATTATAATATGTACAAAATTATAAAGAAATAATAGAAAGAAAATATGTGTTTCCTGAAAATGGGAGTCAGATTTATGAGTTTGCAATTTTTGCAGAAGTCACAATCGATTTGGTTTGGTTTGGTTTGGTTGGTTTGGTTGTTTTGTTTTACGGCATATCAACCCTTTTCGGGTTATTTAATGCTGAATCTGGTCATTTTGGTAAAAATGTTATGCTTTAACTTCTTTATATCTTCAAATATTTATTCATGGTGTTTGGTTTGGTTATTTTGTTTTACGGCATATCAACCCTTTTCGGTTTATTTAATGTTGAATCTGGTTATTTTGGTAAAACATTTTATGCTTCAAGTTCTTTATATCTTCAAATATTTATTCATGATGTTTGGTTTGGTTGTTTTATAGAGGAAAATCGTTGTTTTTGTTTTTGGCTTTGCAGAACATGATTCAGTTTTGCAAAGAGAAAAAACAATAAAATCAATGTTTGGTGCATTTTAGGTCAGGAAGCTTGTATCTTCAGACAGCCTGATCTGGTAGCACCAGTCAATCGATTTTGAGTCAGAAGTCAGTAACTTTTACTGGAATTGGACTTTAAAACTGACTTTCTACCTCCAGTTCTGGCATAAAATAACCCAACAAGTGTTGACATGTGGTAAAACTCAACAGCTTATTAACCATTGGCATGCAGCGGGCAACGGGCGAGGGCACCCCAAATTGGAGGGAGGTGCGTGAGCATCCAATCATATTGAAACTATCTTCCTTTCTCATAATATTTCTCAGTACTAGGACTTATACTTGAGTCTTTGGGGCAAACAATCAAAGGGTTGGTATACTCCAGGGCATCAGAACACCTCTGCATACCACTACAACCAACATAATTGTTTGGTTCACCAGGTGTGTTCATACCAGCCAAGAGGGATACGTCATCTTTGACATCATTCCGGCAAAGAATGACTGTCTTGCTGGTGTGCAGACTCTTCTTTGGTCGAAATGAGGTATGGTTTGGTTCGGTCCTAATAAATGGACTCTCGCAGGCATTACTTCCTCCTTAGAGAGGGGGCGGTTTATTACCGATTGCCTTGCCCTTGCTGTGGGCTGTTAATGGCTATTTTTACACTTGACTATAGTGCCCCCTCGGGATAGCTGGTTTTCCAACCTTCCGATCTTGTACCACATCTTGCTGCTGTGGGAAACAGTAATTTGGTATCTTTCTGAAGCCGAAGCTATACTATTACTTCTATTCATGTACAATTGCTCAATTCAGTTTACTATACTATTTCAGACTAATGTACTATTTTTTAATGCTCAATTCAGGGTGGGGGTAGTGTAATATCTGTTCTGTGGTCATAAGACCATCCTCCCAGGCATTACCTTCTCTTTTGGGGAGGGGGTAATCTAGTATATCTTCGTCCATCATGAAACCAGCCTCCCAGTCATTACCTCCTCCTTGGAGGGGGGGTGTAGTATATATTTGTTCGTCATGATACCATCACCTTAAGATAGCAAAAAATATGCTCCCACCGATTGCATATATTTGCTAGTAAGTATAAAAAAAAAATGTCTTTGGACCGTGGAATAAGATATTGCTCACCTAAATGAGTCATATTCCTATCCTTTTTATTTTTTATTCAAAAAATTTTTTTTTTTTTTTTTGTAAACAGTCAAATCTGTACGAGAAAAAGACTACACGCTGTTATGGATCCTGTTTGTCTGCAGGAAGTTGTGCAAGCTGGATACGGCTCTTGTTTTGATATGGGGTGTTCTGTCAGAGTTCACTATAATCACTGGTGAAACTGGAATCCTGTATTGACAGATGTGACAGACGCAGATCTTGTTGCATCCCATTCGCATCCCTCTATGTTCGTCCTTGTTTCTCGTGATGGATTTTTATTTTTATTTTTTTTATGGGACCCCCACCACCCCCCACTCCCGTCCCATGCTATCATGCATGAATGATACAAAACTGGTTCTCTAGGAATGCTCCTCGGCTGACTTCTGCGTACTCCATTGAAGTCGCTACTAAACAGAAGCCGACCTCTTTGAGCATATGATATGTTGCAGACCTTCATTAAATTCCCCTACAGTCACCGACGACAAGCATAATTTACTTATGGACAGCGCTGGAATGTTCCTTGATAGATCCATGTAACCACAACTCCAGTACAAAGTAAAAAGTCACTGCATTTATTCTATATCTTATTTTTTAGGGGTTTTCATCACATCCCTACATCATTTTATATACTCATATGTAGTTATATTTATGTATTTTTTTTTTTTTTATTATTATTATTATTATTATTATTATTATTATTATTATTATTATTATTATTATTATGTTTATAATAATAATAATAATAATAATAATAATAATAATAATAATAATAATAATAATAATAATAATAATAATAATAATAATAATAATAATAATAATAATAATAATAATAATAATAATAATAATAATAATAAAAAAAAAAAAAAATAAATAAATAAATAAATAAATAAATTAAAAAAAAAAAAGATCTACTGAGAGCACCTTAATGGCAGCCCAGGAACAAGCCACTCACACTAGGTCCATCAAACATTACATTGACAAAACTGCAGAATCACCGATATGCCGACTATGTAATGAAAGGGAAGAAACCTTGGCGCATATTGTAGCTGAGTGCCCAATGCTGGCACAACATCAATATAAAAAATAGAGACACGACAAAGTCGCTCAGGTACTACACTGGAATATATGCAAACTTTACGAATTGGACCACAATGAAAAGTGGTATGAGCATAAGCCAGAAGTGGTACAAGAGAATGACAATGTCAAACTTCTTTGGGACATGCGCATACAAACTGACAAGGTTCTTGAGCATTCTAAACCTGACTTAGTCTTTCTGAACAAAAACAAGAGAACTTGTTAAATCATTGATATAGCCTGCCCCTTCATACCAGAGTGCAGGAGAAAGAACACGAAAAAATAAATAAATATCAAGATCTAAAATGGGAATTAGTTAGACTATGGAAGTGTAAAGAAGTAAAGGTGATCCCCATTGTAATTGGAGCGCTTGGAACGATAATGAAAAGCCACCATAAATGGCTTAAACAAATTGACGAGACAATTTCTTTTCCAATTCTGCAAAAGGCTTGCCTATTAGGAACGGCGAAAGTGTTACGGTACAGCTTGAATATCTAAGGTCAAGGGAATTGACTTGATGCTCAAAAAACAAAAAACAAAACCCCAACTAAAAACATTCAAAAGTTGAGACTACTATTAATAATAATAATAATAATAATAATAATAATAATAATAATAATAATAATAATAATAATAATAACTAGTTAGACTGAAAATACCACAGCTGTATCGTTCATCTGTTGTATATTGCTGTCACATTTAAAAATATTTCCATTCTACGGACGCTGAACATGAACACAGACTCCACGATATTATTGTACCACCTTTGTTAAAACTAAATACTTACTTATCTAAGTACTCTGGTCAACGTAGTTTCAGAATATCTATTATTTGGTTATGGGGGTCTATCTTCCAAAACACTTGTATGGGGTTTGGGACATATTACCATTCTATGGATGTCTGGTGCAAAATCAAACCCTATGATATTATTATATCATTTATGGACAGAACAGATTCTATACTTTAATCCTAGCCTAAAAGTCAAGAAAGTGTATTCACATTCAACACAACTGCAACATGAGATCAAATTTTTACAATTACTTTTTTTTTGTACTGCATCTTTGGCGAACAGGCGATCCCATCTTTTAAAAAAGGGGTGGAGAGTGGTAACATACCTACAAACATGAAATTGCCGTAGTGTATTATTATATAGATAATGATGATGATGATGATCATCATCATTAGTAGCAGCAACATCATTATCAGCTTAACATCTATTTTACATGCTGACATGTGTTGGATGGCTTTTATAAATTGATTTCCAAAGTAACCATCTTTGGCCAGGTCTTTATTCACCCCTACTTTTCTCTCAAAACCATCTTTATAACTTGCTTCCATGTTTCAACTGTTCAACATCTACTAACCCAAGAACGCTCATCAGTTTTTCCAATGTGACAAAACCAACAAAGTCTCCTGTTCCGCAGACATCTCCCTATACTGTTCAGATTTAATCATCTGAGGTCACTTTTAAAACTCATATTAAACATCCACTGTATCAACCTTCATATTATTTTTCTCCATGCAACGCATGTCCTCAACCCTCACATGCCAGGTTTCACTTCGATGCATCATCACACTGCACACACATGCTTGATAGACTCTTCCTTTGGTTGACAGTGGTAAATGGTAACGCTCTGCTGGTTAGTAATGGCAGAAGTTCTCTGAACTTACTCCATCCACTCCTAACTCTTCCAATCACACTAACACCAGCTTGTCCCTGTGTATCACGAAAGTAACAAAACCTCTGGCCATGTAAAAATCCCTTCCCTACATCTTGGTTCTCCTCCACCTCCATTGTCTTATGCTTCTTGCATACAAACTGGTGATAATCTCTCAATTCCACTGCACTTCTTGTTTATCCAATGCTTACAAGTTCCACAAAAGATTGAGTTGCTCCCAACTCCCTTTCCACAAACTGATCAGAGCAACTTTCCTCTTTCTGAGGGCTTTTCATCACTATAACCACCATTCACCACTTTGATTTTTGGTAACATTCACTTTCTCATACCACAAGATTTTATTATTTTCATTTGGAAATTTTTAAGCAGATCAATCCAAAAACTGAATGTGGTATTATGGTGAGTCAAATCAAATCAAAACTTATTGGCAACAAAAGCAGAAAAATGCGGAATGTCATGTAACAAAGAGTGAGTTGTACATACAAGTATATACATCGCTCCAGACAAGGCATGAAGCCACTTGATGTAAGGAGCTGAAAAGAACGAAAGGAAAACTGTCAGCAGGAAGAGAGTTCCACAAGCCTGCAGTTCTTGGAAAGAAGCTACTGGAATAGGAAGTTGTATTATAGCAAGGTATAAAGACAGCGAATAGGTGAAGACCACTGGGCCAATGAGTCAAATAGGCTGGAAAAAAGGAAGTGGGGAATAGATCTGACAATTCTGAAGAACACATGCCATAATAGTACTTATAGAAAAGACTGAGACTAGCAACATCATATCTGTGAGAGAGAGGGTGAAGAGAAGAAGAAAGGGTGGGACCAATCAAATTAAAGGTACCTTTCTGAACCTTATCAAGAACCCTCAAATGAGACAGGGATTCACCACCTCAAATATGACAACAGTACTCGATACAAGGTCTGATAGTAGATTTGCAGAGATAGAGAAATAGCCTCAGGTGAGAGAAAGTGTTTGAAGCGATAGAACTGACTGGCAGAAAGCCTCAAAATAGTTGTTCCATGGAGCAGTGATGCAGACAAAGTGAGGAGCTGTTTGCCTGTTAAGCCAAAAGAGCCAACCATACAGTTTGTGCGTATGACCACGAAAGCCTTGGTACAATGGTACAATGGTGCTATTGTTAAATTATAGGTCGATGATACGTTTCATGTCGGGAATTTCTGTTGTCGTAGAACTGTTCCCTGTTGATCCAGAACGAACGGCATCGCTGCTAATGGGACGATATGTCGTTTCTCGATCCGGTGACGTCGAGTGGTCTTGCTATTCGATCCCGATTTTCAATCTCCCCCTTTTCGTCCGACACAGCAGTAGACGCAATTCGGGAATGATATTTCCCTTTCTTTTTCTGTCTCTTCTCTGTTGTCTGCAACCCAGCTGCCATTGTTAGGCGCTCCATCGCGCCACCATTCTCTGCGCTTTGTGTCGTTGTTAAATTTTCGGTCGGCGGTTTCTTTCTGTAACTGAAACCAAATCTCCCCGTACAATAAAATATAACAAGGCCTCTCCTTTTTAATTTAGAGCCATTTATTTACTATACTGTTTGTCGATACTGGGCAAGTTCGTTGTAGCAGAGAGAGAGAGTCTTATGCTAGTTAATTTTCTAAATTAATCACCTAATCACTTGTAAGGGAAGGAAGAGGGGGACATCGTTTGGCTCTCATTTTTGGGGGATCCGAAATCCCCTAGCGTGTAATCGCTACATGGCTAAAGCGTGTTGACTCTTCGGCTTCCAAGTCCAAACTGAAATCTCAATCCCAGTTTTCCCACCGGGAAAACTGTGACGTTACTAAATCTTGTGATCAACACGCAGGTGTGACCTAACCCCGAGGTCTCGTCAACTGTCCTCGCAAATCGTGAGAACACATCGCACCAACTTGCACGAGGTGACTCCGCCACAAATCGTGCAAGTCCATCCCGATCTCCAACAGACACGTCCATCCCCAGAGGGCCATTATCTAACACTATGAAAAAATCATCAAGAGGTAGATTGACTTTCCTGTTCATGGCGTTATATGTTTATAATTTGATTAGGTTGATCCATAGTCTTTGCTTTTCAAGTGTAGGTAGGTACACCCACAGAAATGAGCAAGGAACCTCTCTTCATCATGCGCATGGCCAGGTTTTGTATGCGTTCAAGGTGAAGAATGTCCTGCTTCAAGTACGGACTGCAAGCCTAAACTGCATACTCCAGTATAGGCCGAACAAGGGACACATATAGAGGGAGAAATAGGTCGATGACAAGTTGAGAAAGGATCTGTGGATGTGGAAGAGAACCCTTTGAGATTTATTTGCAGTAGCAATACATCGGATAGATGGTTTATAAGAGGTGTCGACCATCACAAACAAATCCTTTGTGGTGAATGAATGTGGTATTATGGTAGTTCAAGTGGTGAGTGAGATGGATAACTGATTATGATAAAAGGTATTTTGTATTATTCGAACTACTATTCTCATCTTCGTTGCTATTTTCATAACATTTCGACCGATGTAACCTCCAACCTTCTTCAGGTGCATCTTTTTGAACTCAAGAATTTTAATGTTGAACTCAGGAATCTATATGGAATCTCAAATTGAACTGTTTATTTATTCAACATAGAAAGATTGTTTAGAAATGTTAAATATTTTTTAAATTTTATTCTTAGTTAGTATTGCCTGTAGTAAGGATTGCACCTTCAACCTCCAAAAGACTTAGAACTGATTCAAAAAAAAAAATTTTTTTTTAACGTAGTTCACCTCAAAAAAGGCAGGCCGCCACTGTAGACATAAGGGGCTACTGAGAAAAAAGAAAAGGGGAGAAGGTTGGAGGGGGTCAACCTAAATTGGGATCTGCGCAGCGAGATGTCTGTTTACATTAGTTTTAAATTTCTGCATGTCAGTACTGTCAGGGAAACAGGGGGCAGGGAGGGAGTTCCAGAGGCCAGCAGCACGAGGAAAGAAGCTATTTGAGTAGAAGTCTCTCCGGCATCTGGGGACCTCCACGGTGAATGGATGGGATTTAGTCGATTGTCGAGTTAGTTTAGTGAATTTACGTCGAGGGGGCACCAGAGTAGCTAATTCATCGGAGCATAATCCATTGAAGTATTTGTAAAACAAGCACAAGGATGCTACATTGCGGCGATGGGACAGGGACTGGAGCTTGGTTGACAGTGAGGGACCTATTAGGTTGGCGATTCTTTTTTGGACCTTGTCAAAGAGGGAGAGACTAGTAGATGATGCATCAGCCCAGATGTGGCAACAATACTCCATACATGGGCGGATGGTGGCTTTGTAGAGATATAGGATAATATCACGTGTGAGGAGTTTACTAACACGGTAAAGGGAGCCAACCTTCTTTGCGGCAGCCTTGGCAATGTCTTCAATGTATTTGTTCCAACTCATGTTACTTGTGAAGGTTAGGCTGAGGAGTTTGAATGATGAACTCTCAGGTAGGGTGTTATTTGCCATGACAATCGGTGGTTGGAGAGGTTTCTTGTACTTATTGAAGGAAAGGAGCTTTGTCTTTGCGGCATTAAAAGTTACCAACCATTTATGACCCCAATCCACTACAGCCTGGAGGTCATTTTCTAAGGATTCACCCATTGCCTCGGATATGTTCGCATCTGTTTTGCCAACATGGCGAGAGTAAAGCGTGGTGCTGTCAGCAAATAAACCTATCTCAGACTCTATGTCATCAGGGAGATCGTTTATATAGATCAGGAACAACAAAGGTCCAAAGATAGATCCCTGAGGTACACCAGCATTTATGTTATGTTGCTTAGATGAACGGGCATCGAGGACAACCTGGATTTTTCTTTTGGTTAGGAAGGATCTAATTATATTAATTACCCAGTAATATCGTATGATGTATTTTCAGGAGAAGCCCTTTATGCCATACCTTGTCAAAGGCCTTGGATATATCAAGCGCTACTGCCCTAGCTTCTCCTGCCTTGTCGAGTGTATGATACATGCATTCAGAGATGACCGTTAGGATGTCTGCAGTAGATCGTGCTTGTCTAAATCCATACTGGCGGTCAGAAAGAAGTTTAACATTAACTAAGTGCCGTACTATCGCTAGATTGATTAAGGATTCAAAGATTTTAGCAAAGATCGACAGTAGACTGATTGGGCGGTAGTTCTGAGGATTGCAGCTTTTAGCCATTGCGCCACGAGTCCATGTGGACAATTCTAGTATAAATTTTGGGAGCTTTTCACCAAATCTCTTTTTTTAAATGTGTAGCATTACTAGTTATTAGAATAATCTATCACATGGATTAAATAAAGGGTTCAGTGCAAAATTCCGTATAGATTGCAGAGTTCGATATCAAGATTCCTGAGTTCAAAGAGATGCACCTGAAGAAGGTTGGAGAATACATTGGTTGTAATGTTGTGAAAATAACAATTAAGATGAGAATAGTAGCTCTAATAATCCAAATTATCAATCCTTATCTCCAGAATTCCCAAACGTAAGATGAAAGGTTTTGTGTGTATAAAATAAACAGGCTGAGCTAAGATTAAGATGCATTAAACAAAAGCAATAACTCCACCCTAATCCCAAAATTTGAACCTTATGACTACTTATGTACTTTTTTTCTAAACTAATAATAAATACTAGTAGGATCCCATAGAAATTCCACAGTGCTTTCTTCATCTATCTCTATAATTTACTATTAATGAAAATATTTTTCTAGTAATAATTATTGCCACTAGACTCTCCCTCTTAGACGAGGTAAAAAAAGAGCCATAAATAGGTCCCACGCTGTCTATCAGGCTCCAACCCTCGTCCCTGTGCTTGTTTTACAAGTACTTCAATGGAATGTGCTCCAATGAACTTGCTGCACTTGTGCCCCTTCGGTGTAAATACCCTCGACCAACCCGTCAATCAGCAAAATCCCATCCCTTTCCTGTAGCGGTCGTCAGATGCCGGAAAGCTTTCTACTCTAATAGCTTATTTCCTCGAACTACTTGCCTTTGGAATTCCCTCCCTGCTTCTTGTTTCCCTGACTGTTCCAACATGCAGAAATTTAAATGTAATGTGAACAAACATCTTGCTGCACAACTCTCCACTTAGGATGCCCCTATTAAATCTGGCCCTTAATTCTCAGTAACTCTACATCTCAGTGGCAATGTGCCTTGTTTGAGGCGAATATAAGTAACGTACGGTTTAAGTATATTAAGAGAAAAATTGTTTCTTACTTTTGCCATCACTAACCAGCAAAGCGTTACCACTGTCGACCAAGATAAGCGTCTATCAGGCATCATATGTGTGCAGTCTGATACTGTATAGAGGTGAACCCTGGCCAGTGAGGGTTGAGGATATATGTTGCATGGAGAGAAAGGATATGAGAATGATACGATGGATGTGTAATGTGAGTTTTAAAGATGGGTTTAGATCTGATGACCTCAGAAGAAGATTCAATTTGGACAGTAGAGGAAGATGTGTGCAGAACAGGAGACTTTGTTGGTTTGGTCACATTGATTGAATGGATGAGAGTGCTTAGGTTAGTAGATGTAGAACAGTTGAGGGAACAGAGTCAATTGGCAGGGGGGTGCCAAGGAAAATATGGGAGACAGTGATATGGATAGACTTGAGAGAAAGCGGGATAAATAAGACTTGGACAGAGATAGGTTAGTTTGGAAGTTAATGTCTAAAAGCCGTCCAACACATGACAGCATGTATTTATTTACCTCCTCTTCAGGAGGTTAGGCACAAGGCCAGTTTTATCTTACTCACACAAGGTAAGATGTGACCCAAGGTCGGGTCGGGAAATTGGGACTTGAAAAGCCAGCACCCGAGAAGGTGATCACTCTGGCCATTAAAAATTGCCTGGGCAGCCCTGTCGGCATTCCCCGGCAGGGGCGCCTCAGACAGTAAGCAATAAACTTACTCCTCCCCAAAGAAGGGAGGCAAAGCCTGAGAGGGTGTACCTCCTAGAACTGCACAGGACAAACCCATAGACCGGCGGAATCAAGCCCCGAAGGCCAAGACGCAGTCTATGGGATGCAGTATTCATCAGAACAGATACTACACTTTGATCTTGCCCAAAGGCATGACAGCATGTAGAACAAACGTTAAACCGATAATAATGATGATGATGATGATGATGATGATGATGATGATGATGATGATGATGATGATTCTTCAGTAAAAATAATTGTCATTATCTTTAAATGAATAAAACGAATATGTCTCTTCTTTATTGAAAGTTGTAACAATTTATATATTTTTAAAACAACATTCCCTTTCTTCTTACCGTAGTCAGCTAAATATTTTTAAATGAATGAAACGAATGTTTTAACATTTTAATTCAGTTATTGTAACAATTTATGTCCTTTTAAAATAAATATTGTTTTTCTTCTTACTGTAAAAGTAACTATTAGCTAAATATTCTTTAAATGCCATTTGAAATTTTTATTTAAATTTGTAACAATTGGACGTGTATTAAAATTACATAGAATAAAAAGAATGCTTTTAAAGTCGACAGGATGACAAAATTCGATTTTGGAACAATTCATTTTAAAGTGGTTAAAGTTGGAATGTTTGAACATCAGCGACAACAGTTAATTTTCAATTACATTTTTTTTTTTTTTTTGCATTTCATCTTTGGCGATTTTATAATTAGGTTTATAATTTGTATAGGTTTTAGGTCTGCATATAATAGGGGAAGGTGTAAAAAGCGGATATGCCGACAATTACCTTTTATTTACACTGAATTAAATTAGCAAAGCTCTCCGGCGTTGCCCAGGGGATAGTTGACAAAATAGAAGAATTTAAAAGTGTGTATAACATCTCTCTCTCTCTCTCTTTCTCTCTCTCTCTCTCTCTCTCTCTCTCTTTCTCTCATGCGCAAACTTTCACTATAACTGTTTTACTATAATAGAAAGAAAAAAGAAAAGCAAAAGTCACGAGCATCTGACTGTTTACTAGCAAGAAAGTAAGATTTTTTCTGATCCCGCATGCACTAATTTGATCCCTAGTGACTCTCAAGCAAATGCATATTACAATATTGTTTTACCACAACCAGCTCGGGGTATTACTAAATCAGAATATGTAAGGTTTGTAAGTGTCTGAGTTTCAACCAGACACACACAGAAATACGACTTTCCTTTATATAATAGGACACATCTTAATGATAAGGAACAATTTACTTTTTAGATTTTCAATATGGATATATAATTCCGTTTTGTAGAGTATGTATAAAACCTCAAAGGATCATTACTTTCTAGCTGTACCTACCCGGCGTTGCCCAGGATTTAGTGAAGTCATCTGAGTTTCCCATTTACATTTCTTTGTACATTTTTAATATTTGTTTGTACATTTGTTTGTACATTTTTTAAATTTAAGGTCGACAACTCCTATTATATTCTTTAATTTAAAATGAGTTTATCCCCCTTGCTGATTTTTTCATATTTTTACCAGAAATACAAGACAAGAACTTTGTTGTGTTTCCTGTTTCCTTGACATTGAGTGGACTTTGTTGATTTCATTCGTATTTTTTATTTCTACATATAAGTCACCTCGCCCAGTCGGTGCTTCCCGGAAAGCTGCGAGACATACTTCACTACTAGACAAATCACAGTGTGGGGAATAGAGTGATCCTGCTGACAAAGCTGCCGTGATCATTGATTGCTGTCACCGTTACGGCCAACGACACAACAGCGGGGACAGCATATCAACCAACAAGGATAGCAGAGGCCTGAACCGTATACGACAGTGTCTTGGTTGAACTTTTATAATATTAGCAGTTATTTGGCTGAACTAAGTAATTTTTAAACAAACTGTTGCAAGGTACATTATTATATTGCTAATAACCAGGTACAACAATAACAAATGAAAATTGGCTAGTCAAAAGCAAAATTTGATTGTCAACTTAAATGCTATTTTAGTCTGATTTTGAAAATCTGACAAAATAAATTTATTTGTTAGATTATTTATTACTTTCGAATTTCAAAGAGTCACGATAGTATACACAAGTCAGCAAATTTAATCCATTATTGATCTTTTTTTAAAAAGTGATAATGCAAAAAGAGCACTTGAAGCCTTTAATGTCTTGAAATCGTTGATTTTTCAAATTTTAATGAAATTAAAGATTTCTGTTTAAAATTTTCTTTTGTTAACCATTTGAATTATTTGGATTATTCTTACTACTGTTCTCATCTTGATTGTTATTCGCACAACGTTTTGGTCAATGTAACCTCTGACCTTCTTCAGGTGCATTTTGCTGCACTCGGGAATCTGTATGGAATTTCGAACTGAACCCTTCACTTAAATTCGTAATTCTTAATTGTATTCTTAGTATCGCCCGCACTGAGGATTGAACCTCAACCTCCAGAAGACTATCACTCAGAACTGATTATTACTTAACACTTATATCCGTTACGCCATGGGTCCTTGTCAGAATAACATTGAAGATGAGGATAGTAGTCCGAATATCAAAATAATACAAACTATTAATCCTCATCTAAAAATTTATGAAACATATTAGTTAACTATATTAGTTAACTATATTTATAACTAGCTATACCCTACTCGGTGTTGCCCGGGATGCAGTAGAGTCATTTTAGTTTTTAATTTTTATTTGTTTGCACGTTTTAACTTAAGATCGACAACACCTATTATATTCTTGAATTTAAAATATTTTAAAACTGAAGGTCGACAACTCCCATTATATTCTTGAATTTAAAATATTTTAAAACTGAAGGTCGACAACTGCTATTATATTCTTTAATTAAAAATATTTTAAAACTGAAGGTCGACAACTATTATATTCTTTAATTTAAAATATTTAAAAACTGAAGGTCGACAACTATTATATTCTTTAATTTAAAATATTTTAAAACTGAAGGTCAACAACTCCTATTATATTCTTTAATTTAAAATATTTTAAAACTGAAGGTCCGCAACTCCTATTATATTCTTTAATTTAAAATATTTTAAAACTGAAGGTCCGCAACTCCTATTATATTCTTTAATTTAAAATATTTTAAAACTTAAGGTAACAACTCCTATTATATTCTTTAATTTAAAATATTTTTAAAACTTGAAGTCGACAAATCCAATACTATTCTTTAATTTAAAATATTTTAAAACTTGAAGTCGATAAATACTATTATATTCTTTAATTTAAAATATTTTAAAACTTAAGGTCGACAACTCCTATTATATTCTTTAATTTAAAATATTTTAAAACCAGGTCTACAACTATTATTTTCTTTAATTTAAAATATTTTTAAACTTACGGTCGACAACTCCTATTATATTCTTTAATTTAAAATATTTTAAAACTTGAAGTCGACAAATCCAATTATATTCTTTAATTTAAAATATTTTAAAACTTGAAATCGACAACTCCTATTATATTCTTTAATTTAAAATATTTTTTAACTTAAGGTAGACAACTCCTATTATATTCTTTAATTTAAAATATTTTAAAACAAGGTCTACAACTATTATTTTCTTTAATTTAAAATATTTTTAAACTTACGGTCGACAACTCCTATTATATTCTTTAATTTAAAATATTTTAAAACTTGAAGTCGACAAATCCAATTATATTCTTTAATTTAAAATATTTTAAAACTTGAAATCGACAACTCCTATTATATTCTTTAATTTAAAATATTTTAAAACTGAAGGTCGACAACTGCTATTATATTCTTTAATTAAAAATATTTTTTAACTTAAGGTCGACAACTATTATATTCTTTAATTTAAAATATTTTAAAACTTGAAGTCGACAAATACTATTATATTCTTTAATTTAAAATATTTAAAAACTTATGGTCGACAACTCCTATTATATTCTTTAATTTAAAATATTTTTAAAATAAGATCGACAACTCCTATTATATTCTTGAATTTAAAATATTTAAAAACTTAAGGTCGACAACTATTATTCTTTAATTTGAAATATTTTAAAACTTAAGGTCGACAACTCCTATTATATTCTTTAATTTAAAATATATTAAAACTGAAGGTCGACAACTATTATATTCTTTAATTTCAAATATTTAAAAACATAAGGTCGACAACTCCTATTATATTCTTTAATTTAAAATATTTTAAAACTTACGGTCGACAACTATTATATTCTTTAATTTAAAATATTTTAAAACTTAAGGTCAACAACTCCTATTATATTCTTTAATTTAAAATATTTTAAAACTGAAGGTCGACAACTCCTATTATATTCTTTAATTTAAAATATTTTAAAACTTGAAATCGACAACTCCTATTATATTCTTTAATTTAAAATATTTTAAAACTGAAGGTCGACATCTGCTATTATATTCTTTAATTTAAAATATTTTAAAACTGAAGGTCGACAACTCCTATTATATTCTTTAATTTAAAATATTTTAAAACAAGGTCTACAACTATTATTTTCTTTAATTAAAAATTTTTTAAAACTTACGGTCGACAACTCCTATTATATTCTTTAATTTAAAATATTTTAAAACTTGAAGTCGACAAATCCAATTATATTCTTTAATTTAAAATATTTTAAAACTTGAAATCGACAACTCCTATTATATTCTTTAATTTAAAATATTTTAAAACTTAAAGTCGACAACTCCTATTATATTCTTTAATTCAAAATATTTTTAATTAAAAATATTTTTTTAAAGTTTATTTTTAGTTAAGTGTAGTTGTGATTAATAAATAAATATGTTCTACTAAAAAACGTTTTTACAAATAAAAAAAATGCAACCACAATTAAAGTTTTATTTTTTATTTTTTTGTTATAAATCTATTTCTGGTAATCCTTACTATTACCGACATAAATGATTTTAAAGGAACTACTGTTAGCAAATTAGTTAAAAGCTATTTATTTTGTTTGCCTACTCATTTGTGACGTATATGCGTTAAAAGAATTTTTATATTTAATATTTAAAATAAGTTTTTAGCCAATTTACTGTACCGTAAATTGTGTCCAAGTTTGTCATCCGCGTTCTACCATGACGAATCTGAAGAAAGGAAGTAAGTACATCACTGGAGCGTCTACATTTTCAGACCATTAAGTTAAACGTGACTTACTCGCTTCCACTCCGGTTATGTAAATACTTCCTCTCCTGTAGCTGAACGCATATGACAAACTTCAACACTATTTACAGTACAGTAAATTGGCTTAAAACTTCTTTTAAATATTAAATATTACTATAATTATTACTACAAATGAGTATTGATTTACTCCTCTCCAGGAGTTAGGCACAAGGCCAGTTTTTATCTTACTCCCACAAGTAAGATGTGACCCAAGGTCGGGTCGGGAAAGTGAGGTTTAAAAATTGCCTGGGCAGCCCCGTCGGCATTCCCCGGTAGGGGCGCCTCAGGCACCTGGGAGGGTGGACCTCCTAGAACTGCACAGGACAGAACCATAGACCGGCGTAAATCAAGCCCCGAAGGCCAAGACAATACCAGTCTATGGGGTGCAGTATCTATCGGAACAGATACTACACTTTGATCTTAGTCAAAAGGCCAACACATGAGTAGGCAAAGCAAACTAAATAGTTTTTGACTAATTTCCCAACGGTATATCCTTTAAAATAATTTATGCCAGTATTAGTAATGATTACCCTATTTCTTTTTAAATTTCTCTAGAGTGATTCCTTCTTGTAAGATATTCACAGAACTGCAAATAACTTTCCTTTCTTCCCTCATGTGCCTAACATTAAACAGAACTTCCATGAACAGAGTTTTTTTCCAAGAACATCCCATCTATGGAAAAACTTTACCACGGGACTGCTTCTCTGTAGGCTACAACATGGTCATCTTCAAATCCAATGTCAACAAATACTTGCTATAAACCGTTCTCATAAGTAATAAAAAAAAATGTCATTCAATCCGTTCATCATTTTCAGTCCTCTCATAATTTTCTTCCTCATTCAACTGAAATATATCCATTTCATTACCTCTTATCCTCGAATGGCTTTTAGCCTTGATAAGTGCTGACTCATTAGTAAAATAATACTACTAATAAAAAAGATTGTTACATTTATGGATTCTGTTAAAAGTTTTCAAAAAGGTTTTCGTAAGTAAACATATTTCCTTTTTTTTACATACATTAATGAAAGTCGAATTAATTTGTTTGATAATTAAAACCATTTTATATTTCCGATTTTTTAAATATAAAAAAAATGTTTGATAAATTTAATAAGAGTTCGAGTTTTTTATATGACAGGGGCGCGTGCGAAAATAAAAAGCTTGACTTTTGTTTTTAAATTTCAATTAAAACCCAAAATTATTATCTAATCGACAGTTTAAATGCTGTAAAATTACTTTCTGATTTCGAAGAGTAACGATAGTATACACAAGTCAGCAAATTTAATCCATCATTGACAGATTAAAGCAATGACAGATAGGTGCTTACTTCGTGACAGTTCGAAAGTGATTTTGAAGCCTTTAAAACAGTCGATTAGAAAGCAATTTCTTGCTTGAATTAAAGTTTAAAGGAAACAGTCACGTATTATGGCTCAGTTGTGTTCTAAAATATTTTTCGCGCGCATCCCTGTCATATCAAAGAAACGAACTCTTAATAAATTTACTCAGCCTTTTTTAACACAACTTAAAAAGTATAAAATATTCAAACTACGAGTATATACCCATAAAAAATGAGGAGAGAAAAGACTTATGCCTCACCAATATTCGCATCAATATTTATATATAATAATGTCTAAATCGATGAAGTTAAAAAGAAAAAAAAACAAGAAAGTTAAAAAAAAAAAAAAAAAAAGGTATCAATCGGTATAGAAAAAAGAAAGAAAACGTCTGGTAAAAGAAACGCACACAACAACAACAAAAAACTTATACCAAAAACAGCAAAATTTAATTATCTACCGACCCGTATACTTTGAACGTGCTAAAACTGTTTTAAATTTTGTTTTGTTTTTGTTCTTCCAAATTTGATTTCGTTTAAAGCGATCTTTACACAACGCGAGCAAAAAAATTTCCGCTTGTCGCTTAACTGTTGATGTGGTTAATTCCCGAAAAGATAGTAAAAAAATGATTTACCCTACTACTAACCCTAAGTTCGAATGGTACCCTCCAACAGTTAAACGACAAGCGGACATTTTTTTCTCGTGTGTTGTAAAGACAACTTTTTAAAAATAAAATAAAAACAGTTTCAGAATGTTAAAAGTATACAGGGCGGTAGATAATTAAATTCTACTGCGTTTGATATAAGTCATTTCTTGTTCTTTTATGTTTACGATTTCTCGACTGTTAACAATTCTGCACTTTTACCAAACGTCTCATGATGGAAATAGAGTGAATGATTTTATTTCCGAATTCATTTTAGATGGCGGCTGAGGTTGTCTGACTTTATTTTGCTTTCTCCTTTCCCATAAACACTTGAAATGGTTTTGTCCGGCAGTTATTTTATTCGCTAACTCTTGTGTGTATGGATGAATTTATATATAAATATATGCAAATAAATACACATTGATCTTTATTATAGAGTGGTGGGGTATTGGAGTTTCATTAATTTATGTAATAATTAAAAAGGAAAGAAAGAAATTAATTTGAGTAAACTTTTCTGCAAACTTAACCAAATCAGTAAATGTGGCATCTTTTTTAATGTAAATGTTTACACATTTATTTTATTGGTAAACTATCAGTATAGTTAACAGTTGAGAAATAATTTTAAAAATACAGCGCATAACTTTTACCAAACGCATTAAAATTTTGTTCTGGAACGGCGTCATTCCTTAAAAGAAAATAGTAACTAAAAACGACTTACCCTACCACTAACCCGTGGTCTGCGTTGCACGCTTCCCCGGACTTAGGGTTAGCGGTTAGGGTAAGTCATTTATATTTACGATCTTTTCAGTCTGAAATTATCCGAAGCTAGTCGACCACCTCCAAAAAATCGACCGCCGTTTTTGTTTGTTTCGTGTTTCCATAAATCAACTTAACGATAACAAATTCAGAGATAATAAATTTTACAATCAGTTTCCACACTTTAAAAGTATACGGGTCGGTAGAAAATTAAATGTTAATGCGGTTGTTGAAAATTATTAATAATCTTGTTTTATTTTGGCATTTATGTCGAAAACAAACAAAAATATACAACAAATAACTTTTACCAAATTTAATTTTTTAAAATTAATATTTTTACCGACCTGCATAGTTTTATGGTTCTGAAGCTGTTTTAAAGTTATTTTTATTGCAATATTTACAAAACACACTTACAAAATGTTTCAGAACTGTAAAACTATGCAGATAGATAGAAAATTAAATTTATTTGCGGTTGGTAAAAGTTATATTTAGTATATTTGTTTTCTTTTTTCCCCCTTTTTTCCCCCTTTTTGTGCTGTTAACTATACTACACTTTTGCCTTATATATATAAAAAATATATACAAATAAATACACATTGGTCTTTATTATAGAGTGGGGTATTGGAGTTTCATTAATTTATGCAATAATTAAAAGGGAAAGGAATAAATTAACGGTAAAAGAGCAATATAGTTAACAGCCGAGAAATCGAGATATATATATATATATATATATATATATATATATATATATATATATATATATATATATATATATATATATATACAATAAATAACTTTTACCAAACGCATTAAAATTTAATTTTCTACCGACCTGTTCTGAAACAGTTTTCAAGTTTGTTTGTTTTTAATTCAAAATTAAATTTCGTTCCAAACCCTCAACTGTTGACGGGATTTAATTTCTGGAAAAAATAGTGACTTACCCTACCACTAACGGGGGGAAGGCTTACCATTCGGATTTAGGGTTAGTGGTAGGGTAAATCTTTTTTTTTATTTTACTATTTTTTAAAGAATAAAGCCCCACCAACAACATAACGACAAGCGGCCATTATTTTCTCGTGTGTCAAAAAGAGAGCTTTGAATGAAATCTAATTTTGGAATTTAAAAAATTAAAAAGTTTTAGAACGTTAAAAGTATACAGGTCGGTAGAAAATTACATTTTAATGCGTTTGGTAAAAGTTATTTGTTGTATATTTTTTTCTTTTTCTTCGGTCTCTCGGCCGTAAGTAAACTTTTCTGAAAACTTTTAACAAAATCAGTAAATATGGCATCTTCTAAAATTTAAATGATTTACACATTTATTTTATTAAATTAATTTTTTTTTTTTTTTTTTTGCTAAATAAAAGCAATTACTGATTTAATTAGAAATAACTAGATTTCGTTGATAATACTTTTTCTTTTCTTTTTCAATTAAACTGTATTTAATAAGCACGTGGAGACGTGACGTCAAAATTATTAATTCAAAAACTTTCGGAGTATTACGGTTGTTCGCCTCTTTCATGTCAAAACGCGAAAAAAGAACTTATGATATCGAGTTTCGAAATTCTCTCTCCTCCTCCGTTCTCGGCTTTCTCCCGAATTACCGAAACACAATAATTGCTCGTAATATTTAAATGGTAGCATTTCATATACGAGGCAAATTTATCATTTGTGCAAGTTCCTTAGATTTCTTGCGCCGACGAAAGAGCTCACATGTAATAAACGTTGTTTTTGTGATAGTTTTTCTTCTTTCTTTCTTTTTATTTTGTTTTTTAAAGTACTCTCTTAACCCCAGGCCTAGTTTTACGCTTTTCTTTTTTTTTTTGTTTGTAAGTTTGGGTTTCTCCACCCCTCTAGTTATCAGTTCAGTCCTGGCTGCTTCTGTATGTATATATATATATATATATATATATATATAACCCCCCCCCCCTCTCTCCCGGTTTGTAATGTGTTCCTACCTTCGCTTAAACTAACCTCTTTACTTACAGGCAGCATCTTGCCTCTTTCATCACTCTCTACTGCCAAGGCTGTCAGATAGAGGCTGGGAAAAACCTGAAGTAGGACCAACCATCTAGCCTATGATCAACTGGTCAACCCCTACCATCCATCGCTTTCTTCTATTACTTACGTATTCCCTCCACACTGGCCCCTGCCCCAACTCGTTTCATACTCCTCCACTACAACACACCCTCCCTTTTCTCTCTCTCATTCTCATCCCCAACTCACGCCAGAGTATCAGAGAGGTATTTTTATTTTGACAAGGGAGTGAAAAAATTCAGGGGAATGATACCTGATACTGAAAGTTCTGCTTTCTTCTTGGCAAAGGGGCATCAAGCGAAGCAAGGAAGTAGAAAGGTAGGGGTGGGAGGGGGAAATTGCTTGAGGGCAAGACTGGCTGGCTCTAACTTCCCCCACAGCTAAAACTTGCCAACCTAACCTAACCCTCCCTTCTCTCTCTCTCTCTTCTTTTAGCTTGTAGTAAAAAGAAAGAGAGAAATACTTAGGGAGAGGCCCGGCAACACTTCAACGTGTTCCTCCTTCCAGCATTGCTAGCAGTGTTTTACTTTTTCTTATAAGTATCTAGTGTGAAAAAATGGAGTTCCCAGAGAGCCCCTTTCAAGAAACAAAAAAAACTCAACTGGCGAAATTATATTTTTCTTTGAGATTTCTTTTTAAAAAGCGTGCGCTGTAACAAGTGATTCCTTTTTTTTTTTTTTTTTACTGTAATTTTTGTACTCTGTTTTTTTTTTATTACCTGGATTTTAAAAAACAAAAACAAAATTCCGTATGGTTTTATTGTGATTACTTGAAAAAAAAAAAAACTTAATAAAACCTGACTTATTTACTGTATCATTCAGATACTTACCCTGACCAGATGCGAAAACTAATTTCTAAATGAAGACCCTAAATGTCCCAGTACTGACCATAATAAACAATAGACGCAGAAGGATATTGTTACTTATTAATTGTTTTTACTTACTGGTGATAAACTTATTATCCAACTATTGTTTACAACTGACATCGGAGTTCCTATGATTCTTGTTTGGTAATTTAGTTCTTCATTTTCCTATACTTCGGATTTTACCCGACTGGAGTCTTAATTTACACCCAGATTCCGAGTTTAATGATCGGTAGGTATACCATTTTAGTTAACTTTAATTTTTCATTTCTTCAGCAATTTAGAAAATCATGCTTTAACTTTTGGTGTGAATGAAATTTTCATTTCACCGTTTATATATATATATATATATATATATATATATATATATATATTATACTAAAATGTGTGCGTGTGTGTATGTATTTTGTTCTTTCATCCATTAATATTAATTGAACACAGGTGCCCCTCTCCGGTTTTACTGAAGAAACTTATTCGTAGTTTCTTTTTATCAGGATTGGATTTCTATTTCTTTTACTACTTTTCTTGATTCTCTAAGAAAAAAAAAGAAGATTCCTTCTATCCGGTTTACACCCTGCTACTTTTTCTTTACTTTTCCGTTTTAAATTCTATTTTTAATATAAACTAACTTTTTAATTGCATTGTTTATTTCACCAACAAGTGACCACTTCATTCTGACCGATGATATAACTTTTTTAAAGTTTTGAAAATAACTTTTGAGAGGGTGTTTAAACTTGAAAAGCATCCAGATCTTGCCATATTTACTGTACTTTCCTTTATTTTTATTTTTTTACTATCGACAAAGTTTTTGTTTTGTTTACAATCACATTTTATTTCGAAAATTCCTTTGGTTAAACAATTAGACGGAGTTTTTTGTTTGTTTTTACCGCCATTTCAACAAATTTAGTTTTTTAACTGGTGTTTGTTTTTTGTTTTAACACATTTCGTATTTGATTTATACATATGCGTTATGTGAATATTTACATTTTTTAAAAAACTTTTTTCATCTGAAGAAAGAAGCCCCCCCCCCCTTTTTTGATGGGGGGGGGGGCATCATAAACACTATTTAGTAAACGGGTACACGGAGAAAAGTATGTCGATTCTTTATTGAATTGCTATTAATAGTTTAAAAACGCGGCACGTACGATTATTAAAATAAAAGTATACGTTTCGTACTCTTATTTCCGAGATGTTTCTGATTGCTGTTGCAATGTGATACATTTTTAATCTATTTACACGTCTTTACGTTTATTTAAACAACCGTACACAGGAATGTTAAGTTTTACCTTTTAACCACATGAATGACTTATATTGTACTTATCTTTTATTTTTTATTTAAGAGCCTGTTTTTTTTTTTTTTTTTTTTTTCGGTTTATTTTTCTTACCTGTGAAATGGATATGGCCAATTTGATTCATTATAGTTTTAAGCATACAATTTATTTCGCCATTCACAATTTAACGATTTTTACATTTAATCAAATTTGGTGCTTCTGTAGTTTAAGGACCGTGCTGAAATAAGGTTATTATTTAGAAACCCACTTTTAACATGCGGAGGGAGGGAGCTTTGTTAACTACTTTGTAACCATTTGATAAACAAGATACCGTAAAAAATTGATTTAACTTGAAAATCGGTGCTTCTGCAGTTTCACAATGACATGTTAGGTCTCTCTTTAAAAAATAGCTAAATAAATGCTTAAACTTTTATGTACTTACGTGGTAGCTGAAAAGAAGACTGTACACCAAAATTTACGCAAATTCATCCAGTATTAAATTAAAAATTAAGGGTATCTTTAAGAATGATCAGTACGGTTTAAAAATACAAACAAATATCACAGGTCAGTTTTAAATTAACTTTTATCGACGACAGTTACTTTTATTTGTTGTATATTTGTTGTTTTTTTAGCGTTTTCAGCGTACTGATCATTCTTAAAGATACCCGTTGTAATGTCTAGCGATACGTATTTTTTCTTTTTATAATTTAATAAATACTGGATGAATTTGCGTATATTTTTTTCTGTACAATCTTATTTTCAGCTAACACGTAAGTACATAGAGTTTATACATTTCTTTAAATATTTTAATGGTTTTGTAAAACTGCAATCTTATCTAAAAAAAAAAAATTAAAAAAATAGTACGATCCGTAAACTGCAAAAGACCCAATTTTTTATTAAAAAAACTCTTTTGGAACCTATTTGAAGTATTTGGAAAGTTTAATTTTGAGCATTTGAAAATTGCTATGAGATTATTCAGTGAAATAAGATTCCCAACGAGGCATAATCTATTAATAAATTTGTGACCACTTTTCGTTTTTTCCGCCTCTACATGACTTACATTATTTTATTTATTATTAATCGATTGTTGAAATGCAATAGCGTAAAGTACTAAAACCAAATGTTTAAAAATATAGTTATGAAATTAAATCCACCCGAATGCATTTCGATTTCTTCGTAAAAAACAACCATTTAAACAAATTGTAATGGTTGTAAGAATCATTTACTTCATAACCTTTCCAAATTTGAAAGTAATTTGGAAGCATTTAAACTATCAAATAGTCATTTCTAGCTTTAAAATTCTTAGCAAAACCTCGTGTATTAAAAGTTTTGGAAGCTTCAAAC
The DNA here is from genome assembly GCA_963556195.1 of Sepiola atlantica. Lineage (NCBI taxonomy): Eukaryota > Metazoa > Mollusca > Cephalopoda > Sepiida > Sepiolidae > Sepiola > Sepiola atlantica. Next base: position 43,174,218 of record OY744543.1, read on the forward strand.
ATTAACATAATTAGTTGTTTTAGAAACAGTTTGGTTCAATTAATAATTTAGTGACCACGTGATACCCTAATAATTAAATTTAACTTATAAAATGTTATTAAAAAAAAAAGTACTTCTGCAGTTTACGAACTGTACTATTTTTTTAGGATTTTCAATATTACGGTATATTTTTTATTAGATTGTTAGGTGAAAGTACAAAGTAGTTAACAAAGTTCCCTCTCCATATTAAGAATGGGTTTGTAAATGTTATTTCAGCACGATCCGTGAATTGCAAAAGTACAACAAAAATAATAAAAAAATAATAATTTAAAAAAAACGTGAAAATTAAAAAGTGAAATGAAAATAAAGATTCCCGGACAACGCCGGCTATATGCAGCTAGTAAATAAACACATTTAAGTTTCAGGGATTTTTTTTTTTTTTTTTTTTTTTTTTACTGAAGTTTTACTAAGTTTCTATATTTTACTTACAGCATTTTTGTTGGGATTACTTTTGCCCCTAAAAATCTAATTAAATAGTTTTTATTCAAGAAAATAACAAGCCATTATTTTTTATTTTATTTTAAGTATAAAATAGTAATGCTGAAATCTTTCATTGGAAATAATTAACAACCGTGAACTAGTAAATTACTTTTTTTCTTTTTTTTTCTCTAACTTTGTTGGTACAATCGTTGCGCGGGCTAAAAACACCTTTTCCTTTCTTTTAAATTAGTTTAGAAGCACAAAAATTTAACCATAATAACCAGCCCCAAATTATTTTCTCTCTGCAAATTTAAAATGCTTCAAAATCAATTTCCAATTATCGAAGTCTCCGGCGTAAACAGTGTCAGACATTCTATTGACTAGCTTTATTTGCCCGGATAGAATTTGGCCGAGAGAGTATTAATTCAATATATATTCACGTTTTATTAAAGGATTAAAAAAAAAAAATTTAATACGAAATGCCTTCGGGTGAATCCATGTTTTCATTTTCTTAAAATTATTGATGTAAACAGCTTTCAATATTTTGATATATTGGAATTTGCCAATAATTTTAAAGCCAGAAATTACTTTTTATTATTCGACAGTTTAAATGATTCCAAATTATCTTTTGATTTCGAATGGTCACGAAGTAATTTTTTTTCCTTTTAACTATTAACAGGCTAAAAATGGCTAACTTATTTAAGAAATTGAAATGCATTCTGGTGGGTTTAATTTTTTTTAAGTTAAGATTTTTAACATTTATTTTACCGTATTGCGTTATTTCAATAAATATTTGATTAATAGTAAAAATAATAATTCAATGTAGTCATGTAGTCGCGAGAGAAAAAACGAAGTCTCATTTTATTTATATAGATATTTTTCTCCTTTTGAGATTATAAAAAAAATGTCGCTAGTGTAGTTTCTTCGTGGCCCTGGGAAATTTGAAAGCGAGTTTCTTTATTGAACTCAAACTTTCGATTCAAAAGTTTTTATGGTTAGAAAACTAAATTTTATTGGCAAAACTCGTATTATTTATTTGTGTCTAAAAACAAAAGAAAAGCAGTATTTTTCGATCGAGCCACTATTGTATCATTGAACACACCTTTCTTGGTAAAAGTAAAGTTTCTGTTTATTTGCCCGCGAGGGTAAAGTTAGACACATGGTCAGTTTTATGCATGTGTGTGATGGGGTAAATTCAGCTCACATAAAGCGTATTTGGGAGAAATAAAGCATTTTCCTAGTCGAAAGATTTCTCTTCCTGTCCAAGGACAGGACAGATGCTACACTTTAATCCTAGTCCAAAAGTCAGGATAAAATTAGACACAAGGTCAGTTTTGTGGAGGATATCTAACTGGGGCAGTCTAGATTGGGACAAAATATCAATAGGGAAGTATTTCCCCTCTTCCGACTTCGCATGGAACAGATACTGCACTTGGATCTTAACACGAACTCATTTAGAAATATAAATTTATTTGAAGTTTGTGAAAATCGCTGTTTTGTAAAAAAACGTGGAGTCTTCATACATTTTACATGAAAACTGAAAATGCTGTTTCCATTAAAGTTTAAGGCTAGCGTTCTAGCAACAATTGTTTTTGTTTTTTTAGGCGGGGGGGGGGGTATCTTTTTAAAACTATTTATTTATTTTTTTTCTTTACACTTTGTTAAACTGCACAAGTACCAGTTTTTATTTTGTTAAAACTCACTAGTATTTTTTGCGCTTGTAAAAAAAAAAAAAACTTTTTTCTGCGTCAAAAATTTAAAATAGTACAAAAAGTCGTGAACACAAAATTGAATTTTTTATATTTTTATTTCACCTGCAATTTTTTAGTTTCTTTTCTTTTGGTCAGAGAGTAATAAATCTAGACCTTTTTTTTTTTTTTTTAAATAAATGAACATTAATATTAAAATTCCCTCAACGGCAAATGTTTACGTCATGAAACCCTGAGAATTAAAGTAGGTTATGCAACAGCAAAATCTTTCAGGAAACTTTAGAATTGTTTATTTATTACGTATATTATCATTTAACTTTTCAATTTTCAATAATAAGCAGATGTTTAGTGGCGGGAATATATCTCTTGTTTCTTAATGATATTGGCATAAATGATTTCGTGTTTGGATTTTAAATCAATCTTTTTTTTTTTTTTTAATTTAAAAAATTTGTTTACTCTCATTGAATTCCCTTTTCTTCCCCTTCTAAAAATAGTTGTCATTCATCGGCGTCATTATTCTGGGCTAATTTTTTACATTTGCCCCCACGCTGTCAATAAAAGAACGATTCTATTTTTCGTGCGATTACACCATACACGTCAGCATACTCGGAAAATAAATAAAATAGTTTAGATTCACTTTACTATATAAATATAACGTTATGGTCACCACTTCCTGATCACATAGCGTAGAACAGAACGAGTAACCATTTTTCTTTCAAAATGGCTGGCATTCTGGAAATAAAACATGGTTACCCGTTCTATCCTGCACCATGTAGTCAGGAAAGTCAGATGCTTTCTGGTCAAGAAGTGAGTAATCATTTTACGTTATATTGAAATAACAAAAATTGGGGGGAAATACCGACACTGTTTACGTCGATAATGATTTTCAAGCCTTTAAATTGGCGAATGTAACAGTATTTTGTCTAGAATAAAAATTTATAGGCGAAAGTAGCTTATTGATTAATTTTGTGTTCCTGTTTACTTGCCTCCCCACGAGGACAGTTAGACACAGGATCGGTTTTTAATGTGGGGAAAACTCAGCTTCCAAAATGGGCTCTCTGGGTTGTTAATTGCCTCGGTCTAGAAGGGTTTCTCCTTCACTGACCGAGGACGGAAAAAGGTGAACAGATACTACACTTTGCTCTTAGCCAATAGCTTAAATAAAAGAAAAACGGTATTTATTTTTAATGCGTCCAGAAAAGAAGCTAACATGAAGTTTTATTTTTCACTGGAAAGATTTTGATGTTTTAGCCTGTATTATTTTTTTCTCAATAAATTTTTCGTTTCATTCATGCGAAATAAGTTACAATTATGTAGTTTACGAGTGATATTTGAGCTCAACATGCAAAGTTATTTGAGCTGCAGATATTCGTAACTTTTGGTCCTTGAAAAACTCAAATAACTCGTCACTGTATTTAAAGTTACAAATGTTTATATATTTGTATATATAGGATTCACTCCTAAATTAATTAACCGATCAACATCATTATGCATTTTGGAACACAACTGCTAGGCGTAAGGAGTTCAAATGTGGACTATATTTAGTTTTATTCAAAGGGAATTAAAAAGGGGGTCAGACCCCTTCTGAAAATTCAGATACCTTCGATTTTTGTGAAATTTTAACAATAGCCACCAGTTCTTAAATATTCCCCAAATTTCAGTTTCTTTAGAGTATTTAAAGTGTTTTTAGGGCGCGTAATATGAGCACAGATTCTCATTTGAAAATTGAGATATATCAGATTTGCATTGAATTTGATCCATAATCATTAGACACCAATTAAGCAAGATTCCCCGAATTTCAATTTCTTAAAAGCCTTGAAGCCTTAAATGTTACTGATTTTCTAAAATCAGTCATGTCAGGAATTTTGATCAAAATTGGAATAAGGATTCTAGACATAAGGTCTAGTATCATTATATTTTGATTTTAATCTTCGTATGTCGACGTAAAATTGATGCAAAATTGTTCTGTCTGTGGAATTCATTTTACCCGCCCTGGGAGGGGTATTTAAGTTTCTTTAATCAATGAACCCTTGTTGCGTAATTATGATAATAATAATGTCAAAATTCTTTTTCTCTCCGAACATGGCGTTGTTAATGTGGAAATATATTGTCGGCCGGAAATAATTTTAAATATAGTCATGTTTACAATTTTTGTCGTGAAAGAAAACTTAAAAATAACATTTGCGAGTTAAGTAATAATTTTTAAAAACTGTTAGCGCGGTGGTGTTTTCTAAAAAAATACTTGTTGATGCTTCGTTTCTTAAAGACAGCAAATTGTTTTAACGAATCGAAACGAATTTAATCATTTTAAATCTTAAATAACACTAATAAAAATAATAATTTATTTAAAATAAAAATACATTCTTCGGATATTCTTTGTTTTAATTTTATTTTTGCTTTATGAAACTAAGAAAATGTATTTAAAAAAAAAGAAAAGAAAAAGAATTTCAGTCAGTTTATGCACCTAACCTATAATTACTCCTGGTGACCCCAGATGGGATCGAAGAAAAATTTCAATTGTCTTTAGATTCTGTGAAAAATGTAACCCTTATTGAAACTTATTTGAATATTCTGTTAACATATAGATTTCTATAACACAAATATATATAAAGATTAATGAATCGCGAAATATTGTAGATCAATCCATATTTACTCGAGGACAAATTTAAACACATGATAGTTTTTTTGTTTTTTTAATGTATGTTGGGGGGGGGGGTCTCATCCAGCTCCCCCTCCCAAAATCCCACTTTTGATACAATAAAAATTTCCTCAGTCTATGAGTTGTTTTCTTTTAAGGACAGAACATATACTACACTTAGAGAAAATATTTATTCGCAGAGTTAAAAAAAAAAAAATCCGTTTCACTTATAAAGACTAAAAAGTTTGTAAAGATCATCATTTGTCATCTCTGTACTATTGTTAACTAGATGCATTTTGACCATAGCGATACTTGATTTTGACCCATTCGTCCAAGCGCTTTCCCTTTCATTCTTTCATCACTTTCACTTCAAGTCACCACAATACCACATTTACTCTATGAACTTAAAATGTCCCCAGTGTTTTTTTTTTATTTTTATTTTTTTTAAACAGTGTTTATCTAGAATCCCTACCAATGTGCGATATCACACAAGGTCAGTTTTAAAGTGGGAAGTCCAGTCCCAATCCACATCCTCCAAATATCTGGACGGATATAAAAAATAGCCGTGTTCGAACCCGTCGGAATTCGATAATGAGGCTCCGGTGACATGAAATAAACCTATCCTTCCTCTCGAAAGGAGGTAATGCCCGGAAGGGTGGCATTCTATCAAGAATCGAAGATTATGATCCTAGCTCCCTGATGACCGATAAGGTCTACCAGTCAAATTTTGTTGGAATTTGAAACCATTTGAGACCTTTTAATTTTAATATATTTCATTTTAAAATGTTTTTATTTTCACATTTCAACAGGTGGACATTCTAAGTAATATGCTCATCTAAATTATTTGCATTCATTTAAAAAGGTTTTAAGTTTATTTTCAATGTTAAAAAATATATATTTTTCACTTTGACATATCTGATGTTGCAGTTAATTGTTTTGTTGTTTTTTGGCTAAGATCATAATATCTGTTAGTGTTACTCTTACCCATTCTTGGCCTTTTGGCTAAGATCAAAGTGTAGTATCTGTTCTGATGGATACTGCACCCCATACTGGTGTTGTATTGGCTTTCAGGTCTTGATTTACGCCGGTCAATGGGTCTGTCCTGTGCAATTCTGGGAGGTCCACCATCCCAGGCTTTGCCTCCCCTCTTTGGGGAGGAGTAAGTTTATTGCTTACTGCCTGAGGCGTCCCTACCGGGGGATGCCGACGGGGCTGCCCAGACAATTTTTAAACCCCACTTTCCCGACCCGACCTTGGGTCAAATCTTACTTGTGGGAGTAAGATAAAAACTGGCCTTGTGCCTAACTCCTGGAGAGGAGTAAATCAATACTCTCCTGATACTACACTTCATCTTTTCTGTTCTCAGTGGAGAAATCCGGCACTTGTCCAAATTAACATCCCGGGAAAATCAATTTAGAAAGCCATTATTAACATGGGATGGGGAGGGGGTTGAACTTTATTAACTTTTCTCTTACCGCCGACGGAACTCTCCTAAAATAAAAGCAATTAATTTGCCGGGATGATAATTTGCACAAGTGTCAGAAATCCTTATAGACTAAGGCAATTTAAATGTTTGTTCCAATACAGTTTCCCTTTTTGGGGAGCTAGATTTTCCCTACATTTAAAACCGACCTTGTGTCTAACTTTGCCCTCGTGGGGGAACTAATTTTTTATTATTATTAAACTAACAGGGTACTTGTTTTTTGTCGGGCCCTTAAAAAAGTTTAGGGTACTTCTAGTTCACCTTTTAGCATTCTAGCCCTTTTTATTATTTCACCAGACTAACATTCTTGTAAATAAAAAAATAACTTTTCATATTTGTATCATTAAAATCATTGAACAATCAATTTAAACCCGTTTGTTTTTCATGACGGACATTCTTTAATCCCTTTTTATAATTTCAAGTTTTCGATTCTACGATTCAAGTTCTTTGTTTATGAAAAGCTTTGCATTTCTCGTGAGTGGGAGTTATTTAATCAGCGCACGTACACCAGTTAGTTATACGACGAGACGTTAATGTCTTTTAATAATACTAAAAAAAACTGTCTTACGTTATTGTATACAACTTCAACTAAACTTATAAACAATTATTTTGATGGGCAGTGAACAACTGAATGAAAATGATTGCCTTTTTCTATTTGTAAGTTTATCTTTTGACCTAGTTTAGAAAAGTTTCGCGCTGGGGGGAGGGGGTATAATGCAAATATATATCTGCCTATTATTGGTCAACTCTCTAACTCGGTAGAGATCCTTTGGGGCCTTCTTTTATTTATTTATTATATATATATATATATATATATATATATATATATATATATATATATATATACATATATATATCAAACTCTTTACTTAGATGGCCTACTTAAAAGAAACCCAATGCTATGGCAGAAATAGAATAAATATATAGGTTGATACTCTAAATATTGAAGTTTCCCCCTTATAAAAAAAATACAACAGCAAAATTCTTCTATTTTAAAGTTGTAAAAAAATGTTTTGGTTTTTCTTTTGCCGTTTTCGTCTTTGGTTTTATAACATTTCCCATTATTAACGAAATATTTCAGTTGATTATTAAAGCGCGAAGCAATTTACTTTGATGCGGCGGGGCGCATGAGCAATATAATAAATTAGGTGATCTTTTAGGATCAGAAATTAATCATAATACCTGACTTTCCGGAAAGTACTTTCTATTAGACCGTATAAAGGCTTCAAAATTACTTTCGAAAATGTACCGCGATAGAAAAAAAACTTTTTCAAAAAGTCAACCATTTTAAACAATTCAAAAAAATCTATTATTAAGCAGTTAGCTCCCCAAATGGCTGCCACATTTTATCGGTAAGTGTTTTGTATTATTTTTCCAAGCGGTGACAGCAAATAAAACATACCCCCTTAACCCTAACACTAAGTCGGGTGGCAATAATAATTTTTAATAAACATTGTTTGATTCTATTTGTTTTTAATATTTGCAAAATAAAAATTAAAGAAATTCGCAAAAACAAACAAATTAATACGTTGGATTAATTTGTTCTGTCACCGCTTGGAAAATCAGACAAACCTCGTCTATAAAATTTGGCAGCCATTTTAGGGAGCTAATAACCATAGATAAAAATGACTTTTTACTGATCATGACATTTTCTACAAAAATAATTTCGGGTTTGAATTAAATTTTATCGAGGTAAGTCAAGCATTTGCTCTCAAACCAAAAGAAACGATGAATTTTCTCATGCGCCCCTGTCGTATCAAAGAACCCAATTTACTAAAAATCTAGCTTTTTCGATAATACGAAAAATGTAACAAATTCATAAAATCACCTTTTCCCCCTCTTGTGTTAGATTATTTGATTAGATTTGATTGATGTACTATTAAAATGACTATCAAAAATTAACATTGATTTTTTAAGTCTGCTTAAAATGGTAATCTGTTTAGACTCTAAACTTTAGAGAGATTACAACTTTAGGCGATTGTGCATTAGTTAACAAGAAAAAGGGGGTGAAAAAAACAAATATTGAACAAGTAACTGTTAACAAACACAAGAAAAATTACTTATCTGCATATTTTTTTGTGTTTGAAAACTTTTTTATTTCAGTATAAGATTTCGTTCAAATACGATGTGGTTAGTTAGATTTCGCAATAGCGAACGGACAGTTTTCCGGAAATCATCGAAGTTTGATTAATGGATTTTTCGTTTTTTGAGGTGAACTGTTCCAAACGCAATACATTTTACTTTTCTGCCTAATTGAAAAGAGAAAATATCGACAACAAAAAAGTAATCGAACTTCGGTGATTTCCGAAAAACTGCCCGGTTACAATTGCAAAATCTAACCACATCGAACAAAATTTTATATTGAAATAAAAAAAATTAAAAAAAACGTTTTCAAACACTTTAAAACACAGATTATGCAGGTAGACAAAAAAGTAACTTTTCTGGTGTTTGGTAATGGTTACTTGTTCAATATACTTTTTTTTTCACCCCCTTTTTTTTTTTTTTTTTTGCTAACTATACTGCACAATAGCCCACTTTATATTTTGGTTTACTGACTTATCAGGCTGTTGGACCAGTAGCCAAAATGCTAAACTCCGACTTCAGAATTTTTAAAAATTTCTGACTCCGGTTCAGATTCTACAGCTGTGGCCTTTACGAAGGCCACGCTACAGCCCTGCAGAATGATCAATATAGCTTTAAAGGGTTTTCAGAAGAAGAAAAAAAGTTTATTACTTTATTTTGCAATGTACTTTTAAAAATCATGTATAAAGTTTGAGTTTGAGAAAAGACCTAATAAAAATGAATCTTTCAGGCAATTTATTGTGGATAATTTGGGGGAGGCTGAACCACGGCCGTATATTACGATGACCGTGGCTGAATATCCGTGTTAAAAAAATGTTTGGATCAAGGCGATACCTATAACAGGCTGGCCAGCTCTGGTAAACAACTGGAGGCTAACATCCTAGTAACATAATTTATTAATCTTCTCCGAAACAAAGATAAACACTTGTCCATGCAACCAAAAATCAGAAAGAAATTTGCAAAGATAATCAAACTATTCTTTTTCTTGAAATATTTCCAGACTTTTGATACACACTTATTTTTCAGAAATAACTTTCTGATAGTTTTATGTATACGATGTGTGATGATACTATTTAAAACCAAAGCCCTATACTAAGTTCAAATAACTTTTATGTGGTAAATTTTTATAAGACATGCAATTTACTGTGTATTAGGTTTTGCATATGTGGCCATATCGAACCTCCATAAATATCAAAGACACGTTTTGCTTCATTTTATTTGTGATTTAAAAATTATAAAAATTATAAAATAGAAATGTAATATGGAGTTCAGGACTGAAAGCCGGAGTACACAGAAGCTCTCATTCATTCCCAGGCAATGCTGAGTGTGTCGGCTAGTACAATTGTATTTGTATGGTTTTAAACAAATTATTGCAAAAATGTTGGTCACGGGATTTTTGTGCATTTTGTTATTTTGGGTTTTTTTTTTCATTCTATCTATAAATACCCATCCCAGGGCGGGTAAAATGAATTCCACAGACAGAACAATTTTGCACCAATTTTATGTCCATGTACGAAGATTAAAATCAAAATATAATGATACTAGACCTTATGTCTAGAATCCTTATTCCAATTTTGATAAAAATTCATGACATGACTGATTTTAGAAAATGTCTAACATTTAAGGCTTCAAGGCTTTTAAGAAATTGAAATTCGAGGAATCTTGCTTAATTGGTGTCTAATGATTTGAATCAAATTCAATGAAAATCTGATATAATCTACAAATAAAACTTAGTTTCATTTATAGACGTAAGTGAATTATTTTTAGAGTAAGTATGATGTCCAAAAAGACAATCGACCATCATTGAGCGTTTTGTTCGGCTAGGAACACATATTATAACCGATAGCTGGCGAGCATATAATGCTCTGCCGAACCAGGTTATAGTGAACCACGAATACAATTTTGTGGACTCAGATTATCCTACAATCTGCACCAACAGTGTGGAAGGATCCTGGAGCTTCTAATGAACTAATATTACAAACAAGTCACTCACTAAAAAATATTGTCAGTAACTGTGATTTAAGTTCCAAGATGTCCGCCCCCAGATGTGGACCCAATTTGCATGGCTGTCAGATCTGTTATAATATCACCTTCGGTTGGAATATATTTGTCAAGGTGGCTTCAGTTTGAATCTACAAATAAAACTTAGTTTCATAAAGTTGAAAAGATTAATTTTTGACACTTTTGAATGTTATAAAGTAAAGTGATATGTTCCCCTATTTCATTGACCAAAATAGCTTAAACGAAAACGACATTAAAAATAAACTGATTCCTCATTGATTATCGCCGTAAACTGGTCAGTGTCATGGAAAAAAATTTTTTTCTTACATTAACCGATTTCATTATTTAGTTCGAATTTAGATGGGGGGGGGGTAAATTTACACTGTGTACCTAGCAGAAGCATAACGTTAACACTGACGTCTTTGTGTTAACAATTGTAAATATTACCTAACTATGGCGTGGAGGGGGGATCAGTGCTACTATATTCAAAAATTTATGAGTATGTATTCAAAACCAAAATATATATTTTCATTATATATAAAAATCTTCTAATGTAGGCACACAGATCTTTGTAAAACATAAATTATGATACTGCATTTATTTTGGGAGCTCAATGAGCCACTGAATTATAACCATTTAAAGTTTGTTGGAAATTAGAAAATTTTATCTTACGATAAATCAAAATTAGATCAAACACTAAGCAAAATTCCATCATCCCTCACAAAACAAAAACAAAAAAAACGTACAAAAATGACACGGAAGTGCAACTTTAACTATTCATATAAGATTCATTTCAACAGCTAACACATTGAGTTTTCATAATGATTCATATCAGAGATCAAGCTAGATTTTTCTTTTAATAGTTAATTACTGAAAAAAAAACCCTCAGATTTGGACCGTGTAAAAACGGACAAAAACATTATTTAATAATAGGGCAAAAATTTAATTCACTAAAGTTTTCAACTTGGATTTAGAATATTTTCTTTTTGTGAAAGACAACTTTCAAACCCTGTTTTAATATGCCTAGATCAATACAATATTGTGTGCATTAATTTAAAAAACACCAACATTAAAAAAAATATCACTGAAAATACTAATCTAACTTGTAGTAACCAAAAAAAAACTATTAATACTACAAGAGAAAGAATTGTACATGCATAAAGAAAAGATTAGTTTGTTCACATCCAAATGGCCCTAAAAATAAATCAGTTATTACAAGTTGAAATTTATTATATTTACCAATTTTCGCACACTAAACTCTAAGCTGGTTTGTGATGCCTATTATGAGACAACTTTACACGTCAACATAACATTTCAAATTACAATATTACAAAATGTTTACAGTAATCTGTTAAATAAAAGTATTAAAAACAAATTGTAATGCATATATTCGATTTAAATGTCAACATTTCTTAAGACGGTCAAAAAGATTTTTTTAAATTTTGTTTTTAAAATATATATATATAATATATGATATAGTTTACGAAGAAATGCGAATCGAAAATTAAAGTAAAAATACTCCCAGCAATGCCTGGTTGGAACAGCTCGTGTTTTATAAAATTGTAAAAATACATCAATTTCTTTCTCTTTCATTCATATGCATTCTCTGAAATAAAATTGAATCGGTCCAGAATATTTAATTGTATTGGGTCAAAAGGTGATGGAATCCAATACTCAAAACGAAAATTTTCTTGTGCATGTTTCACAGCAAAATTTATTTCGGGGGGGGGGTGATCATTTGTCTTTGCTGCTTTTTATTCACGTGAGTCTATTCCATGCCCACTGAATTTGATCAGATCTCGTCTTTTGAGACTCCTCAAGGTTTTTGAAGTCCTCGTTTTTCTTTTTTTTTGGGGGGGGGGTCTGCCTTTGGACTGTGTGAGTTGTTTCTACAACTGTACCATATATTTCTATTATTTCCTGACGACTGACAGATAGATTTTCGAACTGTAATTTTTGTTCCATCTGCCAAAAAACACGTGTATGTCTACGAATAGATTAACATGAAAAAAAAACTGATGGTTTTGTATGTAAGACGAGCATGTAAATGATTCTCCACTGAAGTGAGGAAATAAAGAATTGAAGAAACTGATGTAAATTGTCTTTGAATTGTTTTTTACATATACTTTGGAATTAAATTTATATATATATATATATATATATATATATATATATATATAATTTATATAACGAATTTGTAAAGTTTTATGGTTATTTTTTATTTATATATACATTTTCATAATTTATCTAGAATACCTGACCCAGGACGAGTAAAATTCCCCGACTAGAACACCACTTTTATCTCATTCTAATTTTGAGCACAATCCATTACATGATTTTTATTCTAGAAAATGACTAAAAATTATCCTTAATTTTAGACATTTTCTGGGATAAATTCAGGGAATCTTGCTTAATTGGTGTTTAATGATTATGGATCGAATTTAATGCAAATCTGATATTTTAATTTTCAAATTGGAGGTTGTGCCCATATGCTCCCTTTAAAATACTTCAAAGAAATTGAGATTTGGAATATTTATTAAAATTTCATAAAAATTGGTATCTGAATTTTCACAAAGGGACCCCTCCCCTTCTATTTATTTTTATCCTGTTTGCATAAAGTAAATATTGCCCAAATTTGGAACTCTTACGCCTAGCAGCTGTGTACAAAAATTCATAATGATCGGTTAATATAGGAGTGAATCCTGTAATACAAATATATAAACATACGATACTTTATAAAGGTAGGAGATAATTATTACGAACCGGAGGTGGAGGAGGTGGCTTGAAGAAATAAATCGAATCGGAAATCGGTTTTAAAAAAAAAACAAAAAAACAAATGTCTATTCAATTCCCAATCTTAAAGGTCTGCTTAAAAAGTCCGATTATCGAGTCTGATTTATTTTATTTTTTAACGACTGACTCCCGTTTCTTTTAAAAACTTGCAGACTCTGACTCCTGTTTCCTTAAAAAAAAAAATTGGAGACTGACACACCATCTTTGCTTGGAACGTTTTATTTTATTTTATTTTATTTCTAAAAGAAAAATTAGTTACAATTGGGTTAATGGGGCTCATTTTCAAAAAAGTTCCTAACCATACGATTACATGTGGTGTCAGTTTGAACTTTCACTGTTATTAGTTGCTAAATGTGTTTACTAAGTCGAAAACTATTTATTTCAATTTCCAATACATTAATGGCATCTTTTCGTGTTTTAACTTAGGAAAAGGAAATAACGTTCTTTATCTTCGTTTCTTTATATAATTGTCTCATGTTTTTAAAGCTTTTTAAAAATAACCGACCATTATAGACATTTTATTGAAAATTTAATTGCTAGATTTAACATTTAAGTCGGCTTCGTATATCCAGTTAACACTAAATGGAAATTTATAATACATAAAAAGAAACTCCATTTCCCATAAATAAAATAAGAATGTTTATTCATGTTGATTTTATGCCAGCTTTTATTTTAGTTTTTTAGTCTTTTCAGTGAAATATGCAAACAAATAATTTTATTAGATAGACTGATTAAATTTAGAAAGAAAAATAGGCTTATTTTCGGTATAGGAGTCCCTCACAGTCAAGATGGTGGCCGTTTCTTGCTGAGTGGTATGAAACCCCTTAATTGTTCCTTGTCCCTGTTTATGTGAAATATACCCCCCCCCCCCTTTTCTCTTTTTTTTTTTTTTTTTTAATTTAAATAACTTTTAATTACACCCAACCCCTAAAAGTAGTAATTTACATTAAAAGTCAGTGAAATTAAAATATGCTAAAAACTAACATTAAAGTTTTGGAAAAAGTGTGCAAAAAGCAAACAAAACTTTTATTTAAAAAAAAAAAAAAAAAAAAAAAAATTGCCATCTTGCCTGTGAGGGACTCCTATACTGAAAATAAGCCGAAAAATATATATAGCTAACTTGCTCCAACCCTTGTCCCATCGCTACAATGTTGCATCCATGTGCTTATTTTACAAGTACTTCCACGGAATGTGCTCCGATGAACTTAATGCATTTGTACCCCCCTACCCCGACAAACCAGACTAGCAGTGAAATTCCACCCTTCACTGTAGAGGTCGCCAGATGCCGGAAAATTTTCTAGTCTAATAGTTTCTTTCCTCGGACCACTTGCCTTTGGAATTCTTTCCCTGTTTCCCCGACTGTACCAACATACAAAAAAAATAATGGAATGAGATCTACAACCCCCCCCCCCTCCACTTAGAATGTTTCCTATAAATCTGGCCACTAATCACAATAGCCCCTTATATCACAGTGGCAATAGGTCTTGTTTGGGGGTTAATAAGAGTAAAAATAAATAACGGCTAAACGAATTAATAGTTATGATATATATATATATATATATATATATATATATATATATATATAATCTTGTATTTGGCCGGGTCTTTAAAGCGATTGGTGCTTTGATAGCAAGCACAAATGAACCATAATACTAACTTTTTTTTGCCTTTTTAAAAACTTTCATTCAAGTCAAAAATGACTTTCTATTTGTCTAAATTTTATTAAATTCAATTTTATTAATTTGTTGAGTCTAAGTAGGACTGAAATAACCACTAGTTTTTAAAAAATACATTAAGCTTAATACAAAAAAAAAATCATTCTGTGTGAAAAATATTCCTGAGAAAATTGCCAAATCAGATTAACACAAGGCGATTGATTAACAGCAATGATAGAGTAGAAAATAAGATCAACTTGGATGAAACCAGAAAAAATGGTGAAAAATTAAGGACATTTTGGGATCTATCGGATGATTATATTTAACAGAATTTTTAAAGGGTTGAGTTGAGAAAGATGTCTAATGAGACATAAGGAGGGTGCATATAATTTTGAATACAACCAACTAAACACTGTTTTATCATGCTTAAATTTGAAATAGAATCATCTTTTTTATCTTTAAAAACTTTAAAGTCAAATTATTTTCTCTTTGTCAGTTTTTAAACTTCAAAATTACTTTGGCATTTCGAAGTGTCACGATATTAAATACAAATCGACCATTTTAAACTATTAATAAATTATAAATGTCTGATATGTGTTTACTATGATGATGCTTCAAAATTTGAAAATAATTTTGAAACCTTTTAAACTGACAAATAGAAACTAATTTCTGACTTAAAAGTTTTTTTAAAGGCAACATTCAAGTATTATTGTTTATTTGTCCTAAATCTCCCCCCCCCCCCCCAAAAAAAAAACAAAGGCATTTTCTCATCTGCCCCTGTTGAATCAAAGAACAAAAGTTCTCATTCCGATTTTATATCAGAATCTTTATTTTCAATTTTGGTCGTCAATTGATAGTAGGTTGATAATTTGTTCTTTCGTTTATCAGTGACAGATGAGAAAATGTGTCAAAAAAAATTTTTTTTTTTTAATATTAAGAATGACCGGAGAATTAACACAAGTCTGAACTACAGAATTTTGTAAATATTTTTCTTGATATATTTGAATAAAAATGATCACTTTCTCTCATAATTTAATTTTACAACCAAAATCTAATACAATTAATATGAGCGGCAGCAAACAATAGTTTAGCCATTTGTCTATCCATTTAATTATATAAATTTGTTAACTAAAAGTCAATACCTATTGTATACAATTGCATAAGTTGCTAGTTTACTCGTTTTACTCGTAATTAGAGAGGGAATTTCTGGTTCATTATAATACTTTTCCTAACAGTATTAATGCATAAATGACAATATTCTACAGAATTTTAACTGCTTAGCCGATTCCGTAGTTTGTGACGGTATCCATAAGAGAAATTGTTTCCCTTCTAAGTTCAGTATTTAAATTTTTATTTTATTTTTTTTAAATATTTCATAAATTAATTAAACATTCATAATTAAATTAAGATTTACTAAAGCATAAATGTAAATTTTATTAAATTCAATTTCATTAATTTGTTGAGTCAAAGTATGATTTGAGGTCCAAATAACCATTATTTTTATTTTTTAATTACGTTAAGCTGAATACAACAAAAAACTTCTATGTATGGGAAATTTATTAATAAAAAATTGCCAAATCAAATTAGCTATAAAAGATTTTAAGATTGTTTCTGATTTCATCCAATTCAATAGTTAAAAAATTAAGGAACATTTGGGACTTATTGGATGAAATATTTAGCAGAATTAGATTTGTATATTTTTAAGAGACAAAAATAGTGCATATATTTTCTAATAACAATGCAAGAAAAATAGTTAAATGGATTTTTTTTTTAATGCAGCCAAGCATCTCAGAGGCGTTTTGTTATACTGAAGTTTTATGTAGATTCATTACGGTAAATATTTAAATTTTAATTTAAGCATTGCAATTAGGCTTTTTTATTTTATTTTTTTTTAATGGTTTCATAAGTACAATGATAGTTTCCTCAATTTCCTTTTTTTCTTTTTTTTTTTTTTTAAATTGAGGGACTTATGAAACCATTCTTTTAGTTTCTAATATAAGAATAATATCCTCCACTCTATAATAAAAACTGTGTGTGCAAAAGTTGACGAGCAGAAAAAAACAAAAAAAACTGCCGGATGAAAGCAAATAGCAAGTTGGACCCCCCCCCCCCACACACACACACACCCACACCGTCTGAGATGAATTCGGAAGAAATCCTTTGCTCCATTCTCTGAAACTTAGTGACGAAATTATTCTACACCTACCTATACCGTTTATTCATTACTCAAAATCTAATGCTTATGTGATGCTTTTTCATGTTAAGTTCATAAAAATATTTTTAAAAAAAGATGAACTAGAAAATTATTTGTAAAGTTGGTGTAAAATGGACTTTCTCATTTAAGTATAATAGAACATCCCGGCTTTCTTATAAATCAAATTTTATGAGTGGATAATCTATTATAGAGTTCCTATGTCGGTAAGTGTCAATTTGATTTTATATGAATCGCAAAAGATGAAGAGACTGGAGGTTCTATATATCCTTTCAAAAACAGATTTATAATCATAAAAATTATTTTAAGTCCTGCAGAATTTATAATCATCGGACCAGTTATTTTATTTTTGTAAAAAAAAATTTTCTTTTTTTACTATCAAAATTGTGATTTATAAGTTTCTATTTACGATAAAAAATGCATAAATAGAACTGTTATAAAGTGAAAACAATCATTGAATTGGGAAACAATAAGAGCGGATAATTATTGCGTACATGATCAGTGTATTAGAAAACTATTCTATTTTGAATATGAATTGTTTTAATCTCACTGTTAGTGCAATAAATGGTCCAACTTTATAGAGATATTACATAGTTTTCAGAATTAAAGAAGCATCTAAAATAATGTTTAAAAAGCACCCAAACGTCTAAATGGTGAACATTTTCGGTGTTGCTGTAGTCTAATACTGAGACAGATAACATTGTCCTTAATTATTCGTTTTTCTTCATCTCCTTTTTAACTATTCTGCCTTATTCCACATTACATAGTCTTATTAAATACCTATATACGTATTTACCAGCAATGCTTCAACCAAACTACCATACCCATAAAAAAAATAATAAAATGACTTTATTTTCATGGTAATGTGACTGCAAAGAGGGGGAAAGAAAAGCAGTTTTCTATGACATATTTCTAATTTAAATTTTTTTTTTTTTTTTTTTAGGAAACCTAAAATTAGTAATCAGTAATTTAAAAACTAGCATTTTACTTTAACCAAAGCTAAAAAAAAATATCAACGGTTATCATCATATTCGGTTGAATGTCCGTTTTACATGATGACATGTGTCGGACGGTTTGTAGAAAATCTCTGATCATGTCTTTAAGTATATCTTTCTCCAAAGTCCATCCTTATCACTTCCTCACATTTTTTCCTTGGCCTTCCCCTGCTACCTCAACTGTTTTATATCTACTAACTCAAGAACTCCTCCCTTCTTTCAATGTGACCATACCATTGAAGTCTCCAGTTCTGCACTCATCTCCCTATACTGTCCAGATTAATCTTCCTCGGAGGTCATCAGATGACAAATATCAAAAACTGAATATCATTACTGGCAACCTCTATGTACAATTTTTCAATTACAGTAGACTTCGGCTATGATCAAGGTGTTTATAATCTGTTGTGTCGTCAAGCAGATGCAGAAACATTGTTCTAGATTTAGGCAATTTTTATTTTTGTCTTAATCCAGTGTCCCTTAATTTGCACACATTAAAAACCAACCGTGCATCTAACTTTGCCTTCGTGGGAAGGCAAATAAATATGGGTACACCGCTTGGAAATTATTCGTACACCCACCAATATTTCTACTCGGTTTTTGGAATGTAATGCTCATATGATGCCAAGCTTTGTATATGTTATTAAGCTCATAAAAAGGAGAATATAAAACTCCATTTTCAGGAGAACAGATTAATGTTAACAAATACAAGAAGAAAATTATACAAAAAGATGAAAAGACAAACTTATTTGTAGAGTAAGAAAATATATTAATAGTGGGTAGCATGGCCTTTCATCTTGATAACTTCCAGCAATCGTTTTTGTTAGTTTTTGATGAGATTTTAACAAGTTTCTCCTGGGATATTCTTCCATGGTAACACCTAATTGCTGAAGGAAGGTTTCTTTTTAGAGCCCAGCGATTTTATTTTTTTTATTTATTTATTTATTTATTTATTTATTTTTTTTTTTTTAAACTTTCAATTTTCACTATAGATTGTAAATAGGGTTCAAATCAGAGCTCTTCAAATTCCTTGTCATAAATGTTTTTGTTTGTTTTTTAAGCCATGCATCCACTGATTTAGACAGGTTTACTGTTGTCTTTGCTGGAAGATTTTGAACAAAGCATATTGCCACTGAAGCATAAGGGGCTACTGTGGTAGGAGTCAGATTTATAAGGAGGCAACCTAAGAAAGGAGCTGGGTACCAGGATGTTTGTTCACATTACATTTAAATTTCTCCATGTTAGTGCGGTCGAGGGAGCAGGGAGAGAACTCCAAAGGCAAGCAGTCCAAGGAAAGAACGGTATCAGAGTAGAAAATGTTCCAGCATCTGGGGGACTCCACAGTGAAAGGGTGTGATTTTCCTGCTAGTCAGGTGGATCGGGGGAGGGGTATCTTGTAGTCTAAGGATTTAACTATTTATCTTATTGCAATTAATTTTCTCGTCCTACTTGAGCTAAAGGAAAAGAAAAAGACTAAAACCGCCTCCATGTTTTACTGTTGACACTGTTCTTTGGGAGGAAAGCCTCGCCCTTTTTGCACCAAATCTTTACATCATCATGTCTCAAAAAGCTCAATTTTTGTTTCATCACTACATAGTAATAGTTTCGTTCTTGGCCTTTTGGCTAAGATCAAAGTGTAGTATCTGTTCCGATGGATACTACACCCCATAAACTGGTATTATCTTGGCCTTCGGGGCTTGATTTACGCCGGTCTATGGGTCGGTCCTGTGCAGTTCTAGGAGGTCCACCCTCCCAGGCTTTGCCTCCCCTCTTTGGGGAGGAGTAAGTTTATTGCTTACTGCCTGAGGCGCCCCTACCGGGGAATGCCGACGGGACTGCCCAGGCAATTTTTAATGGCCAGAGTGTTCACTTTCTCGGGCGCTGGCTTTTCAAACCCCACTTTCCCGACCCGACCTCGGGTCACATCTTACTTGTTGGAGTAAGATAAAACTGGCCTTGTGCCTAACCTCCTAGAGAGGAGGTAAATAAATACATAGTAATAGTTTCCAAAAACAATTTTCTTTGCCCAATAAATTCTTGGCAAAATGTAAGCTAGCAGCTATAACAATACGCGTCTGTCGTAGTCAATTTCCATTCCTGTTTTAACTATGCTGTATTATCCTAATACCCTGCGTATCCAAGCTCTTGGCAATTTCATTCAACTCTTGGGTTCATACTAATCTTGTGATAGTTTCTGTGCATACAGTACTTGGTGACAATTTCCATTTTCTTCAACATTCAGGCAAACTGTTTAAATTTCCTTATAAACGATTGTACTATATTTTCTAGGATAACTAAGCATTTTGAAAAATCATAACTATTTCTTGACTTGTGGGTGTCAATAATCCACTGAGTTCTTTTGCCATCAACACGTGAATGACACTTTTTGCATTACGCTGTATTCTTTGCTCAAACTTTCCAACATGAACGAATAGTTTTAAAACCAGTCTTCCTACCGTAGAATCAAATTGACACTTGCCGGAATAAGAGCTCTATAATACAGGGTGATTCATAAGTCACTTAGCTATTTATTTTTGAAATTCTAAAGTTAAAAAACATGGTAATACAAAACAGAAAGTTTATTCAACAAATTCATTTATGGGAGTTTAAAATTACAGCAAATTTTCAAAATTTCCACCTTCGTTCTGCATGCATAGCTTCATTTATTTTTTGCAAGGAATTTACGACTCTTTGTAGCATATTTGATTGATTAATTTTAACAAACTCGGCAGTGATTTTTGATTTGAGGTCGTCATTGCCTTTCAACAAGTGTGGGAGATTCATCAAATTTGGCCATATGAATAACAATAAAAATTCGCTCTTCAATTGTAAATGACATACTGCCTGAAAAAAAAAGCACATATGATGATTTACACAAATTTAAATAAATAAAAATAAATATATATATAGAAACAAATATATAAACAAACAAATTTAAAATAACAAATAGCAGTAATTAGAGAGTAAGATAACAATTATCAAAAGTTCATAGTATGTTTGTGCTTCATATGGTAATCATTTTAAATAGCTAAGTGACTTATGAATCACCCTGTATATTATCCACTCGTCGATTAGCAGCCAATCAGAACCCAGAGAATGGACTTGCTCATTTAAACATAATGGAAGATCCAAGCCGTCTTATAAATCAACTTTCTGAGCTTCTGATTGGCTGCTAGCTCATGAGTGGATAATCTGCTTTAGATCTCTTATGCCGGTAAGTGTCAATTTGTATTCACTAATCTATAACTTGTAGAATTAATGTCAATATTGAAATCTGTTTCAACATAAAATCTTTGTTAGCATTTTTACCTGAGAAATGAAACCAGTGTTAACCAGGTCTGCCTCGACTTCGGATATATATTTTAAAAAGATTTGAAACCTTTTTAAAAATCTGCCAAAATGTTTAATTAATTTTTTTTTTCTAGCTAAATTTAGTCAATTCTGTAACTATTAAAAGCAACACCAAGCTTCTAAAATCATTTTACATTTTTGATTATCATTTGCAAAAACATTGCTGGGTCTGGTTTTTCCTAATACGTGAAATCCCAGATCACGTTACTATTATCTGGCTAACCATTGGTTGATTTAGCCGCGTTTTTAATTTTAAAAGGCTTTACTCAGAAGTTCAATTTCTTTAATTTTCGATTAGACCATCGAGATGGCAGCACGTTTGTAAATCCATTGCTCTTTTCTCCCCCTTTTTATTCTGCTTTGATTAACGAATCGGCATCATTTGTCTGCTGCTCCTTTTTATCCAGACCAGTTCTGTCGACGTGTTTTTGTAAATCTCTACAAATCTGCAAGTCAGTCTTTCATTATCTCAATGAATAAATTCAAAAGGTAGTGTATTTCTCGCACTAACGGTAAAGTCAAAACGCTGTATTTAAAGTTAATTCAACTTTACACAATGGATGCACCATCTTTTTTATATACTGCTTATGTACATGCGATATCAGTTGCAAGGTTAACTAATTTGCATATTGGTTTTGAAAAAGTCAATTTTTTGACTTTGTTGTTTTTTAATTGAGTGATTTTTTAATACAGGGTGGGCAAAAATAAGGGTCCTATTTTTAAAAATTCATAACTTTTTTATTTATTGATTTTTTTTTTTTTTTTTTTTTTTTTTTTTTAGAATAAGTAAAGGACCCCTTCCGAAGCAAGCATGAGCCGTATTAGCCCTAAGGAACGTACCCTCATTTAGAAAACATTATTTTTGCTTAAAAAACTCAAAACAGTGTAAAAAAACAATACTTTAGTTTTTGTAAGTTTTAAGAAGTGTTTTTCGGCTAAAATTTGTTTTGTTTATTTCAAAAAATCTCGGAAGGGTCAGTCTACACACACATAAAGTTTGGTGAGTTTAACTTTTATTTTGTGGAAGTTATTCAAATTCAAGTTATTCAAATTTAAAGATAGGACCCTTATTTTGGCCCACCCTGTATAACAAATAGTTCTGTTTAGTGTTGGGATGATTGATCGGAATTGAAAATATTTGAGCTTTATTTCCGATTCCAAAAACTAATCTTTTAATGGGAGAAGTTTTTTGTTTTTTTTTATTTTGCTGGCGCTGCCTTGACCCTGGCCGTTGTCCAATCACGTATATATCCTCTGAAATTATTAATGTTTTATCATATTTTTTTCGGTTTGAAATTCTTTGAACCTAATTCTTATTTCCCTTTGAAATTAAGTCAATTTTCCGTTTATGGAAAATTTGAAAACGTGACTATCTCTCAAATAGCTATTTTCACTGAATTTCGGTAAAAATGGCACCGGTGGATAAATAGGAAAAAATGGCACAAGAGAAAAATATATATAATAATCATGACTTTGCCAATCGGGTAAAATAAATTTAGTAAACCTTCATAAAAAGTTTATCATTTTATGTTAAATTTAAATATGAAACTGGTCTCCTACTCTAAATTCTAATACTTTTTTTTCTTTCCGCCATGTTTTTCAATGTGTTCACACATAATTACCTAAAATAAAAAGTAGAATCTTATTTTTTGGGGAGTGATTTAGCTGAGGGTGTTAATCTATAAATTTACCAGTAGTAGTAGTATTACTATTATATGTATCTTTTTCTTTTTACAGTAAAACAAATCGATCTACTACACAGTAGCAATAATCGACCAAATGTTTATAATTAGTTAACAAAGGCTACCCCTCCGACCTCATTGTTAACTATTCTGTTCCTACAGTCTTATTTTGCATACCAATCGTCGATTATTTTCAATTGTTTATGAAAGAATTCAAATAGAATTTTGTCAACTAACGACGAACTAATGCAAATGGGCTTTGTTTGAAAAGAAAAACAAATCTTTAGTTGTTTCAGTTTTCAATTAATTACAAGGAAAAAACTTGAGAAAAAATATTTAGAAAGATCTCCCCATATATTTTTTACGTTTGCAAAAATATATGCAGACATTACACAGGGTTTTATAGTAATTCGAAAATAAAATTTAAAAAGAAAAAGCATCCAATCTAATTAAATATTTAGAAATTTAAAAAGAATCTGAATCAGTAATTGTATCGGAATCGGAAATATTGTGGAATCATCCCATCACCAGTTCTGTTTCGCAATATTGTTTTATTTCCTGGGCAAATATTTAGCATTTTTGTTCAAATGTTCCTTTCTTTAGAAGGAACCGACTTGATTTTCAACAAGTTGCAATCTATTTCTAAATTGAAAGTGAAACGGCAAATTGATTTTTTTTTTTTTTTTTTTTTTTTTTTTGCCCCCCTTTCTTGGTCACATTGAAAAGATAATTTTGTAACGAAATTACCAAAATGTTAATATTTTATCTATCTCTATAAATAAATGAGAAAGATTTTGTTTCGACTTTACAACAAAGTTATGAATGAAACATTTATTATTTTAAATTAATGTTTCAAGTAGCGAAATTTGTGGCGCGATAATGAGCTAGCCAAGCCAGATAGCATCTTTCTATTGACATGAATGCATGTTTTTGGTGTATTACTTTTGAGCACAAATGAATCCTGTATTTTTAAAGGTTATTCGTCATCTTTTGTGTATTTCTTTTGTGTGTGTTAGAACGAATAAGGAACCTAAAAATACTTATAACATTTTGATGTTTTTATTATCTCAGGATTTTTAGGTCAATTTTTGGGATTTCCTAAAGAGATATGCAAACCAAAAGGATATTGTTGTCTCTATAAATAAAATACTAAAATTGTTTTTATTTGAGTTTCCCTCTATTTATATAAAGTCAAGTATGTGTATATGTTTATATTTGTATGTACAGGATTCACTTCTAAACTAATTAACCGATCATTATGAATTTTGGAACAGGCGTGAGGGTTCATAATGTGGGCTATATTTAGTTTAGTTTTATGCAAAATGGGAAAATTAATTTTGAGAAATTTTAACAATATCAACTAATAAATATTCCAAATTTCAGTTTCTTTGTATTTTAGCTAGCATTATATGGGCACAACTTTCCATTTGAAAATTGAAATAATCAAATTTGCATTAAACGTGAGCAAGATTCCATGAATTTCAATTTCTTAAAACCCCTTAAGCTTAAGCCTTAAATTTTAGACGTTTTCTAACATCAAAATCATTTTATGCATTTTGTTCAAAATTAGAATAAGGATTCTAGACAAGGTTTAGTATTATATCTGGATTTTAATCTTAAGGGGACATAAAAGTGATGCAAATCTGTGTTCCCAGTCCTGGGACAGGTATTTGTCTAGTATTGTAGAAGCCTAAGTTATGTACCTTTTTCCAAGAGCTGCTATCCCCTTAAAATTATTGGAAACACAAAATTTAAAAAAATTGAGTGACTTAACAGTGTTTTCTAGTTCAATTTACATGGGACATGTTGATCACAGACTTTTAGTCTATTATCAAGCCAATTACCATTTTAGAAACTTTAACGTTTTCAAGAAAAGTAAAACTGGGGAGTCTCTATTTACTTGCTCTCCTCTCCACAAGGGCAAGGTCAGTTTTTAATGAGGGGAAAATCCAGCTCACCCCCAAAAAAGGGAACTCAAGATTGGGACAAAATATAAATTGCCCGAGTCTAAAATGTTTTAATCTTCACTGGTCGAGAGGAAAACAAATACTAGACGATGCTCCTAACAAAAATGCCAAGGAGAACTGGGAAATCTTTTGGAGAAAAAAAATCGATTCTGACTCTTGCAAAAATTACTGACTTTGACTTCTCGTTTTAGAAATGAATCGGTTGAAAAATACCGCTCGCTTCTGGAATCGGGTTTTAAAAAAATCAGACTGACTCATCTCTTAAAGTATAATCTGTGAATAAAATTAATAGATAAGTTCATGTGCGTGTCAACGTAACTTTGATATTTTGTTTCATAGATTATTTATTCAAATTAAAAATATAATAGCATTAAATATTCTTTTGAATTGCGAAATTAAATTGATCAGAATATATTTATTTACTCCTCTGCGGGAGTTAGGCACAAGGCCAGTTTTATCTTACTCCCACAAGTAAGATGTGACCACAGCTTGGGTCGAGTAAGTGGGGTTAAAAGCCAGCGCTCGAGAGGTGAGCACTCTGGCCATTTAAAAATTGCCTGGGCAGCCCCGTCGGCATTCCCCGGTAGGGGCGCCTCAAGCAGTAAGCAATAAACTTACCCCTCCCCAAAGAGGGGAAGCGAAGCCTGGGAGGGTGGACCTCCTAGAACTGCACAGGACAAACCCACAGACAGGTGGAATCAAGTCCCGAAGGACAAGAAGACATCCGTCTATAGGGTGCAGTATCCATCGGAACAGATACTACACTTACTTCCTAATTGATCAGAATGCATTTCGGTTTCTTAAATGCTCTCCTTCATTTTGCTGGCACACCAGACTGACAGCCAGCCAGCCCCCTCCATTCGTCATGTAATTCTTAACTTTCTTTCTCTTTCTCTCAACCTGCCTATACTGTAAACAACTTTGTATACTACGCTCCACTAGATTGATCTTTCTAAACAAGAAAATCTCTCCCAATTTTAGTTTTATAACAATTTGGTTTGGTTAATAATTTAATGACCAAACGACACCATAATTAAATTTAATTAAAAAAAAAAAACTATTTTAGAATAGAAAAGACAAAAAAAAAATCCAAATTATTTATGGGATTTACGATACGGAATTTTATTGGAAACCCGATTTTTTTTTCTAAATCCTTTTAATTATCGTTCCAAAAATCTAAATATTTTCAAGAAATTAAGAGAAAAATGTAGGGAGGGGGAGAGGACAAAAAATGAAAGTACAATGACTTCTGGGTATGCACAGCTAGGTGATTATAAATTAACCTTTCACTTTGTAGAAACAGTTACACATTTTTCATTAAGAACAATTCGGTTTACTGAAGGGATTTTATTTTTAAAAGTGTAGGGAATTTAATTGTTTTCAAGATTTAATTTTTATAATCATATTCGGTTTAACGTCCGTTTTTACATGCCGGCATGTGTTGGACGGCTTTTAGAAATTGATTTCCAACAAAATTCTTTATCGACCTTTGGTGTGAAATAGTACTTGTGATAGGGGGATAGAGGAAAAAGTTTCAAAAGAAAGATGCAACACACTTAACTCTTCTATTTTGCTACTCCCCCCCCCCCCGGGCAACGCTTGGTAGTCATACTAGTCTTATTATAATTGTGATTTCGTGCCTGAACTGTGGAATCAGTATCTTGAGTCTGAACCAATTCTTTCCTATGAGGCCTGAAAATTATTGGCTGTAACATCAATGTTTTTGTCTTTTTATAAAAAGGTCGGCACCACGTAAGACTGACACAAAGATTTTGACACTCGTTTTTTTTGTTGTTTTTTTTTTTGACATTTTTATTTTTGTTTTATCATCTATCACTTTATTTTATTGAATTCTTTAGATCTTTTTTTGATTTAAGAAAAACGATAACATTGTCGATTCCCAACCAAAATGGCGGACAATAAATCGTCTGCAGTTTTCTGATTTTTTTCCAACCTCACAAATGAGTAAGTAAACCCAAATAAATTGTTTGGGACTAATTTCCTAACTGTATTTTCTTAAAACTGATTTAAGCTAAATTTTAAATTCGTCTCGAACAATTTATTTGGGTTTACTGACTCATTTGTGAGGTTGGAAAACTACAGACGATTTATTGTCTGCCATTTTGGTTGGGAATCGATAATTTTACCAGAATAAAAAACGCTTAATTTGTGTAACATCCGAAAGATTGAGAAATTTTCTTATAATAATACTGTCAGCATTTTCTGCGTACAAAGTTAACTTGAATTTAAAATAGACCTTCCGGGTCGTAGTTATTAACATTCAATATTATGTATAGTCAGTCATTTCACAACTTGTGAGTATTGCTAGACGTAGTGAGTGTATCGACTCCCAAGATTCGAAATCCCGGACGAACGTGACCGGTGGTGTTGGATGTCTTCCTAGCTGATCCACACCACCCGGTATTGAGAGTGGAAGAAATGATATCACTTAATTTTTCTTTTTTCATTTGTTTATAAATTTATAAAACGGATAACCTCGTACTTTTTAACTGAAATGTACAGTTTTACAATACATAAAATTTTCAGAAAATACAAAAACGGAAATAGCCATTTTAATGTTATTTTCCTTCTGAATTTGTTTGTCGTTCAGAAAGTTTTTCAAGCTGAATGTGGTCCTCGGGCCGTAGTCAGCCAATGGCCAGATTAGATTCTTGAACCTTGGTAGGAGCGTGGCCTTCGTGGGTAGGAGTCAACTAGTCGAATATAACACCTTAACCAAAATACCAAAATTTTATTTTCATTATATCTAAAAACTTAATATGGGCACATAGATCTTTGCAAAACAAACAATGACACAATTAACCAACGAATTATAAGTTTGTTGGACATTTTTAAAGATGTCCATCTTGCGTACTATCAGGCCAGAAGTCAATTTTCACTATGTAACTCAGAGTACAGGCTTTGAAACAAGTGAAAAATCCTTATAAATCTAATGTCATCCTGTGGTAAATGAAAATTAATCATGATGAAAGCAATAATTATTAGATTAAATCAGTGTAAAAAGCTCGGACACAATCCCATTACCCGTTCAAAAAAATGACATGGAACACAACTTTGACTGTTCATATAAGATTCATTTCAATAGCTACTGCATTCATACTAGAATCATATTAAAGTTTAATGATTCATATCACATTATATATCAAAGTACATTTTAATTTTAATAATAAATAAAAGAAAAAAAACTCTGATTTAAACCATGTAAAATCAAATTGAAACATAATTTGATAATAGGATTAAAATTTCATTGACTAAAATTTTCAACTTATTTTTATTTTTGTGAAAGATCACCGTAAGCTCACCATATTGACGAATGGCCTTTTTTTTCTTTATCATGGGACTATCTTTATATGCATAGAAATTGCACACCAAATTTGAAAAACAATAACACTAAAACATATTTTAATCACCTGTCATCGAAAATAGTAACCAAACTTGAAGTTGTCTGGAAATAAACTATTAATGGCACAAGAGAAAGAATTGTATAAAGAGAAAAATTATATTTTGTTTACATCTAAAATTTTGCCCCCCCCCCAAAAAAAAATAAGTTAGATATCGCAACTTGAAAGGAATTTCAGTATATTTACCCATTTCCGCACTCTAAATTAGGTTTGTTTGTGATACCTATTAGTAGTACTAATAAACACGGAATTCTGACTTGTTAGAATCAACCAGTCAAATATCACACCTTAGTATTAGTAATACTATTTCTATAGTAGTATTACTAAACACAGAATTCTGACTTGTGAGAATCAACCAGTCAAATATCACACCTTAGTATTAGTAATACTATTTCTATAGTAGTATTACTAAACACAGAATTCTGACTTGTGAGAATCAACCAGTCAAATATCACACCTTAGTATTAGTAATACTATTTCTATAGTAGTATTACTAAACACAGAATTCTGACCGGTTGAAAAATCGGTTTCCTGGGTAGAAAAAGCTTGTTAGCCTTGGGAAAGCAGTTGTTGTAAGAAAAAAAACAACAACTCTGATCTCAAATTAACCTGAACAGGAGATAGGCACCACTGGGTTTCTTGTACTGAAGAAAACACTCATGATGCCTACACCCAATATTTACATACAATATATAAAGAAATGCTCGTTACCTGAGTAAATGGGATGTCAAATTTACATATTGTTAAAAAGGGTTTTCTGATCATTTCTTGGTATTAGTGATTTATAATTTTGCTTTATTGTTAGACATAAGCAACAGCTTTGTGTATAAATTTGAAGGGAAAACATTTTTTGTAGTAGTAGTAGTAGTATGAGAAATAATTAATTGTTATTTATATGAATTCATAAAACCAAGATTGCAGAGTCAAAAGGTATAAGGTCCAACTCCGAAGATTCCAAAAATTCAGACTCCTTATTTTAAATATTCAATAGTATTCCAATATTCAGACTCTGTTTATTCGTTGTAGATTTAAAAAAATCATACTCATAGCATTCTTACTAGTCCGAATTCGACTCCCTCCAAAATCTCTGACTCTCCCCCCCCCCCTCCGCGCATAAAACTCATAAAAATGTTTGCATCCGGAGATGCATACATTTTTATGAGTTTTTATGGTTTTGAGAAGTTAGATAAGTTATAAAAACTTATCTAACTTTTCGTAATTAATGCAATAAACCCCAGGGTTATTAGTGAAAAGGGTGAGTGTATTAAATGAAAAATACAATGTTGGTACTTTTCTATTACTAGCAGGAGTAGGATCAAATTATTCCTGATGCTTTTTATTTAAAATTACAGGACATTCTGTCTGAAGACGTATCAACCATCCTTTTGGGCCATTTAATGCCGAAGGACCCTATTTATTGTCAACGATTAGATGAACACAAGTCACTATAGCCGGGAGAGAGTGGGGGCAATTTTTTTCGTCACATTTTTCCCAATGGTATTCATGCATAATTGAACAAAAGATGCAACCGGATTTGAACTCCATAGCCCTCGCTGGGATCCATTAGGCCAATTACAGGAAAAAGCTAATCCAAATAAACCTTGATATCTGAAAAGAAAATCTGCCTGTTGAAAAGAAACTTAAAGAAAGAAATGTATTTATTTTTTGCACCGAGTGATCTGTAATCTATACGATTGAAAATAATGAAAAGCAGGTCATTTCTTCCATTCTGATAGGAACCTCTTCACATATTTACTGCTGTAATGACAGATTTATAACTGCCTGGCAAATACTCCAATTTCCCTTTCGCCTTGTTTATCTAATTGGGTTTTGTTTAAAGAAAAACTTTTATAATCGGGATTACGTGTTTGTCAGTAACCAAAACTACATCAGGGGTTTTCAAAAAATATTACATCAGATTTTATTTATTTTTTTAATGTAAAACATCAAATTATTGTCTTAGCAGGAAGCTCCTTGGACCGACTTTCACACCAGACCTGAAATAGGACTTACATCAAATCTGTTGCTAAGGAAGAAATGGTTGGGTAATTTTATCACTTAAAAAAAATACCTTACTCCTGACGCAATACTCTACCTGAATAAGAGTCAGATACGTCCTAAGATGGAGTACGACTGTGCTCGAAGCACTCTTTCTTGTCCAAAATCGACTTTACAATCTAGTGGGAGTAGGATGATCTCTTCTCTTCCCTACAGCCCCTTTCTCATAGATGGTTGTTTTGTTTTACGGCATATCAACCCTTTTCAGGTTATTTAATGCCGAATGCAGTCATTTTGGTGAAAGTTTTTTATGCTTTAAATTGTTTATATCTTCAAATATTTATTCATGGTGCCTAGTTTGGTTGTCCCGCTTTACGGCACATCAACCCCTTTCAGGCCACTCAATGCCGAATGCAGTCATCCTGGTGAAAGTTTTTATGCTTCAAGTTCCTCACACGTTCAAATATTTATTGATGGTGTTTGGTTTGGTTGTTAAAGTATATTTGTTTTCTTCTCTTTTTTGTTTCTTTCCCCTTTTAATATCTGTTTCTATTTAACCCATAGTTGGGACCCTAACAGGTACTACCACTCCGGGTCAGGGTGGACCTGGGAGCAATGGTAATTAAGAGGAGGCTCCACATTCCCCAAAGTCCGTAAGCCGGATCTCACCATCGGATGTAGTTTAAGGTCATATCCAGGACCGGGAGTAGGGTAAGAAAAATAAAAAAGGGGAGGGAGAAAGGGAGAGGGGCTGTTGTTTTTGTTTTTGGTTTTGTAGAACATACTTTCTCATAGAAGAGAGGTTGCTATTCTTTACTTTGTCATGGTAGGTGCTCGACTGAGCTCCAATCTCAATCAATTTACTCGCTGTAAAACATTCAATCACAGCAAGAACTCGTCTAGCTACAACCACAGCAGATTACTTTTCTTTCTCCCTCTCTCTATCTAAAACCAAACGGAACTTCCATAAATAAAATGTCCTCCCTAGAACTTCCCATCTGGAACAAAATACCACAGCGCTGCTTCCCAACTGACTACAACACAGTTGTCTTCAAGTCCAATGTTGATAAATACTTGTTGAGCTGTTCTCAAATAAAATTCTGACTAACCCTAACCCATCGTTTCCAGTCCTGCCATGATGTTGTTAATCGTCTAACTGATAATCTCTTTAACTTTTATCTTAGAATGGTCCACTCGGGCCTTAATAAGCAATGACCCATTAATTAATTAAACATCACAAATATGGTATGAATTTTAATATCAATGCTATCTAAAGGTGACGCGTTGTCGAAACAAAAACAAAAAATCAACTGAATCTGACTCCTGCCATTGTCTGCATACCCGTTATATTCAATGTTTCTGCTCTTAATATGTATTAATATTCAATATATATATATATATATTTTTAACATAGTTGACCCCCAAACAAGGCAGGTCGCCACTGTAGACGTAAGGGGCTACTGAGAATTAGGGTGTAAATTTTGGGGCTCATCCTAAGTTGGGAGCTGTGTAGCGAGATGTCTGTTTACATTAGTTTTAAATTTCTGCATGTCGGGGGAAACAGGGAGCAGGGAGGTAATGCCAGAGGAAAGAAGCTACTGGATTAGAAGTCTCTCCGGCATCTGGGGACCTCCACAGTGAATGGATGAGATTTAGCTGATTGTCGGGTTTGTCTAGTGTATTTACGTCAAGGGGGCACTAGAGCAGCAAGTTTATGGAGCACAATCCATTGAAGTATTTGTAAAACGGGCACAAGGATGCAATATTGCGGCGATCGGACAGGGGTTGGAGCTTGGCGGATAGTGAGGGACCTATTAGATACTCTTTTTTGACCTTGTCTAAGAGGGATAGACTGATGGATGGTGCACCAGCCTAGATGTGGCAACAGTACTCCATGCATAGGCGGATGGTGGCTTTGTAGAAATTAGGATTATGTCAGGTGTGAGGAGTTTACTAGCACGGTAGAGGGAGCTCACCTTCTTTGCAGCAGCCTTGGCAATGTCTTCTATGTATTTGTTCCAATTCATGTTACCTGTGAATATTAGGCCGAGGAGTTTGAATGTTGAACCATCAGGTAGGATGTTATTTGCCATGGCAATCGGTGGTTGAAATCATGTGTGAATGCACGGAATATGGATCTTTCTTTTGGTTAGGAAAGATCTAATTATATTAAATATTTGTTCAGTAATACCATATGAGTGGATTTTTAAGAGAAGCCCTTTGTGTCAGACCTTGTCAAAGGCTTTGGATATATCACCTGCCTTGTCCAGTGTATGATATCTGAGTTCAGAGATGATATATATTATTATTATTTATTATTAAGCTCCGTTAAGTTGGGCACTTTAAGAGAAATTAAATTGAAGATTCAAATTTAACCATGTTGCAAAGTTCTAACCGTTTAGGAGATTGGAACACTGTCTGGATCTCATGACTTGTGTTTACAAATAAATACAAGACTTATTTCTCTTGCATTTAAGTGTGATCGTCATGACGGCCTAGCGGTAAGAAGTCTGACTTCATAATACTTGGATCCGGAGTACGAATCGTCCAACCGGCGTTATGGTTGCATCATTCATACTGACGAGTGTAGGGTAATACGAAACATGCCTATGGATATTGAAAATATTTATTTATTCAAAAATAATTATATGTATAAAAATGTATTAAAAAAAAAAACGATTGTTATATAGTTCAGATCGATTCGTATGAGATTGTGTGTCATATAAATAAAGATGGGAACATTTTGTGAAATGGACTTTTAGTTTATATGACGTTGATATAATTTATACTTTTAGTAAAAAAGATGTTTTCGTCAGAAATAGGTTTACAAATGAATAAGGAAAATTAATAACTAAAAAGAAGTAAGACCAGAGGAAAAGGGGAAATTGATTTTTAAGAAACAAATTCAAAATTTATGACGGTTGAATCAGTTCTTTGAAACCCTATCGGCTGGAAGGTCAACTAAAATCAATCCCCCCCCCCTTCCTTCCTTTCTATCTTTCCTTTTTCTTTGTTTTTCCTTCCCCCTGCCTCTCCGTTAACGGTCACTCTACTTTATTGAATTTTAATCCTATCTCTGTATAAAGCTAAACGTTAGCTATATTTACCTTTTTTCTTTTTTTTTTTTTTTTTTATATAAAAAAAAATAAAAACATTTAATTTGTCGCCTCGATGCTCATTTTTACTGTTTACTTGATATTTAGACAAATCTTTCAATTTATTTTAATTTAAATGTTTAAAAAAAAAAAAAAAAAAAAAAACATTTATCTGCATAAAAATAAAACTACACCATATTGTCTCTAATAAACCACGTAATTTCCACCAAAGTATCCTGTGACCACAAGATCAGCGATCGTCTAAAGTCGAAGATCAACTGGACTATTGTGAGACCTGTCATTTTGTACAGCTCAGAGTGCTTACCAACAATAAGGAAGACGGAGCGAAGATTCGCTGTTAAAAAAACCAAAAGACACCGCTGGATGTCTGAAATTACATTGCTCGCCATGTCTGCAATGAGGACATTCAAAGGCGCTATGGCATCGCACTGATTGAGGGCAAGATGAGGGAATGGCGGCTCAGATGGTTTGAACATGTGTTGAGGGCCAACAACGACACGATTGCGAAACTTGCATTAGAAGTCACCGGAAAGGGACCGAGAGGAAGGCTGATGATAATGATATAGGTAGACACCCTGCACAAAGATCTGTGCAACCGGCCTTCACTCTGACCAAGCCTGTGATTGTATCACGTGGAGACAAAAATCCATCATTGCGGACAACCGCCATAGCTCAGGGTTAGCTCATCAGAACAACCACATAATTTTCACAGATTCTACAAGTTCTTAAATGCAAACATTTATGGTCATTCCAATTTGTATTTTTATTTGATTTGTACTAAGTGAATATTTATTGCTTTTGTTTTGTAATATACATTACATACATCAAAATTAGTTTCAGAAATGGTGTCATGAAATGTTCCAGGGTTTTCAACACCGAATACTTTCTGCTAGATTACCCAGCTTGAATTGATAAACCTCTCGTCCATTTTGAAAGTTATGTTTGGTATTAAGGGGCTACTATGATAATCCTGTGTCAACCTGTATTTTTTTGCCTTTAACAAATCAACCTTGATTTGTTTGACTCGTAAAACTGGGCTGTAACACGTGTATGGTACAACTGAAACATATTTTATGTCTCTCACCAATGTAAGAAATTTTTGAACATGCGGTTGTCAGTATGCTTGAGGACTATACATTTTTGCACAACGAGAGCGACACAGTAGGAACAAATGCTCCCAAACTATTAAGTAGTAGCGGTCAATTCGTATTTGGAAGTTTGTTTTTTGTTTTTGTATAAACTACCTTTTTGGATTTTTTAATGCCAAAACTATTGTAAATTATTCGCTGTTATTTTAACCAATAGGTTTAGGGGATGAGTCGTACATTTTCCAACGGTATTACAGTGTAAGTGATTGCTATAGATCCGACTGGATTTGACCTGTTCAGTCAATTCCGTAATCCATGTCGATGTCCACTATACACTGTCTAGTAAACAAGTTATTCTTTTTGACCAAAGTGGGCGGGTCTGTTGAAAGGTAGACTCCTGGGTCAATTTTAGAAAACCAGACTCTGACTTCTGCAAAAATTCTCTCTCTACTTTTAACAAATCTAATGGAGATTGGGCATCTGTCTGAAACCGAAATTATACTATTACTTCTAATAATTGTACTATCCTTTAATTGAGAAGGAGGGTCTGTTCTTTTTTGGGGGGAGGGAGGATAGTATCTGTTCTGTAGTCATGATACTATCCTCCCATGAATTACCGTCTCTTTTTCTTTGGGGGGGGGGGGTAGTCTTATACTAGCAAAGATATGCGACTAGAGGTTGCGTTTTTTTGCTGGTCTATTCAATGATTTGATCTATGGGTAATGTCTTTTGTTTGATTCTTTTATCGATAAATCTGAAGTAATTTTTGATTTACCAATCTATATAATTAAAAGTGAACGCAATTGTCCGGCTTGCTACAATAATCACGTATGCAAATTTAAATTGGAGCAAAGATGAGTCTTAATCTACATATCTGATAATAAAAAAAAGATAGAATTTCTTTCACTTTTAATATACACAAAAAATATTCTCTTATTAAAACGGAACAAAAGGAGTTTTGCTGTTTTCTCATTGATTAGTTTTGTTTCAATGTTTTCAAGTTATGAATAGGAATTGTGAAGCCTG
This sequence comes from Sepiola atlantica, assembly GCA_963556195.1. Classification (NCBI taxonomy): domain Eukaryota; kingdom Metazoa; phylum Mollusca; class Cephalopoda; order Sepiida; family Sepiolidae; genus Sepiola; species Sepiola atlantica. The sequence goes on from OY744543.1 coordinate 43,209,892, forward strand.
CTCATTAGAAATACTTTTCAAATTGTTAACTTGATTCCTTTTTAGCACGAATGAGACTAATGTGATCTTGAATCAATGTATGCGTTTTTTAGTGTTGAGCCAACAGGTCACGGCTCGTCTAGTTATACATAAAAACAAATTACTAACCCAAGGTTTTGATGAGAAAATGTGATTTTTATTTAAATTATGGGCACTTTTAAACCACCTGTTGTTGGCCTGATTTTAGGGAGGTCCCTATCTGAAAGAAATCAGAAAAATTAGTAAAGCTGTGCACGTATGAAGTGTCAGGCCTTCTGTTGGTGTCACACATCTCTTGACACTTACGAATAGCTTTCAAATAACATTTTGCCATCATAAAGTGAGTGATTTTTTTTTTCTTTTCTCTCCTTTTTTTTATGTAAGCCTAACCCTAACCCCCCCAGTTTCCATTGACATTTTTTAAGGCCACTGCAGCAATCAATATGGACAGAATAGCATTTTGCTTTTTGCAGCAGTCTAAATCTATCACTGAAGATGGCAGAAATATTTATTTCACGAGGCATAGGTATCAAAAACCAGCCTAGTTTATTCTAGAAAGATTTAGAGTAGAAAGTGGACATTGGGTTTACTTTTGGCAGCCTCATAAATCTTGTTTCCACCATATTTTGTGTTTGTCCTTACATTCTATGAGTATCAATACTAAAGGGCTGACTGGGATAGTTTTAAATCTTCATCTTTGAAATTCCTCTGCATTTTATTTTCAGAAACGACATATCTGATTGGTTGATTGTTGGTATTGAGAGTTTTATACCTTAAGGAATTCAGAGACAAAACAGCCAGCCATGACACACTCCTAAGTCTACCACCATCATTGATTACAGAAATCATTATTTCAATTGCTTTCAACAAAATAGATGCTCTGAAACCAAAGCTGTCTTGAGAATTGCCTGCAACCGCTGCAAATAGAAAATTTGTTAAATCTTGAGTTGCTGAGCAGAGACTTTGTTTTCAAGAGTTTTGGAGAATAACAAACAAGGTACTGAACAGATGTAAAACTTCTATTCCAACGATTAATGAACCTGGAATGATTTCCTCAACATCTGACAAAGCCAAACTTTTTACAAAGAACTTTGCTTCAAATTCAACCCCTTTGCGATCAAGGTCATCCACTTCTAGAATTTCTCATTTATGAATGAAAATACTCTAAGTAATATCAATATCTGTTTGGGATGTTGCCAAACTTATTAAGAACCTTGATGCCAATAAGACAACATTCCAGTTATTATCTTTGAGAATTTGTTTCTAGAACTTGCTCCTATCCTTACAAAGCTATACTACAATGTCACATAGAAGCAATGAATCTCAATGGGAGCTTAATTTCTAGGGCAGTGGCTATTAATGTATAAATGGCCTTTAATAGGGTCTGGCAAAAAGGTTGCTTCACAAACTTGCTAGCTATGGAATTTCTGGCAATGTTTTCTCAACAATCAAATCCTTTCTTTCTGATAGGTCTACAAAAGTAGCCGTTGATGGGCAGAAGCCTGACGCACATGGTATCAATGCCGGTGTACCTCAAGGATCTATTCTGAGCCCAACTCTCTGTATTTTCCTTAATCATATTCTGGTATCATTGGTTGACATCTATTCAGATGAGACAACTGTTTATGGTTGTACTTCTTGTTGATTCTCTTCTGATGTAGTGCAATGGGGGGGGGGGGCTTGTTTTAAAACCTAAAACCAAGCTTCTCTCCTTTCACCACCAATGCTCAGATCCTTGTTTTGCTCCATTTGAAATGGATCTCTCTCTATCTCTCTCTCTCTCTTTTTCTTCTCTTCTCTTCTCTTCTCTCTCATATAGTTAGGAAGCCCCTTGTTTTGATAAGCTCCTAGGACTGACTTTCACTCCATTTCTAAAATGGAAGATTTATATTCAATCAGTATCTGAAGTTGGTGGAAAAATGGCTGGATCATTCTGCTAACCATAAAGAATTTGACTCAAATTAGACTCTGTTTGTTTGTTACAGCTTCCCAAAAGGGGCATTCTTGGTGGAACAAAGAAAATTTATCTGTCCAGAAGGATTTCTCCTTACTGAAGACAAAATAGATACCGTGATCACAGGTTCAGAAGTCAAGTTGTCTTTGGATAAACATTTAGTAGTGAAACACAGGTTCCTATTTACTTGTCTCCTCGTGTGGGCATAGTTAGACACAAGGTCAGTTTTAATGTGGAGGAATCCAGCTCCTTTAAAAGTCTAGAAGGACTTCTTCACTGACAGAATAGACTATAGCATCAGAACAGATACTACACTTTGTATTATTTATTTGCAGAAAATATATTTTTTAATTACATTTAAAACAAATTAGGCACGAGGCCATCAAAAGTGTGGGGATAGTGGGTGGTGTTGGTTATCCTTGGTCTATAGCAGAGGCGGGCCACATCCGGCCCGCGAAGGCTTAGCGTCCGGCCCGCCACCCTGCTATGCTTTATTATAGCAATCCGGCCCGCGAACCTCCCAGTAAAACTCATATCATTTTGTGACATAGACGTAAAAGTAGGGTTCAATTAAGATTTACAGTGGGATAAAAATGTATAAATATCAGCGAGCTATGATGCATGTATATTTCATTTTTCTTTAACTATTAATTTCAAATCCTTGGCCTGAGATAAAAATAGAGAAAGAGAGAGGCAAAGAGGAAACGAGAGACGAGGAAAGGGCATGAAACATAGAACTTATGTGAGGTGTGTGAAAACGAATGCTGGATCAACTTGCTACTTCCCCTCGTCATTATTTTTTATGATTCCAAAATGGCTCTTCGTCGGCACCTTTTATAACATCACATGCAGAAGTCTCTTGAGAAAAAATATCAGATTTGTAGAGTGTTCAATGCAATTTTTGTACAATTTATTCATTTTAAAAAAATATAGTAATTCTGAGATTTCGTTTTTCACTCCGGCCCGCGATCTCCTTCCAAAAGTCTCATCTGGCCCTCACTCTGAAAAGGTTGCCTGCCCCTGGTCTATAGTGATAACAATATCTATCCTACTCTTAACTAGAATCCTCTGTTACCACAATACCACATTTACACTAGAGGCTATCCTACTTAAGGTATCCCCACATTGATTTAAAATTTTATTCATAAATATATACAAAGATTTCATCGTTCCTAGCCAAAAGGCCAAGATAGAGAAACGCAGGTTATTTTCTAGTTTACACGTGTTCGAATGTTATTGACGTTGGACATTAGATCAAAACAATTCTTTTTATAAAGTCATGATTTGTGTATTTACGAGCAAGAAAACCCCGATGATGCTCGGGATTGAATGAGGATCACAACTATGTACTTTTTTCACTATGCTCATAACACCATATTACTCTATTTACTTTTACTGTCCTGTTTCGCCCCCCTAATATTGTCAGAAGTTGAAATGTTGGAAAACTCTGAATTAGTGTTTTATATATAGTTTAAATTTTATTAAAATCGGATATACGTATTTGAAGTTTTAAGAGGGTTTTGTCTCAATGGGTCACTTAGAGGTGGGGGCACGTAGAAGGTAACTTAAAGATTCAGGACCACTTCCATTGTCTTCCCCCCCTCCACAGAATTTTAGACCTACATAAATTTCATCTAAATAGGATATATTTGAAGTTTTTAAGGGGTTATGCCCTCAGTCTCCTTAGGGTAAACCTAGATATTCGGGAACACTCCCATTGTTCCCCAGTAAATTTTACATAAGAATGCATTTTTAGATTTTATGTAGATTCTGACTTTTCTTTCTATAGAGAACACACAAAAACATACAGATATCGAGTTATATATATATATATATCAGATTGTGACTTGTTTTAATTTTAAAATTATTAATTTGAAAACAATACCAAGATAAAATTAACTTTTTTTTTCAATTTTTTTCATAAGAAAATTTAGTGTTTTCATTTTTTAATTAAAAAAAAAATGATTTCTAAACAATTTTATTGGACAAATAATAGCAAAGTGCAGCAAGCCATGTAAAAGGACAGAAGATATTGTGTATCTCTGAATGTTTGTTCAAATCGACTTTAAACCTGGACATGGTAAGGATCCCCACAACCTCCTCTAGCAGGCTGTTCTTTGGAGCAGAAACACGGAAAGAGAATGCTGCCTCTCTTCTGTTGAGACGAAAGCAACAATGGAACAAGCGACTGCATTGGGGTGAAAAACTCCCCCAAAAAGTAGATTTACATCCGCGTTTATGATGAAATAGAAGCAATACTAAACCTAAAAAATAAATAAATCCATAAAAAAAACTTATCCGAACATCTGTAAATTTCCGGCGTTCATAGCTATCCAAAAATTAAAGTAATAAAAAGAATCATAAAATTAACTCCAGCTAATGTAAAACTGGCAAATACTGTATTTTTATTCTATACTTTTTATTGTATTTTATTTATTTAGAAAAGAACACACACATATATATATATATATATATATATATATATATATATATATATATATATATATATATATATATATATATTAGTTACGAGGTAAACAAATTTATGACATTCATTTACATACGTTCCAAGAATTCAACATAAACAAGTTTTGTGTACGATCGTTTCTGAGACTATATGGATTTTTATTGATATCAAGTCTTTTCATCAGCACAGCGTATAGATACCAAGTTAGAAGTTAAAACATAGCATCTAGAGTATAGTTCACTCTCAATTATACAGCAATTCGAAAGGGTGTGGGGGGTGTATATAATACAATCCATTTCCAAAGAACATACAAAGCAATGAAATCGAGCATATAAAGGGACACAATAGGGGAAAGAATGTCAAAAAGTACAGGTATAGAAAAAACATACAATAGAACTTTTTTTTTTACACTTAAAAAAAGAAAAATTATTTTAAAAGAGAAATTACGAAATATGAGAATTTTATAGTGAAAAATTAAGATAAATTCGTCATTAATTGAAGAAATATTATTTTAATACAATTTCAAAAAACATATCTTAATAAAAAAAATTTTAAGTCGATTTTTCTTCGCTTTTGCTCCGACCCTTACAAATGTTGCAGACTCTCTACTTCAGAGGTACAAAGAAAGAAAAACAAAACTGTTGACGCCAGCGTCGTTTATATATATATATATATATATATATATATATATATATAATGTCTGTGTTATATGGAACGTAATAAAAAATGAATAAAAGGTGGAAACTCCAAAACTCCTTCCACCTGTATGTCTTAATTTGCTTTAGTTCATGTTTATCCGTTACACCTCTGCATTGTATTACCTTTTTATACACAACTAAACAATGCTTCAAGCAAACTACATTAACATATATATATATATCTATATATATATATATATATATATATATTAGTCAAATACACTCAGTACGAAATAGTAAGGTACACGTTTATTTGTTTATTTATATTTTTCCCCACTTATGTGCTTATGATTTTCCATCTACTGATTAGGAAATACTTACTTGTGATTGTAAAATATTAGCATTTGCCAAAATTTACAGAAAACAATCCAGTAGTGTTTTAATTATTTAAGAAATTCAAATGTTGAGCGTAATCGTGCATTCAGTGGAAACGACGCCATTTTTGTCTTTCAACAGTTTCCAGGGGAAGTAATCATTGTTAAAAAAATATTGTTTCAGAAAATTGCTCTTGCTTCAAAAAATTGATCTCAATAAGTTAATTTAGAGGAATTGTTTTTTTTTTAACGAAAGATTTGGTCAGATTGATTGACTTCATGCAAGAGAAATTACTATCTGCCTCAGAGACTTGTGCATGTGGCAGAAAGATGAAACCGAAAGGTTAGGTTAGGGTAAAAAAGGGGTACTTCTCTAGATAAGTATTTGTTAAAAAATGATTACTTCCTCCCTCATTTTCTTTTTTTCCCCATCTATTTGCCTGTTTAATATATATATATATATATATATATATATATATAACAAAACAAAAACAATATACTTTGAATTTAATTTATCTCCCCTGAAATACACGAAAATGGCGTTTCCACTACGATTGAAACTTTAATTTCTTAATTAAAGAAACAAAAAAAACTACTGGATTGTTTTCCGTAAATTTTTGTATTTTCTACAATTTTCCGGTTATTTTATTTTTAACTAGCATAATTACCTCTGGTTGCGATCTGGACAGGCACCAACAAATTTATTTAAAAAATATATAATAGCAGGACCTGAGTTCCGGCGTTTCCCAGGTAAAATAGAAAAGAATGATTTCAGTTTGTGTAGCAGAAAAGCTTCTGCCTGAATACAGGTTGTTTTTTGTTTGTTTGTTGTTTTTTGACACGTGAACTTCCTGCAGGAGGTAAATGAACATATTAAAGTGTCAAGTCGTTGTTTCAATGTAAGTAATTTACTTGATTAAAATAGGATTTATCCATAAATAGTTTGACATTGCAAGTGGTGACGGGACAAAAGAATCCACGTGAAGAAAATTGTATTCATGCAGAGGTTGTATTTTGCTACACAGACTTAGGATTAGTTTTTGTATTTTGTCATACGTAATTCCCGCCGGAGGTAAATAAACATTAAAGAGCATAATAATGAGCATTCGAATGTAGAAGATTGCAAAAAATAAACATTCATCGTATCATTCTTCCCCCCTTCCCCGTACTAAAAAGAACGTGTAAAATATTTGGTACTGGTGCAACTTTTGAACCTGACAAAATCGATTTTTTTTTGTTCGGCATGTTCCGGCTGTCTATGTAAAAAGCCGGAAAATACCGAAACGCTTGTTTTTTACAATCTTTATTGAGAAAAGAAGCACAAAATCGAACCTGTGAAAAAAAAAGTTTCATTGAATTTCTTTGTAAAGAAATACTTAGACAGCTCATTATTATTTTTCATTCGTCTTTTTTCTGGCTGTTTACTTATTCCTGCGTCGGCAAAAGTCGGTTTTGTGTGGTGCAAAAACTCCACGAGTTCAAAATATTGTAATTATTTTAATATACGAACACAATGTTATTTCCTAGCTAAGTGATAATGTAAACATAATCAGTTCTGTTCACGGGCCGGGAAGTTGAAATCCTTCTTGTTGAGTCAATTAAGAAAATACCAGAGTATCAAGTCAGCAAAATAAGTTCAAATGGGAAGTAAGGTGAAAAGTTTGCAGATGCAGAAATCTGTAATCTTATTGAAAAGTTGGTCGATTTTAGAGCTGATAATCATTGGCTATTTTGAAGCGTTCGTTATGTATTCTGAATTACCCGGTGGTTGTAAAGTAATTTCCCTTGTAGGAAGAATTAACCCGGTGTATGTGATTAACGTGAGAGGATATAATTTTAAGAGAGTGAAATTGTTTTCTACCCTATTTTTGGAAGACGTATTTGGTGAAGCAGATATCTCGGAATTAATGTAATAATATTTGTATAGCAAAGAAATGGCCAAATATTCTCGTGAAACGCGCATTAGGAAGTGCTGTAGGTTGTGAGTGGAAAATATTTGCATAGGAAGTGTTTGGATATGTTCCTATAGTGACTCAAGTTACACGGGGAAAAATCGAGTTTACTTAACATAGAGATTAGAATTTAGTGATGATCAGTTTCGCATATAGATTTAATGTGAAATGATCTCATTTCCGGGCCATTTTAGCGCTTTATAACAGTTAACCAAAAAACTGTTTTATGCGTACTTTTTTTTTTGAGGGGGGGGGGGTATGCATTTTAGACGATTACGTATAGTTTTACGACCTTGTCACAGTCAGACTTGGGATTAGTAGTTAAAAAATAAAGATTAACAGCCCTAGAAGTTAGAATGGCCCGAGAATAGGAAATCATTTTACGTTAAAGTTATATACGAAACTGATCCCCTACTCTAAATTCTAAAATAAAAATTTCGCCAGTTTTTCAGTGTTTTGTTCACAAATCTTTTTTGGGGAAGGGGGGGGGGTAATCTCCCCACCCCCCACCCCCTTTATTTATTTTTAAATACCCGGCTCACTCTCAACTCTGACTCACTACACACCAAACAAAAAAGCACTGATTGGTCACTGATATTTAATGAAATCTCTTATAACATATACCCCCCCCCCTCTCCAAAATAAATAAATAAAGGAAACAATGTTGGTTGCCAATTTGTGCATATAATTTCTTGGTTAAAATTTAGCCGTAAACACATGTGCTAGCAACAGCTTGTTTACATTAAATGCCAGAGTGGTCGAGTTATTACTTTCTTTTTTCTTCCCGCTTTTTGGCTGGCCATAGTAACTTGGTGTGAACTTAAATAGTGGTCTTCGAGTACGTGTTTTATGACGGAATACTCTGCGGAGAAGATACTGTTTTTAACTGGGGCCGAGGAGCCATGTTTAGAATATTCAGTGCATTTCCCACTTCCTTCCTTCCTTCCTTCTAGTTTTTCTTCCCCCCCCCCCCATTTTTATTTATTTATTTTATATATATATTTTTTCCTTCCTTCCTTTCTACCATATCAAATGCTTTTGACTGCAGTTGCTGTGTTAGGTCATTATATGTTTATTTCTTTATATTCTCTCTTGCGTCGGGGTCGGGTGGGGAAGGGGCTTATCAGTAAACACAGTTAAGAACAATAAACAACGCAGTCAAGTTGTAAGCAAAAACGCTTGATAACTCTACTCCTACCATTACTCTGGCTCCCTTCTTCTTTTTCTTTGCCCTTAGTAATAAAATAAAAAAGAAATAAAGCGAACGTGAGATGGGGGGGGGGGGGGGGGGGGCTCTGCTATCTTATGCTTCCTTCGAAATGCCAACTTAATCTACATTACAGACTACGCTCCCAAATGAATCCGCATTATTGGTTTACCCTTAGACATGATAAATAAATAATAATCCATGCTGTTTAATTAAGATTCTAATGTTGGTCTCCCTTATATATATATATATATATATATATATATATATATATATATATATATAACTTACCGAGAAATAACACGCGTTGGAATTGGAAAGAAGAGGAAATTAAACATTTTAAGTTATTTTCTGAATAAAAGTTACAATTTCTATCAGATGGGAGTAGAGAGTCCCTATTTAATTGCCTCCTCACGAGGGCAGAATTAGACACGGGGGTCGATTTTTAATGTGGAGAAAATCCAGCTCCCCAAAAAGGGACACTCTAGATTGGGACAAAAATAAAAATCCCCTCAGTCTAGAAAGAGTTCTCCTTCACTGACCGAGAATAGAAAAGATTAAATGTAGTATCAAAACAGATACTACACTTTGCTCCTAGACTATCCCCAAAGTTGGGAGCCGGTCTGAGTAGTTTCCGAAAACATGATCGCTTATTATTTACGTTGAAATGAGTTCCGACATGACTCGCAGGCAACTTATTTTGTAATAAAATCATTTGTCATTCTTTCGGCTAGTATAGTGTAGTATCTGTTCGGATACTACACTTCATTTTTTCTGTTCTCGGTCAGTGAAGGAGAAATTCTTTTAGACTGAAACATTTTTTCCCCCAATTCAGAGAGACCCTTTTTGGGGGTTGGATTTTCCCTACATTAAAAACCTTTGTTTAAATTTGCCCACGTAAAAAAGCAAGTAAATATGGACGAAAAGCAATATTAAAAAAAAAAAAAAAAAAAAAAAAAATTCATCGACCGTAGTCGAGAGCGACTGCAAACTCTTTTCATTGGTTACTACACCGAGATATAGGAAAGGACAAAACTCCTTTCCCTGGATTGCTCCACTTACCATTGATCAGCAAGGAGGCATCACCCAGTCTGGTATTCCTCTACCAAGGATTGAACCCTGGTCTCCCGGGCCCATTAATGTTGGCTAAGTACAATTAATTTATACATAAAATGAATTATTGTATGCACATTTTCGGTTTACTGTCACTTGCTGAGAGAAAAAGTATGAAAGATTAAGTTTTAATTAATGTTTTTTGTTTTTAGGTTAAGACTTTAAAAAAATTTAATAAACTTCAAGAGGTAACTTCAGAGTAACTGAAGATATAAAATGTGAGTGTAAAAATTAATTTTATGCATAAATTAATTATATTAGCCAACATTAAACAAAACTAATATTTGTTAAGTGTTTTTTTACTCAAGAAAATCATGATTTGAGTACAAAGTTGTTTGAGAATAAATTCATTGTAAATTAGGAAATTGTCTAGATCTGTTTGCGTCGGGGAGTCGGAGCTTTAGTTGCCAAAGTCAGACCTTTTAAAGATTCATGAGTTGGAGGCTAGCGTACATCCCTGTTTTTCATCGTGTATCATTATTTTTAAAAATTGAATTCTTTAGATTTCGTTCATTAAAAATCCATATCGATACTTGATTCGGACTAGCCTATTTTTTAAAGTTTTTTTTTTTTTTTTTTGCTAACATTAATGGGAAGTTTCCACATTAATTACACATTTCGGCACTTCTGCCGTATATATGAAGCAGCTGCCGATTAAGAAATCGAAGAGTTCCGTTTTTTTTCTCCAAGTACCATTCATTCGGAATTCACCGGAAGTTGAATTTAGTATTTAGAAAATGGAGTTAAATGAGATTAATCTTCGAGACATTGGTAATTTAATGAACCAGCCGCAAAAAACAATAGATTTTTTTACAGGCACACCGCCTGGTTTCTTGGGGTTAGGGTTTTTTATTTAAATTTTTTTACTTCATATAATAAAAAAAAAGAAATTGTTAATTGTTTATTGTTACCCAAAAACAAATCAGTCTTGCATTTTTTTTTTATGTTGTAAACAAAATCACTTCCGGTTGAATTATCTCCCTTTATTTTCAGTAGAAGGACAGAATCTGCTGCTTCATATATACGGCAGAAGTGCCCACATTTCTTTTAATTAATCGATTAATCTCAAATACTAAAACGAACATTTTTTTTTTTTTTTTTTTTTTTTAATTCCTGTTTCATAAAATAATTTAATTTACGTTATTAATCACCAAAATTATTGTTTCTTCGTAAACAAGTCATTTTTTCCTTTAGGTACATCTAATAGTGTATGTAAATTATTAGTAATGGAAAATGATTTCTTAAATCGAAGTTGAGCCTTAAAATTTCAGAAGTCAAGCGTTTTGATCTACCGATTCCAGTCTTGGTTGGGATCCGGTCAGGGTTTTTTTTAACCCAACCCCCACCCCTTCAGTGCTAGAATTCTGTTTTTATTTTTGAACTGACCTCCACCTCCAAAGTTGAGTCGGATTTTTTTTTTTTTTTAGTGTATGTGTGTATGCACACACGCACAAATATATTACAGTCAACCCCAGCCACATCCAATTTCTATGTTGACTTAATGTCAGCTGCTTTTATAACGCAAATGTGGAAAACTTGATTCCAAAATTAATGAGGGTGCACATGTGGCGTAACGAATACCAACACGGAATATGGAATCTGCAAGCAGAGTTCAGATCCCAACGGATCTATTACATTTACTTTAACCTATTAAGAAAGGTATGAACAACTCCTTTCCCTCTCCCTTCAGCGAGAGTAAAATAGCAACTACTCTTCAGTCGAGTCATTGTATATAATTAAATATACAATGACTCGTTTGGAATAGGTATTGTGATTTGGCATTAACTAATCCAAAAAGGTTGATATGCCATGAAATAGACAAACTAAATCCAAATTTTATAAATTTGATTATTGTTTAAATTTATCTTCTAACATATAGTTTTCTTGTGAGATTTTGATGTTGGACTTGGATAGCATTTAACCTGAAGTATCAAACTTTGATTCTGAATAGCCTATTCTCTTTTTTTTGTTTTTGTTTTTTGTAATGTTTTTGGCAATATAATAACGTACTTTGCTACAGTTTATTTAAAAAATGACGACTACTAAAATGGAAATATTTTTCACTTATGACAGAAGAAAAACATCAAAATCAGCAAGGGGAATAACTCACTTTTTTTTCATTGAAGAATACAACTAGTTGTCTCCCTTATAATTAACATTTTATTTCTTTTTCCGTATAAGCTTCAATGTGCAAACAACATAAATTAAAGACTAAAATGATTTCACTGCATCCTGGGCATCGCCGGGTACAGCAAAGTTTACTATATTTTTGGTGCAGTGTCTTTTGCAACATACTTGCTGTTTCGGATTATTTAATATCGAACACAATACCTATTCTAAACGATTCATTGTATACAATTAATTGGAGGGAAAATTGTTTTTCCTAACAGTAAAAGTAAATTCGTATGAATCGGAATGGGACAACTTTGTTGACCGGCTTAATTCTATTGTCAGCATTCTTGCAGAAGGGACCACATAATGCCAACATCCCTAAATGACAGTGGTATTATGGAATTGACACCCAGGTCGTCAGTCCGTGTCGTTATCCACTTAACCACCGTCAACTCCCAACAGTATTAGTGGGTAAATGGCAACAATAAATTTGATAGGATTTGAACTCGGCGTAGTAGATTCCATGGGTCGAGACAGTATCGATTAAGCCAATCACCCACTCCTCTCTTCTAATAACATTAACTTGATGCTGATAGCCCATAAAATAGACGAATCAAGCTAAACCGAAATTTGGTAAATTATGTAGTAATGAAGTTTATTTTCGGACCTTGGAAAGCCATATGCAGAGGTAGGAGCCTGTTGAAAAAATATCCTTTTATTTATTTTGAATATACAAAATTGTTCCTTATCCCTGGCTACACTTGCAGGACACTGTGTAAATTCCACAGCTGCTTTCTTCATTTAAATTTTCTGAATGATGTAGTCCCACCCAGACAACTACTAAAATGGAAATATTTTTCACTTATGACAAAAAAAAAAAAAAAAAAATCAAAATCAGCATAGGGAATAACTCATTTTTGTTTGTTATTGAAGAATATAACTAACTTGTCTCCCTTATAACTAAAATATTTTTTTTTCAGGGTAAGTTTTAAAAATGTACAAACAAATAAAAATTAAAGACTAAAATGATTTCACTGCATCCTGGGCAAAGTTTACTATATCATTAGTTATACTATGAAATGTAAAAGTTTTGTATTAGTTTCATTTAAGTGTAAAAGTACAAGTCACATTTTTTTTCGCTTGATTTTTACAAAGTTTTCTTCTACAAATTTTGGTTAAACTTTGCTTTGCTTCTTTGCTAAAACTTTTGTAATAGAATTTATTGAGAAAACAAATCAATTGTCTGCTTGTTTATATATATATATATATTATTAAAAATAACCGACAATTTTTGTCTGGCTATTTTAGTGTTGATCCCTTCAATTTTCCGGATTAAAATCTTAATCTCGGAAGAAAATTGGCTGATGAAACTGCCATAGTGTACATGTTGGTCCAGAGTACTTTCTGATCCGTCTGGGTCCATAGTCAGTGGAATAATGACAAACAGGTAAAGACCTGGAGTGAGATTTATAATTAATTATGGCGGGAAAATTTAACTATGTTTATTAGGTATTATAAGCATTTAAGTATATTAGTGCTAGTGTTAAAATTAATCTTGCTATTAACAAGGTCTTTACCTGTTTGTCATTATTCCACTGACGATGGACCCAGACGGGTCAGAAAGTACTCTGGACCAACATGTACACTATGGCAGTTTCATCAGCCAATTTCCTTCCGAGATTAAGATTTTAATCCGGAAAATTGAAGGGATCAACACTAAAATAGCCAGACAAAAATTGTCGGTTATTTTTAATAATACGTGTCTTAAAGAAAAAATGCTGCCTCGATACACACACATATATATATATATATATATATATATATTATATATATATATATATATATATATATATATATATAAAGCTGTATTAATATTATGTCAAGTTTTGATTTAATACATGCGTATTAGCAACGTTACTGCTGTGTTAATTAAGGGAGAGATGAGCAGAATTATGATATACTTTCAAAACAATTACTTTCTCTTAGATCTTTACTATGGTTCCATGTCAATTTATTTTTGTCTGTTCCATAACCAACCTTTCATCTTGATAAATAAAATGTTGGAGTGTTTGTTGTATAAACTTGTAACTTTCTCAGCTGAGTAACTAGTTGAAATTTGTTATTCTAGAACCATTCTCATCTCCAGTCGAGTGATTTTTATTTTTTAACCGCTAATTGAAGGAAAAAAAAAACTGTTCAGAGATGGAAGTGATTCTATAAAAACAAAATGCGGACATGAGTGATTCTATAAAAATACCAAGTTTGGTAAAAGGTACATCTCTATGAGGTGCACACATTGATGTTGGCAGTGACCAGAATGCTGTCCAAGAAAAGCATGCAATGTACTCTGTCCAGTTCCATCGAAGTCACTAGGGCCAACTTACGAGAATTCAAACTTCACGCAGCATGCAAGCTTGATGTTTGCGATTTTGACTTCATCTAATAAGAACCACTTTCATTCCTGGTCAACGTCGGGTGTCCCTGTTAATAGATAATATTGGTGATGCAATCGAATTTTGAAGTATATTCTAAATAAATTTCAGTTCTTAGTTCATAATTTAATTAAATTTGATTTTAAAAAAAAATAAATACGGTATGCCTAGAAAACTTTTTTTCTACAAAAAATGATAAAGTGTTTTAATACTTTTATTCTATATTCTTTCAACAACTGAAATGCTCTTTTTATAATCTACTAAAAAGCCCCATGAGGTACATAGCGTTGCCCGGGGGGGGGGGGGGGATACGAAACCAAAGAAACTCCTGCTCCTACCCTTGAACACCATATTACTATTTTTATTCCTATTTCTTAACGTTTATAATTATCAATGTTAAAGTTAGAAATAAAAAGTAAGATGTTGGCCTTGCTGTTTATGGGTGTCCGTCACGAACACAGACCTCACAATATTATTGTAAAACCCCAACAGAATAATAAAAATTTAAACTATAATTTCTTAATAAAATTTATATTTAATTAAATTGTATTTTTAGCTCGACTGATAGTTTCATAAAATTTTAACAACTTGGGTTGGCTTAAAAAATTAGAATTAGGTACAGAAGAAAGGAAACGATAATTGTTTATATTTACTGTTTCTGTCATGAATCAGCTAAAGTTGGTTAATGTTTCATAGGAAAGTAAATTAAGTTTATTTTGTTTTGTAAAATAAAAATTCAAACTATAATTTCTAAATTAAAACTCCTACCAGTGAATATCGGAAACTGTACTCCATTAAATGTTTTTTGTGGTGTAAATGGAAACAGTAAGAGTGCATCTCGATTAGGGAGTAAAGAATCCCCTCTTTCTTTATTCATGACTAAAAAAAAAAAAATATTGATCAGGATAAATAAATTGAAAATAACTTTAACATGGATAAATAGTTGCCATATCTGACTGACGAAACAGATTTTTTATCTCACTTTTTTTTTAATAAAGCTATTAATCACAAATAGAGGGGGAATTGACTTTACTTAATATATTATTAGTCGTAACAGCTACTTTCTCTATAAATCTAATAAGCCTGACATCTGTTGTCTTTTCCCTTTCTCTACTTTTTCTTTCATTGTTTTTAAAGATTGTTTTAAATTTAGATCTTTAATCCTAGGTAAGTTATTTTTATTTATGTTTGTGTGTTCCCTATAGAAAGAAAGGTTAGAGAATCTACATAAAATCTACAAATGTATTATGCAAAATTTACCGAGGAAGACAATGGAAATTTTCACGAATCTTTAAGTGCACACCTAAGGGGTCTATAAGGGAATACACCCTCTATATCCTATTTTGATGAAATTTAAATCATATGTATAGAATTTTCTGTTTCTAAGTGACCCATAGTGACAGAACCCTCTTAAAACTTTGAATACATACATCCAATTTTAATGAAATTTAAAACGTATGTATAAGACACTAGTTCAGAGTTTTTCGACATTTCAGTTTCTTCGGACTAAATTAGAGGGCGAAATATCAATAATGAAGAGAAAATATATATAGAGCTACAGAAAATCCATTTAAGGATATAGTTATATGATGACACATAAAAATAGTACTACATTATCTAAGTAATATATGGGAACAAACAAATAGTAATATTAATTGGCAAATTTTAAAATTATCACTTTCTTAGTAAATTATCTTTAGAAGAAAAATATCAAATTATAAACTTCAAATATTGGGTTGACATGATGGGTTGATAAGGAAAAGTAGTAGCCGTGGCTACTAAGAGCGCTGGACGAGGGTCCAGGCTGCGAGAAGTCAGTCAGTAGCAAAGAGTGAAATGTCAACCCAATATTTCAATGTACTTGCATGACGTTTTTCTTAAGATTATCATCCTGAGGAAGTCTTACAATAAAGACGAAACGTTGATGAATGTATAAAAAATATCTCTTGGTTTTTCCTTTTTCATTTCCCATTACGTCGGATTACTCACATCCTTACTTTCTCATATATATATATATATATATATATATATATATATATATATATTGAGGAGGGGCACAAGTGCAGCAAGTTTGGAACACATTCCATTGAAGTACTTGCAAAACAAGCACAGGAGTACATTGCTGGAGCTTGGTAAACAGTGAGGCTTTTATTTTATTTTTTTTATTTTTTTTTTTTTTGGCCCCTGTTTAAAAGGGAGAGACCACTAGCCCAGAGTTATTAAAATAAATAAAATGAAAATTGATCCAAATGCGAACATAAATAAATATTTGTTTTCTTATTCTAGTCCTGGTTAAACAAGAGAAATAGAAAAAAACAAGCAAATAATAAATAATATAAATTTTAGTTGTATTTAGGGTACTGATACAGCTTCTGGACCAGACAAACCCGACTTTTGCCGACGCAGAATTACGTAAAAAGCCTGAAACGGCAGCGTCAAAATCAAAACGAGGCAGCTTTCCAACAGAAAAAAAAATTAAACCACATTTAAAGCAAGAAAAACCAGTCACCGTATGTTTATTTTTATGAAAATTATTTATTTTTTGATGAAAAAAAAAAAATAAAAGAAACCACTTTTATATATTTTGTATTCTTTCACAAATAAGTTAAATTAAAATCTTTATCGGTACTGGTCCAGTACTTGAACCAGACAAAAACCGAACCGCTTTTTTTTTTTACCCTTACCTAACCCTAACCTCTTTTTATTGCCTATGGTAACAGTCATTCGTTGCCTGTTTTTTTTTTGTTTTTTTACCTTTTTTTTCTCTGTTGGAAATTTTTGACAATCGCTAATTTATAATTTATCTGATTTGATAAGCGCTTCGGCATCTTCCGGCTGTTTACATAAACAGTAAAAAAAAGCCGACGAAAATTCAGTTTTGTCTGGTTCAAAAGTTGTACCTACCAGTACTCTATTTATATTAATTCTAAGATGCCATATAATGTTGGTCACGGCGAGCATGGCTCTTTGTCAGTAACATTTTAAATTATTCATAATTTCCATGTCAAAATAATTCACACAATTTTAAACACAAATAAACAGAACACTTTATCCATAACGTTTCATGTTTGGAACGGAAACAAGTCATATAAGTGACAAACTAGATAGAAAAGCGGGTATCTTTCAGAATGATCAGTACAGTCGCGGACGGGGTCCAAAAAACTAACGAGAACGGGGTTATAAAAATAAAAATGCAACAAGTGAGTTTAACCTATGCCGAGAAGAGATATTTGTCTACTTACCTATGATATTTGTTTGTATTTTTACGTACTATAAATGGGTTTTTATTAGATGTAAAAAAAAAATTCTTGTTCATTTTCAACTAGTACTTTTTCTATACAAGATGGCGTCTTCTACTCACTCTCTTACGAGCAAGCGCCATTTTGTATTTGCAAGTTTGTGTTACAAAACTATTGATTTCTACTAAATAGCAGTTGGAACGGTTTAAAAATACAAACAAATATCACAGGTCAGTTCTAAATTAACTTTTATCGACGACAGTTACTTTTATTTGTTGTATATTTGTTTTTTTGAGCGTTTTCAGCGTACTGATCATTCTGAAAGATACCCAGAAAAGCAAACCATCTCGTAATTAATTACGATATTATTTTAAACAAAAAGTAAGTATAACACTTTTTTTCGTATTATTTCAAATTTAATCACATCAAACTTGAAATAGTACGGATAAAGTTCCAAGTGCTTACCGACAATGAGGAAAGCGAAGCGAAGACTCATCGTTATTGAAACCAAAATGATCCACTGGATGTTTGAGATTACACTGCTCGACCACATCTGCAATGAGGGCATCCAAAGGCACTACAGCATCGCACCGATCGAGGGCAAGATGGGGGAATGGCGGCTCAGATGGTTTGGACATATGCCAAGGGCCAAAAATGACACCGTTACGAAACTTGTATTTGCATTAGAAGTCGCCGAGGAAACAACTGAGAGGAAGGCCGATGATGAGAGGGGCAGACGGACCAAGCCTGTGATCGTGCTAAGTGGAGACAAAAATCCATCATTGCTGTAGCTCGGGATTAACGCATGAGAAAAAGATTTAAAATTTAATCACAAGTTTAACAATATTCTTAAGCCGTAACTGAAGATAACTTTGAGAGCGAACGTCATGTCAAATAAATTTGAAAAATAGGTGCTGGAAATTTAACGTTAAAATTCAATTCTGGCTAGTTTGAGCGTGCATTCAAATACATAGACATGTGAGATAGAATACACTTCTGATGATCGGATTGACACTGAAACTACAGTAAAGTGTTAATTATTCATTGTTATAGATAGATATGTATAGATTGAGTTCTCTATTTTATGAAGAGCTATGCATTATCATTAATGGCAGCCAGCCATTTCTTTTATCAGAGTGCTTAACGCGTGATGTATGTATGTGTGTGTATATATATATATATATATATATATATATATATATATACCTGATGAAATTGATATTTTTGAGCACATAAGAACCATAACACTTAACTTTCGCCTTTTTAAACTTTAATCCAAACCATACATTATTTTCCATTTCTTAGTCTAAAGATTTCAAAATTACTTGCGAAATTCAAAGGGAGGCAAAAAACGCATGCCTGCCAATTTTTTTTTAATTTTTTTTTTAGTCTATTAATGATGGTTGACTTTACCATCTTGCGATTTTGAAATTCGAAAGTAATTTTTTGTACGAATTAAAGTTTACACGGCAAAAGTCAAGTATTATGGTTCATTTGTGCTACTAAACCAAAAGAAAACATTAATTTGGTTCTTTTCTAGAATAGCGACGTACTATGGATTTATTTATTTTATTTTTTTCAAAAAACCAACCATAATAAACTTTAATTCTAGCCAGTGGTAGTTGTATAATTTTCACTAACTTCCAAATCAATGAATTTACACTTTCTGGAAATTTTGGATCGAACCTTTGGATATAGTGTTCGCATTCCATGTTCCCTGCCTTCTAGTTACGTCTCAGTTAATTTATTTTTTAAGTCCCTTCACCAGTGATTGAACTAACAACCTCTGGATAGAATTCGTTTTCGAATATCTCTTAATCAACGATATTATCCACTAGGCCATGTGTTCGGTAGAATCAGGGAATGAAAGAAGTCTACCTCAGCGGATTTAATAAAGGAGTGAACACTTAGCAGATTTAAAGCATCTATGAATTTTTGCTTGTCGAGCGGTCAGTTGTTTTGTTTCGTTTTTAAATTAATAATGTGTGTATAACGAACGTTTGTAAATAAAATCCTTGAAAAAAAAAGAAGCGATGTTAAATCAAAATGTATTTTGATCGTTTCTCACTAGAGTGCCTGAAATCCATTTGATTTAAAGGTACAATAGAATATATATATATATAAAAGTCAATGTTTGTGTTATAGAAATCGATGGTAACAGTTATAACATTCAAATAAGTTTCAATGAGGGGTAAATTTTTCACAGAATTTTTCACAGAATCTAAAGACACCATTGAAATTTTTCTTTGATCCCATCTCGAAGTCACTAGGGGCAATTATTAGTTAGCCCCCCCCCCCCCCCAAAAAAAAAACTGAAATAGATTTTCTTTTCATAAAACAAAAATAAAATTGAACAAAGAATATCTCTAAAAAAAAAAAAGATTAAACATTTTACATTTTTTTATTGATATTTTTTTTTAAAATTTGTTTCAATTCGTTAAAGACATTTGACGTTTTATAGCTGTCTGTAAGAAATGCAGCGTTAACAAGTACTTTCTTCAGAAAACGACACGGCGCTAAGTTTTTTTAATTTTTTTTTAATTATTTAATTACTTGACCTCATATTGCAAATTAACTTTTCTTTCAAAGCAAAAATTGTAAACATGAGTATATTTAAAATTATTTATGACCAACAATATATCTCCATACGGGCGGCGACGCCGGGTAGGAGATCATTAGTGTTCAATATTTTGATTTAAGCACATTTAACAAAGAATGTCATTATGTTCATTGGAGAAAGAAAGAATTTTAACATTGTATTATGCAAAAATGATTCATTGATTATATAAAAAAAAAAAAAATAGTCATTTTCATATTCGCGTTTAAGTTTGAATTTCAACAATCAAAATTTACGAATATCCGCTGCTCATATAACTTAACATGTTAACTCCAATATCACCTGCGAACACATACTTGTAACTTTTCTTATAACTAACTTATATTCTACATGAATGAATCGAAAAATTTATTTGAAAAAAAAAAATAGTATAAACAACAAAATTTGTCGAGTGAAAAATAAAACTTTACAATTTGTTTTGGATCTTTTCTAGAATGGTGGCTCTTTCGAGAAATACTGTTTTTCTCTTATCTAAGCAACACAAAATGAATCAATAATATTTTACAGTTCACCTAATAAACTTTTATTCTCGACAAATTATCTTATACAGGGTGGGCAAAAATAAGGGTCCTATTTTTAAAAATTCATAACTTTTTTATTTATTGATTTTTTTTTTTTTTTTTTTTTTTTTTTAGAATAAGTAAAGGACCCCTTCCGAAGCAAGCATGAGCCGTATTAGCCCTAAGGAGCGTACCCTCATTTAGAAAACATTATTTTTGCTTAAAAAACACAAAACAGTGTAAAAAACAATACTTTAGTTTTTGTAAGTTTTAAGAAGTGTTTTTCGGCTAAAATTTGTTTTGTTTATTTCAAAAAATCTCGGAAGGGTCAGTCTACACACACATAAAGTTTGGTGAGTTTAACTTTTATTTTGTGGAAGTTATTCAAATTCAAGTTATTCAAATTTAAAGATAGGACCCTTATTTTGGCCCACCCTGTATTTGACAATTTAGCAATATATCTCTATCCGGACAACGCCGGGTGAAGTCCGCTTGTACTAGAACAAAACTTACAAAACGATTTGACTAAATCTGGTTCTTTCATCAAATATAATCTTAAATTTCAATTGGATAAATATCTCATTATTTCCTCATTATAAGTAGTTATGAGTGTATATAATTAAGAACTTGAGATGGTAACGTAACACTTGCAAATTTGTTTTTTAACATGCCATTTACTTGCTTACTCTTCCTTTACAATAATCAACAGTTTTTAATTAGTGTCAAGAAATTATTTCTATTTTTTTTTATCTGTATAAATGAAAGCAAATGTTTGCAAAAAAAATTATGACCAGTTTTATGACCAGTCTTAAACAGGGTTGAATATGACATTGGTAATCATTGGGACTATGATGGATACCAGTGTAAGTGGTTGTCCAACATGTTGACGGTGTCCATTATTACACCAATCGCACTATTAAAAAATCCATTAAAGAATGAAATCTGACTCTGAAGTCGTTTTTAGCCTACACCCCCCCCCCGACTCCAATTCATGCAAAAGTTTTTCAGCTGCCCATCTTCGGTCTAGTGTAATTTTCATGTAGATTTTTTTTAAATGATCCCCCCATTCCTTATGACAAGAAATTAATTAAACATCCATTTTAAGGGACCCCAGTTGCCCTGACGAATTCCTTTGTAGAATGAAACTCATTTCTGTATGGCTTACATGCCATAACTGTTTTGAGCAATAAAGTAAGTTCAGAAACACACACACACACACACATATATATCAAAAAGACTGTTACATTCCAAAGGCCAAGATTTTATTTATATTACAAAACATTTTCGAAACGGTCAATCTTTGGTGCAATTTTTCTTCGAATTTGTATGTCAATATTGGGTCTGTCTTCCTTGAATGAACTCTTCAGAAAGGACAAAAAGTTCTCGGTTTGAAAAATTATGAATTGTGGTGTGACATGAAAAACAAACAGCTCACATTAACTCGGCATGCAGCCATCTTGAAACACTCAATGCAGAGCTAATACAAATACGCATAACCTTCGATCGGTAATCATAATCTTGGTATCAAAATTTAGAACTGGCTAAAAGATAATTATTGTTTACTCATAAAATACTCAAATTAATTAATAAATATATATATATATATATATATATAGTGTGTGTAAAATTTCAGAGTTCTATCCTTCTACAATGTAGTTTCAGAATATATCTGGTTGTGGGGGGAGGGGGTCTCTCTAAAACCCTTGTAAGAATTTGTGATATATTTCCATTCTATGATCGTCCGGCACAAATGCAGACCTCACTATATTATTGTACCATTTTTGGACAGAACAGATACTACACTTTGATCTTATCCCTAAGGTGAAAAAAAGTGTATTTTAGTATGAGTTTCACCTTCGACACAACGGCGATATCAGATGAAATTTATAAAAATCACTTTTTATTTTTTTAATTTGCATTCGGCGATCGGACGAAGCCATCTTTTAAAAGGGCGTGTGGGAGGAGGGGGGGGGGATAGGTCTACTTCGATGCTACAAAACGTTTCGATGTTAGTACTTTTTAAATGTTCTCTACCTGAGTGCTAACATCAAAACGATTTGTAGTCGACCTATGTTTAACTAAAGTACTGTTCTGTCGAAAATGACTAAGAATATATTTTTTTCATAATTAACAAATAAATCAGATTGAAAAATCTATAAAAAAATGTTTCTATTTAAACAATGAACTATTTGCATCATACTTATCAAATATTGTAATTCTAGAAAGTGAGTTCTTATTTGCCATAAAGGTTTTCTTCTGATTGCTCAAAATAACCATTTTCAACCTGTGGTTATACTTTCCTATATAATAGAGTAGGTCGATTTTGAAATTGTAACTAGCGGTGCATTATGAACGTTTCAAATTATCACACAATATTTTTTTTTCAAAACTTTCTCGTTATTTAAGGAAATGAATTTAAAGATTAAAATAATTTTAAATTCTGTCAGTATTCCGGTGTTACCCCCAAAATATAGGTTGGTAAATTTAAAGAATTTGAAGAAAATAAATATAGTAAATACATGTAATAGATTTATTTTTATTACTATTCTCAATAAGTGGAATAAAAGTTAATTTAAAAAAAAAAAAAAATTTTTTTTAAACTGTAAAATATTTGATCTAAAATACAAATAACGATTTACAAATCTGGTAATACTACAAATTAGACCGGATTTGTAAATCCTTTGTATTAAGGTAATTATTTCCCTGTGGATTAATTTCCTTTAACCATTTATCTATTTAATAATAACGCTTCTTTAATGCAAAAACATTAAATTTGTTCTATTTTCTATGAAAATAGATTTAATTATTTAGAAACTGTTTTTAATAATTACTGCCATTTGTGTGGACATAACACAATTTTCTTGATACAGGACTTTTTGTTTCGTATCTTAAACTAATTTGCTTCAGGTGAGAGATTTTATTTATGTATTTTATTTTTTTATATAGATCAAAAATGTCCTTGTGAAGTCAAATTTGCTTAATCTATCAATTTAAACATTTTTTTTTAAATTGGAAAATAGTATCATGCAATGTTTTTAATCTAAAAAAAAAATATTTTGTATCTATTTTTTTTTTCTGATAACTTGGCTTATTTTTGTATGGGGAGAGGGGGGTGATCGTTTTCAGTTTTACAAATAAATTATTATTTTTAGATCTGATGACCTCAGGGGAAGATTAAATCTGGACAGTATAGGGAGGTATGCTGAACAAGAGACTTCGATGGCCACTTTGAAAGAATGAGAGTTCTTGAGTTAGTGGATGTAGAACAGTTAAGGTAGTAGGTCCAGTTCACAGGGGAGGCCATGGGAGGAAGTGATAAAAATGGACTTGAAAGACTAATAAAGACCTGGCTAGAGATGGGTTAATTTGGAAATTAATTTCTAAAAGCCGTCCAACACATGCCAACATGTAAAACAGACGTGAAGCGAATATGACAATGCTGTATGTAGGAATAAATTTATCATTACTTTTATTAGATTGCATAAGGCTTGAGTAACAACAGTTAAACACAATAAATAGCATGACATTTATTTTTTATAATTTATCTTGTGAATAAAGTAAAGACAGTTTTCCCTATTTCTTTTAGGTTAATAGCTTTGTTAACAAAAAGTACACTTAAACTGCTCAGTCAATTTTGACAAATATTGGTCTGTTCTTAAAAACAAAAATTTAATTTCCAATCGATTTCATCGAATTCCATGTTTAATCCGTTCAACAGATTTTGTTTTGATTACTAATATCATAGTAAGAGTGGGAAGAGCTACCCCCCCCCCCCCCATAGTCCAAAATCCTCTTCCTGCCACTAATGACATCATGAAGAAATTTAACTAGATTTCACCATTAATACCCGGACCCCCTTCTCTTTCCTTTCTCTCAGTTGAACGTTATTTGATCTACTTACACCACCATAACATTTTAGAATCTGTGTATTAATAAAACTGACGCAGTGGGCAAATTGATAAGACAGCCTGTAAAGACGCGATTCTAAGTTCTATTCCCATTTAAGGGTGCAAAATCTTTTTTACATTCTTATTTTTAAAACAGCTGACTTTGATGGAATGGTCGACTTGAAAAAATTTTTTTAAATAGGACGCAATTTTTTTTTTTTTTTCCCCCACATTTATTCATAGCCTGTTATCCGTTCAGTCCGTAAATTATTAATGAAAGTAAAGACTCCTGGACAACACCAGTTAGGAACAGCTAGTCATACATAATGGACTCTCCTAAGTGCTTAATTATCGGACAATCCCAACAGATGAATTTGATTATAGTTTATTTTCTTAGAGACTTCTTGCCCTATGAAGGCATGATTCTAGTCTCCCTTACTTTCACTCAGTGGTGTGTCGATGAGGCAATAGCTCCAGGCATCTAAATAGAGACAGAAATAAGATGTTAATTTTTATATTTCAGCACTGAATCTAGTTTTAGAAGCAACCCACACTTTCAGAAATGGTTATTAGACCTTTATCCTTATATCCCCCCCCCCCCTCCGTCACACAATTTAGCAAGTAAATTAAAAAAACAATTTTTTTAAAATAATTTTTAAAAATTGCCGTGCGAAACCATTTTAAGTGTTTAGGAAAAGGGAGAAAACAAATAGCAAGTCTGACCCTCCCGGACGGCTAAAATGAATTCGGAAAGAAATCCTTCACTCTATTTTCATGATACTTTATTTTTTCTATGTTTAAACTTTCCAGTTTGAGACGTTTTTTTTTTTTTTTGTTTTTTTTAAACTTCATTAAGATGTTATTTCATGAATATTAATGCAACCATTAGAAACACATAAGTGTTTACAAAGAGTGTAGACTCGGTTATATACAGGGTGGGCAAAAATAAGGGTCCTATTTTTTAAAATTCATAACTTTTTTATTTATTGATTTAAAAAAAAAATTTTTTTTTAGAATAAGTAAAGGACCCCTTCCGAAGCAAGCATGAGCCGTATTAGCCCTAAGGAACGTACCCTCATTTAGAAAACATTATTTTTGCTTAAAAAACTCAAAACAGTGTAAAAAACAATACTTTAGTTTTTGTAAGTTTTAAGAAGTGTTTTTCGGCTAAAATTTGTTTTGTTTATTTCAAAAAATCTCGGAAGGGTCAGTCTACACACACATAAAGTTTGGTGAGTTTAACTTTTATTTTGTGGAAGTTATTCAAATTCAAAGATAGGACCCTTATTTTGGCCCACCCTGTATATATATATATATATATATATGGTAAAATGAAAAAGGAAAACCAAAAACTGGATGTTTTTTATGTGTACATCAACGTTTCGTCTTTATTTATAAGACTTCATCAGGATGATGATATAGGGAAAAGATATCATGCAAGCACAGATACATGATATCTTTTCCCTATATCATCATCCTGATGAAGTCTTATAAATAAAGACGAAACGTTGATGTACACATAAAAAACATCCAGTTTTTGGTTTTCCTTTTTCATTTTACCATCACGTCGGATTACCTTCATCCTTCTCTTCCCATATATATATATATAACTATTTCATGTATATACACATAAGGTGATATCTATTTTGTATATAGACTTTCAGTATTTACTTCAACAGTGCTCAATACGTGAGTAGAGCTTAGTAATAGTAGTATGAAAATATACAAGTGTCCACGTTTCATTGGTTAGTTAGCTAAAGTAAACACTACTTAGATATAAAAGAAATCGCAAACAATAAATCCATGCATTTAGCCTGATGATTTCCTGCGGGAAAGAAATAGGGATGCTTCTGTGTAGCTTACTTGCATTATCATGATCATATTCGGTTTAACGTCCGTTTTACATGCTGACATGCGTTGGGTGGCTTTAAGAAATTGACTTCCAAAATACCTATCTCTGACCAGGTGTTTATTTATCCCTCTTTTTCTCAAATCCATCCTTATCACTTCCTCCCATGTTTCCCTTGACCTTCTCCTGTGAACTGAACCTACTGCCTCAACTGTTCTACATCGATCAAACATGCCCATACCATCGAAGTCTCCTGTTCTGCACACCTCTCCCTATACTGTCCAGGTTTAATCTTCCTCTGAGGTCATCAGAACTAAGCCTATCTTTAAGATTTACATTACACACCCTTGCTATAAATACGTTTTTCATACTACTACTAATATATATATATATATATATATATATATATATATATATATATATATGTGTATGTGTGTATATATATATATATATATATATATATATATATATAATAATATAAACTATATATAAACGTATGGACTGCTGTTTATAACGTGGAGTAATGTCTTTCCTGATTATGTTTCTCAATTTGTATGACCTGGATGGTGTGTATGGATTCAACAAAAAGTATGTTTTTGGGTTGATATATTTGATGTTATGTATTTTTATATATTTTTATGTATTTGTATATAATTTTATATTTTCAAAGCGTAATTTTATTACCTGTAGTAGTATAACTGCGGTAATGGTCCTCTGAAGAGAAGAATTATATTTGAAAACTCATGAGCTAAGGACTTAAGGATACTTTGCTTGAACTTTGAATTCTAATAAAATTTGATTGACACCTTATTTTATTACTTCATTTTATATTATAATATTAATGATCTATCCAGTATATTGAGCTTCAGTTTTTATCCGGATGTTTCACTAATTATTAGATATTAGTTGACGCTTATATCTTTTGTTGGATTTCTTCATATATATATATATATATATATATTGCTTATGTTACTAGTAGCAGTAGTTGAGGTGGTGGTATTTTGGAATACTTTTGGTTAAAATCTGCTAATTTTTTTTAGCTTGGTCCTGACAGAAGTATCTCTTTCTAACGATCATGCCCCCCCCATACATACATACATACATACATACATGGTGTAAGTGAATCGTTGTGCAACCGTACATGAGTATTAGAGTGACTACAATTAAGATTTGCCCCGACCTCTGTACGCCGTCGATTCCACCAGTTGCTGAGAAGAGAAGATATGGACATATATATATAGCATCTGCAAGGGCATTAATAAAGGTAATAATAGTCCGACAGAACTTGAAAAGGCACATCGAACCCATCCACTACTTTCATTTAATCTATATATACATTAGTGTACACCCTCCGTATGAAATGATGGCGAAAAAATTATGCTTCGCCAGTGTTTGCACTCAAAATTTATCTACATATATTACTAAAATATTCATATAAAATAGAATTACGTCAGTAATTTAATTTTTTTATATATGAATTGTTATCGATTCTGACCCCCCCCCCCCCATGATTCTCTTATAGAGTGGGGGATTTCTTTCCGAATTGATTTCAGGCAGCGGGGTAAGTCTGGGGTGGTTGTCTGACTTGCTATTTGCTCCCTTATTTCCCCTCACCACTTAAAATTGTTTCGTCCAGGGGCTAAAAAAGGGGAGGGGTGTTTTACCTGCTAGCTTTTGCTTGACCGGATGGAAGCTTGACCGGATGGAAGCACAATAATATAAAAAAAAATTATTTTATATAGTTCAGACCGATTCTTATTAGAATCAATGTATATATCTATGTAAGTTTAGTGGGAGAGAACCTCAGCAGAGTGCTCAATTACTAAGAAAATCCAAAAGTAAGTGCGTAATATTTATATATGTATTACAGAAGATCACCGTCGGTTTCAAATCCTAAAAAAGATGACCTCTAATAGGCCTATCATAGATTCCTTTTGTTAGGATTTGAAACCGACGGTACCGATGTTGTTCTGATCTTCTGTAATATATATATATATATATATGTGTGTGTGTGTTTTGTAAACTTCATGAATAGTATTTACCTACCAACTATTAACCTGAGATGGTTGAAAAAACAAATGCTCACCATCTGAAGTTACGATACACTCACATTTTGATTGTCCAATCAAAAGCCTTTCCAAAATATCTCTTTATGTTGTTTTTTTTCTTTTTTTTCTTCTTTTTTTTTTCTTTTCTTTTTTTTTATTCAAGTCAGGAGAACCTACTCTCACCCACCCTGTCCCTATTCTTCTCTTCCCGCCACTTCTCCTCTCATGCGTCCTTTCTTCCACAATCTAAAACGGTCACTGTGCAAACATGCTACCAAGATTATCAAAGTTTTACTTTGATAATCTTGATATGGATTATTATTTGATATAGATTATTATTACTAGCAAAAATATGTGACCAGAGGTCAGCATATTTTTGCTTGTATATCTCTTCCCACCCCCTCTCTAAAAATTGTAATCCTAGGAGGATGGTATCATGGCCAAGATATACTACACTTCTCCCCCCCCCCCCCCCAAAAAAAAGGATGAGGTAATGTCTGGGGATGGTTTTTCGACAACAGAACAGATACTACCCACCTCTCAGAATTGAACATTGAAAGATAGTATGATAGCACAGTAATAAAAATAATGGTATAATTTCGGCTTCAGGTACCAAATGTCTTAGTAATAGCACGGGATGGAGCATGGGTTTAGTGTGATTTCAAGAATTCGGAGTGGATGGAATAAGTTTAGGGAACTTCTGCCATTAATAACTGCAGAGCGTTACCACTTTCGACCAAGGAAAGAGTTTATCAGTTTTGTGTATTCAGTGTAATGACGTGTGGAAGTGAAACATAGCCGGTAAGGGTTGAGGACATGCATAAAGAGAAATGATATGAGAATGATACGATGAATGTGTCTTAAAGACACTTAGTTCTGTAAATAGCGATTGAAAAACCAAACTTCTAAAACTTAAAAGCTATGCAGATCGATAGAAGATTCAATTTTCTTTCGTTTGGTAACAGTTATTTGTTGACTAATATTTTTGTTTTGTTTCTTTCACCCCTGTTTTTTTTTTTTTTCTGTTTGAAATTCTTGACAAGCGCCAAAATGCTATTAACGTCAAAGAAACCGAAAGACGAGACTGCTTCTACTTTATATAATTAACTTGATATGCTATTGAATTTGAAACTGCTACTTTTTGAATTCTCGAAAACAAAGTTGGACGCTTTTCACAGAAGAGTATTTCACCAACGTTGATTAACTAAATTGATTTCAGCTGTTCTTGTGGTTTTTGCTAATATTTTAGGGTAGCGTATTAAATGGTTTGCTTCTTTTGTGAGATTGAATTTCCATAAACTAATTTAGCTCCTATTCTATCATTTTTTTTTTTTTTAATTACAAATCCTGGTTCCCCCCCCCCCCCCGCAAGGGCTTTGAAAAACATGTACTACTCGCCGCATCTACCTGGTGTTGCCCGGTAGTCTTATTTAATTGTTCATTTTATTTTATTTTTTATTTTTGATAGAATTTTAAAGTTAAATTTAATTGAAAGAACATTTTTATAAAGCTATAACTAATTTTGTTTGTTTTAAACTATATTTATAAAATTATTCGATGAAAATAGCTTTCAAAACTATCAATCTTTTAATACATGAAGATTTTCTAAGAATTTTAAAATCAAAAATGACTTTATATTCAACCGTTCAAATACTTCCAAATTCCTTTAAAATTTCAAAGGGTCGTTCATTTTTTTCCAAACTATTAGCAATAAATTAAAATGGCTTCTTTGTTTACAGATTTAGTACTTTATACTATTACAGTTTTTATTTCAATAAATAATCGATTAATAGTAAAACAAAATTGTTTTAAATATGGATCACAGAGGTAAGAAGTCTACATAGATACACGAAGTGGTTACAATTTTATTAATATAAAGGTTATGTATCTATATCTCAATAGGAAATAACATTTTTCTAGTATACAAATTGTTAGAAAACATTCACTGAATTAATATTCTGTTAACTCATTTAAAAAAAAATTTTTTTTTTTTTTTTCGTAAATATTTTTTCTTTTTTTTTTTTAATTCTGAACTCTTTGTATTTGGTTATAGGCTCAACAGCAGCAAACTTTTAAAGTTCATTTAAAGTCTAGGTTTAACCTTCTTTCAAGTTTAGAACAAATTGCTTAAATCAGGCTCTAACTTAAAGCATTTTAAGAATAAACTGAATGAATTCAGAAATAATAAATTTACAAGGATATTTTGGGGATTATCTGAAATATTTAAAAATTTGATTTGAATATTCATGTGAGATTTTTTAAAGTTAAAATGAGATTGAGTAAAATAAGAGATACTCCATAAGGTATAATAAAAAAATATGTTCAACAATACTTTTCAAAATAAACTCCTTTATAAAGCAGTTTAGTAATCCGTATATCTAAATTGTATAATTTATCAGAATTGGTTGAAATGAAAACAAAAAAAATGTATTTCTCATACACAACCAGTGGTAAATAATAAAAAAAAAAAAATAATAAAAAGTCTAATCTCTTAAAGCTTAAATTGTTAACGTTTAAAAAAAATATATATTGTTGATTCTTCAGTAAATTGTATTTTCTAATAAAAAAAAAAAAAATGAATTGACACAGACATTGGGGTGGGGATCTATCTAAAACAGGGGTGGGCAAACTGTGGGGCGCATGCGGCCCTCCAAAGTATTGAATATTGCATCATTTTCATTTAATCATTTTGATCCTTCTGTTGTTCAGTTGCTGAGCTACTTTGTTTTTCTAATAAATATTTAGTTAATGTGAAGTTACTGCTTTAAAATATCAATAAAAATATTTCTTCTTCTTTAAATTGAGTTACTTTGTTTTCAAACAAATGTTTTATGTGAAGTTTCTCCTTTAACATATAAACATTTTTTTTAGTTAATTCATATGTGTACCTTGAAATTCTACTCAAAATTATTGATTAATAAAAAAAAAATTTTTTCTATTTCTTAAACATAGTTACTTTTCTTCTTTTTTTTTCAAATAAATGTTGGGTTTTTTTTTTCAAATGCGTTTCATGTGAATCCTCTAGAGTACTTTAAAATGCTAATAAATGAAAAATGATTGCATTTTCGCTTTGAAATCCATATATTTCGGCTATTTCAGATATCAATTATATTGGAAAATATACTATGCAGCCCAGTAAAATTTGATTTTTTTTTTTTTTTTTTTTTTTTTTTCTCTCCTTATGTGGCCCTTGCTCTGAAAAGTTTGCCCACCCCTGATCTAAAATATTTAAGAGAATTTGATCTGTATATTCTGGGAAATTTCTAAGTTGAACCGAGATTGATTAAAATAAGATATTCGAATAAGCATCTCTATATTAATAAATTTGTGACATTTTTGTGTCTTTCTCGCCTGTACTTGACTTACGCAGCATTTTAAATTATTTTTATTAACCGATTATTTATTGAAATCAAGCATGCAAACAAACTTTTTAAAGTCCTATTATGAAATGAAATGTAGCATAATGCATTTTCTTTCTTCATGAACAAGTCAGATTTTAATAGATGAAAATAAACAAAATTATTTCGTGGCCTTTACAGTTTGAGAGAGATTTGGAATCGTTTAAAATGTCGAATAGAAAGTCATTTCTGGGTTTAAATTCTTATCAAATACTTGTATTAAAAGATTGAAAGTTTTGGACACTATTTTTATTTTACTTTTATTTTTTATTCACCCCAAATAAGGCATATTGCCATCGAGACGTTAGAAGCTACTGTAATTAGGGACCAAATTTAATGGGGCCATGTAAGTGGGGAATTGTGTAGCAAGATGTTTGTTCACATTACATTTAAATGTCTGCATGTTGGTACAGTCAGCGGAGCAGGGAGATAATTCCAAAGGCCAGCGGCCAGAAGAAAGAAGCCATTAAAGTAGTTTTCCGGCATCTAAGGACCATCTACAGTGAAGGGGTGAAATCCAAGAAATATATACTATATGATAAAAAAAAAAAACAATCAAGCAATAATAGAAAACAAATTTGTAAATGTTTGTAGAAATTGGTATATTCGGACTACTGTTCTCATCTTGGGTGTTTTTATCACAACGTTTCAGCCGATGTAACCTCCGACTTTCTTCAGGTGTACCTTGTCGAACTCGGGAATATGAACGAGTTTGACAGAAAGATTCCCGAGTTTGACAAGGTACACCTGAAGAAGGTCGGAGGTTACATCGGCCGAAACGTTGCGATAAAAACACCCAAGATGAGAACAGTAGTCCGAATATACCAAATTTTACAAATTGACAACCCTTATCTAAAAAAATTCCGAAACATAAATTTGTAAATGTAGTTTAGTATTTGCATTAAATAATTTCATAGATTAAAACATTACATTAACACATTAGTTATATATTTTTAATAATTCGATGACAAAAACGATACTACTAATTTTTAATAGAATTTGAAAGTTATAATAACTTGTTTAAAAGAAACAAAATGGCATAGTTAAGAAAAAAAAATGAACGAAAAGATTCCAGTACAACGCCAGTTATGAACAGCTAGCATTATATATTTTGTGAGATTTCTTTTTTAAAAGTTGAAATGAGATTATTGATTAAAATGAGATGCCCAGATAGGTATAATAAATAAATCTAAACTATAACCTCAAGGCTGTGTATTAAAACAACTTACAGAACAAATACACGATTTGAGTGTCTTGTAAAGCAGGCATGAACTCAGCATCCTCTTTCTGTTATGAGGGTCACCGCACGTGACCAATTGAAGTAGTTGAATAAATGCTAAAGTTTTTTTTGTTTTTTATCACACCTCTATTACCATCAAAACGGCTCACTGTTATTTAAACCAATAATACAAAATAGTCCTTTGGAATGCTCTCTCTAGATATATAGAAAGAAAGGGCCCAAACACAGCTCTTGGTACGCTTAATTTGCATAGCTTTTTGTTAAATAGTTTATAATAAATTGTTTGTATTATTCGAACTATTGTTCTCATCTTGGATGTTATTCTCACAACGTTTCGACCGATGTAACCTCCAACCTTCTTCAGGTGCATCTTGTCAAACTGGGGAATCTGTATGGAATTTCGAACAAAACTCTTTATTCAATCCGTAGGGGTAGCTTGCTCTAGTTTGGTCAACTATAACCGGGTAGAAGTCATAAGTAATTCATAATTGTAGTCTTAGTATCGCCTGCACTGAGGATTGAACCTTCAACTGCTAGAAGACTGTCACTGATTATTATTACTTAGCACTTATATCCGTTATATCTGAAGAAGGTCGGAGGTTACATCGGCCGTGAGAACAACATCCAAGATGAGAACGGTAGTCCGAATAATCTAAATAATACAAATTATCAATCCTCATCTAAAAAATTCCGAAACATAAAATTGTTTAATGTTATTCATTTATAATTTTATTGGCCTATTTTCCTATACGTATATGCAATAGTTTTGTCTATATTAACAGTAATTCAAGTGATTAATAAATAAAAAGAATAAATTACAGAAACCCCTTTTCTTAAAATATATTTTAATTTTCAAGGGAGGTAATTTAAATGAAAACTTAGTTTTTTTTTGTTTTTTTTTTGTTTTTTTCAAATTACATTACATATCTTTAATAAAAATCTATTGTAAGTTACACATTAAAAAAAATACTTGGAGCTAGAGTGATAGCCACTGGATGGCAAGTAGGTTTTTACTTGTGCATAATATTTTTATTACTTAGAAACATACAATATGTATATAAATTTCGTTTTTGTCTTCAATTATTCCTTTTGATAGTAGGCTAAAAATTTCATTAAGTCTTATATTAAAATATGGGAAGTTTTCTTTAAATTTTGATTCATGAGGATTAGAAAAATGTGAAATTTTGGTAACACTGACCCCACAGATGCATCTGTGTGATTTTTCTGCTTTCGAAATCGATAAAATGTGATATATCGTTTTTAGGTGTAAAGAAAGTTCTGAATAAAACCAGCAAAACACACCCGCACCTTTTTCAGTGAACAATGCATGTTTATCCAGTTTAAATTATAAAAACTGTTAAACTGTTTGGTTTTTAAATGACAATTACACTCAAATAATAAAATGTATTTAATTAAAAAATACTTTTTAGACAAAACATTTAAAAACATGACGAGCTATATTAATTATAACAAAATTACAGTAATTTATGTGGGCTGCAAGTGGCATGAAAAAGGGCCACATGCGGTCCACGGGCTGCATGTTTGTAAACCATCTTAAACTGTTTTTCTTTTTTTTTTCTTGTCTCTTTTTTTCTATTTTTTCCTTGTTTGCTTTCGGAAAATTTTTTTTTTTAAAACTAAGTGAAAATATCCAATACCTTAAATATTTGCGCAAGTCACATCAAAGATGTGACAATTTGTGACATGGTCTGGTTTTGAGTTGGCCAATTTCGTTACAGTTAAATTTTGTAAAACATAACGTGTTAGACATACAGGGTCGACCATAAGTAAGTATATAATTTTATTTCAACATAAACCCATAATAATCGTTGGATAGGTGGGCGGATTGGACTGAAATTTCTTTTGAAATTCTCGTTGAACGAATGTCACTCTCGGCTTCCCAGAATCGCTTCAAACCCGCATTTTTTTTTCTTTTGTTAATTGTATGGACATAATGTCTATCTGAAATGGAAATAAAATAAAATAAATTATATAAAAATATTTGTAAAATAAAAATTTCAATTTCGAATGACACATGAAATAGAAGAAATGCTTAAGTGTCAACAAAGTTACAAACAAAAGAAAATATATAGTTACTTATGGCGGACCCTGTATGTTTACTTATGGCGGACGTTTCTTAATTATGTTGAGAATAAGTTTCATAAGGTCTTATGTTCTCCACATTAGCCTCATTCCGAGTGAGACAGACAAAATGAAAAGACTGGTTTGGAGAAAAAACTTCTTTTGACTGGTCCGTAAAGAAAATAGCAAGATCCCGTGGAAATTCCATGATCAATCGATATAATTTACTCTTAATATTTCCTTTGAAATAATAAATTTCTGTCAGAATCAATACTATTAATGCAAAAGAAAAAAAAATGACTTTCGTCTTCCATAAAAGTAATTGTCACTGTCAGCTAAATATTCTTTAAATAAATAAGACAAATATGTCTATTTAAAATTGTAGCAATTTAATTTTTTTTTAAAACAATACATATTCTTTTTACCGTAAAATAATTGTCAGCTAAATATTCAAATCAATAAAAGGAATGTATTTATTGAAAATTGTACCGTTTTAGTCAACAGGATGACAGAATTTGATTTGGGAACAATTCATTTTGACATGGATAAAATCAGGATGTTTTACCTTAACGACACCAAATTAATCTAATTATCTTTGCTGATCAAATGATCTCAATTGTTTTAATGTGTGTGAAAGATAACATACGTATGAACATGAAATACCATAGCATGTTATTATATAGATAATATTTTTAAAAACTTGATGCTTCATTTATGCAGTGAATCTTAGACTAATTCTCATGTGAAAAATGTTTTAAGGCCCCATAAAACAATAGATTTATACATTT